>OW679194.1:194783503-194931812 GCA_940337035.1 Agriotes lineatus | reverse complement strand
ATTATCATTCCATATATATATACAGGGTGTCTCAAAAAGAATGGGACACCGATTAGTCATAGATTCCTTAGGTTATAATAAATCGATTAAACCTAATATACCTTAGTACAATGTCCCTCCAGTAAAAAGTTACAGGGCCTTGAAGTAAAATTTTTTATTTTTTATTTTTTTGTTAATTTCCGCAAATGTAGAGATATCAATTTAAATTTTGGTATACATGCTTACTATTATGTAATGCACTAATACAAACATTTTCATTAACTAGACTTAACTGTAAGAGGCACTTTACCTATCTTTAAAAACTTTTTTAGCTTTAACTTCGTTATCTGTAACATTTTTTGAAATTTTAAGTTATTATCTGAAAGAGAATTAAAATACACAAAAATAATGTACTCTTAGTTCATAAGCGTAAAAGCAACCGTTTGCCTTAAAATGCCCATCAAAAGTTTTTGGTTGTCATTAAGACGTGCAATTATCAAGTAGCCATGATCACAAAAACAATGGTCATCTATTAAAAAACAATTATAAATCAATTAATGACATTAGTGACATAAGAATTTGTTCTTTTATGTTGTTACGATTTGCGTTCTTTAATTAAATGAACTATGTAGGAATATACTGTACTTTAGTTAGCTGTAAGCCATCTGTATAATATTTTAAGGTAAAATTCGTAGGAAAATGTCATATTTAAATTACAACAAGCGGATGTTTAGAAACGTGCCTTTCGCTTGGGAAGCTGGAGATATTCCAATCTCACGAAGAAGATTAGAGTAAGTTTATGCAGCGTTTACTTCATAAACCGAAATATTGAGTGATGTATATGACCGGTACGTGATTAGAAGAAGCAACGGTTGCAACTCGATCATAAAAACTATTTGCAGCTGGGACCAAATGCTTTAGTAGAATTTTAAATCTTTATAGCGGTAATTTACTAAGGGTCCGAACAGGCCACATTTCACCGTGGGAAATCCTCAAGCTTGTAAAAATTCATAGAACTATTATGAACGGTCACGTCCGCGTAATGCCAAATGTCCAAAATTTAGACCAGCTCTGATAGGTTATTGGGAACTTTGTAAACGCCCACCGAGCTTTCTTGGTCAGAATGGACTTAGAATTAAGTTAGTTAATAAGAAGATGTAAATACGTAAACTTAAGGTTTCTGTAAACGGCAGAAAAATAAATGCAAGTATTTGTATCTACTTAAGTGTTCTTATTGATCTCAGTAGCTTTGGTCTTCGTGTCCGAGTGTGTTTCAATTAAAAGGATTGCCAGTTACCCCGACTTTAGGCGTCTCGCAATAGTGGTGATCAAGCGGTGTAATTTATAACTTATTTAAATCGCACGACAGAAGATTTCTTTTGTTTCGAAGTTGGTCCAAGTGCAAGCGTTGAAATATACAAGGGGAAGCACGTGAACAGGACGGGAAAAAGCATCTAATAAACTGAGGCGGTACAACGGAAGCGGTCATTCCGGGAACGGCGTAGAGGACTGGGGACGGCGTCACGTAAAAGTGGCAACGTTGGAAAACCAGCGAGCGTCGAGGAGGTGACGGCAAGGAATCCGTGGAGGCGGCCAGACAACGGGAACGTTCATTGCGGGGAGCGGCGTAGGTAAAATCCAGGAGCGTCGAGGAGTGAATGCAGGAAATTCCGTGGTCCAACGGGAGCGGTCAATCCGGGAACGGCGTAGAGGACTGGGGACGGCGTCACGTAAGAGTGGAAACGTTGGAAAACCAGCAAGCGTCGAGGAGGTGACGGCAAGGAATCCGTGGAGGCGGCCAGACAACAGGAGGGCAGTCATTCGAAGGGGCGGCGAGGCAGCATTCTGGGAACAACGTCAGGTAAAACTGACAACGAAGAAAAACCAGTGTAGTGCAGGGAAAGCCAGTAAAAGTGTCGAAGTGAGTGACGGCGGAAACTTCAGCAAAAAAGACAGGGAAGCGGCTTCAGAACAGGGAGGCGGCGCGTCCAGATCTGTGGGAATAAGACGACAGCACAGCGGGGAAAGCAGAAAATTCCAGTTGTGGGTAAGTAATACTTGTTGTTTGTTTCGGAATTATATGGTTTTATTATGCGATTTAGTAAGGTTGTGTATATATTTTTTTGAAATAATAGGATCAGGTATTGCTCGTAGTTGTCAGTAATAGTAAATTTTCGACGGGTTGTGAACTAGTTACGTCTTTACAGCAGCGATAGGTAATTTACGAGTTACGCAAAATTCCTGGTTTACAGAATTTAAATTTTTATCAAGTGTTTCATTTAAAAACAAACAATGGTTTCCGAATACAGTATTTTTTCGGTGAACGAATTAAAATATGTTGCTAATCTGTTGGAATTACCGGAGACAAAGAAAAAGGCAGAGATCATAGAAGAATTGATTAAGGCTCAACATTCGGTAGAGGACATTAAGGTAGAATTAGGTGCCTGGGAGGAAAACCCTCGGAAGGACAAGTGGGAAGAATTAGCTAGCAGGGAACGAGAATTAGCTGAAAGGGAACGAAAAGAAAAATTAGAATTAGCTGAAAGGGAACGAAGAGAAAGGTTAGAATTAGCTGAAAGGAGAGAACGGTTAGAATTAGCTGAAAGGAGAGAACGGTTAGAATTAGCGGAAAGGGAGCGAGAAGAAAGACTAGAGGTAGCTAGATTAGATGCTCAAGTGAAAATTGCTCAGGCCCAAGCTCAAACGGCAAATGAAAATAATGTACATGATGTCAATGCAATTAGGAATATGTCCTTGAATATGACAAAACAATTGCAACCTTTCAAGGATGACGGTGACATGGGATTGTATTTAACAAATTTCGAGCGGGTTTGTGTGCAATTGAACTTCTCCAAGAAATCGTGGCCAATTCGATTGACGAGTGTGTTGTCACCAACAGCGAATGAGGTCGTGGCTCGATTAACAGAAGAGGACAGCAAAGATTACGACAAAGTCAGGGCTAGTCTGCTCAAGAAATATCAGCTAACAGCAGAAGTTTTTAGAACGAAATTTCGGTACGGGAAACGGAAAACTGACCAGAGTTATGCGGAATTTGCATACCAACTAAAAACCAATTTCCAGGAATGGATCAAGAGCGAAGAAGCGGAAGGGAAACTTCGACAAGCTAACTCAACTGATGTGCTTGGAGAAATTTTATAGTTCGTTGCCAGGGGAGATGAAATTTTGGGTGGAGGACCGAAACAAGTCCAAGACGATGGAGGAAGCTGCAGAGCATGCAGACACATACGTCACCAAAAGAGGACCAGGTACGGAACGGCAATATAATGGAAACTTCAAGACATCGAAAAATAAGTTCGAAACTAAGCCGACGTCGAACTTGAAAAATGACTTAGGGAAAAGTCAGGTGCAAACGGAAAGTGTTGTCAAGGAAAACTTGGACAAACGCAGTTTCGACAGACGAAGGCCGGGGAAGTGCTTTGGATGTGGTGCAGTAGGTCACTATAAAGGTTCACCGGAATGTCCGAAAACACAAGTCGTTTTAGCAACGATAGGCCAGAGCAATAACGAGGAAGGTCTGCTAGAACCTTATACCATAATAGCGAAAGTAAATGGAGTGGAGGCAAAATTACTACGAGATAGCGGAGCCAGCTATGATATCGTGCACACAAATTTAATCAAAGGAGCCGATTATACAGGGAAATATGTATATGTGCAAGGACTCCTGAATGAAGAATGTGTGGCGTTACCAGTTGCGAAGATAAAATTAAATTTGCCAGAAATTCAGGTGGAAACCGAAGCAGCTGTAGCGAATCATTTGCCTCGAGATTATACGTATCTGCTATCGAATAGAACGTGGGAGATGCTGCCGAAGGAAAATGATGTGGTAATTCAACAAGTGCTCGCATTAACGAGAGCGCAGACGAAGGCTATAATGGAAAAGGAAAAGGTTCACGATGAAAATAAAGAAACGAATGCCGAAGTAAAGAGTTCAGAAGACGGAAAAGATTCCGACGAACAGGGAGAAGAAGCGGAAAAGGAGATTGGGTATAAATCACCGAACCTGGAAAAGGACGAACAATTTTCAATACCTAAATCGGATGTCGATTACTCGGACATAACACAACTTACACCGACAACCTTAAGAATGCTGCAATTAGAAGATCCAAAATTAAAGGAGTATTTTGAGATGGCAGAATCAAAGAAGGAAAACAATGGAGCAAAATTCTACATTGCTTATGGAATACTGCACAGGAGAATTACGGACAAATTGGGTCGGAGCTTTGAGCAAGTGATGGTGCCAGAAAAATTACAAAGCAAGTTGCTAGATATCGCACATGATAACATGTGGATGGGACACTTGGGTTGTAACAAAACCATTGACAGGATCAAGCAGAATTATTGGTGGAATCAGATGGGACGAGACGTGAAAAACAAGATCAAGTGCTGTGACGTTTGCATGCGCGTAGGGAAGCCCACTGATAGGAAAAAAGCTCCAATGTGTAGAGTGCCAGTAATCACCGAACCGTATAAGCGAGTAAACGTGGATATTGTAGGACCTTTAGCGAAAACCGAGAAGGGAAACAGATACCTACTAACGCTAATTTGTAGTGCCACAAAATTTCCTGACGCGATCCCATTAAAAGTAGCAGATTCTGAAGCGGTGGTAAAAGGGTTATTAAATATATTTTCGCGAGTAGGATTTCCATCCGAAATCCAGATGGATTTGGGCACTGTATTTACCAGCAATCTAACGACCGAATTTCTTGACCGATGTGGTATAAAAATCATACACAGTTCAGCATATCATCCGCAATCAAACGCAGTAGAACGATTCCACGGCGTATACAAGCGAATCCTAAGAGCATTGTGTTACGAAAACGGAAATGAGTGGGATGAATATATCGATCAAGCGCTTTTCGCTTTGAGATGTGCACCGCACGCGGCACACGGATTTAGTCCCGCAGAATTGGTTTATGGACGTCAGATTAGATCTCCATTAAACATGATCAAGGAGTTGTGGGTTGGAAAGGAAACCAACGAACCGGTAGTAGTGTACATATTAAAGTTACTCGATAGGCTAAGGCAAATGCAGGAAATCGCGAAAACGGCGACTTTGGAAGCACAAACCAAATCAAAAGGTTATTATGATTTGAAGGCGAAGGCTTCATATTACGAGGTTGGCGAGAAGGTTATGTTGTATCAGCAAGTCAGGACCAACAAATTGCAGATGCAATGGACTGGACCCAAAGAAATTGTGGAGAAAATTTCCGATACGAATTATATAATTAAAGAAATATCGGGAAAACGTAAACAAACTCTTGTCCACGTCAATTTGTTGAAACCTTATTTTGAAAAGGCTGAAGTTATTGCGATAGTAATCAAACAACCTGGGGAAGAAGGAGCAGAACTCGCTCTTCCAGAACTGGAAATAGAAGACACCGAAATCTTAAGTGCTTCGGAAGTGTTGAAACAAGCCAAAGGGGTAGGAAAACTCACGGAAATCCAAATGAAAAGCTTGGAGGAATTAATCCAAGAATTTCCAGGGTTATTTTCAAATCGACCCGGAAGAACCAACTTAGTGGAACACGATATTGCTCTCAAGGAGGAAAAAATTATCCGAACTCGAGCGTATTCACACTCACCGAGGGTACGCGAGATTATCGACAAAGAAATCGATAAAATGTTAAAATTGGGAGTAATTAGGCCCAGTAACAGCGAGTATTCCTCGCCTATGATGATTGTGGAGGCTGAAGGGAAGGATTCAAGGCCTGTGATCGACTACAGAGCGTTAAATGCTATTACGGTGCCACAGCAACATCCTGTTCCTAATATAGAAGCATGTGTGGAAAAATGCAGCAAGGCCAGATACCTGAGTTTAATCGATGTAGTAAGAGCCTACTGGCAAATAGGGATGACTGAAGGAGCAAGTAAATATGCTGCTTTCATAACGCATCGTGGAGTTTTCGAACCAGTGACGTTAGCGTTCGGGCTGCAATCTGCTCCATTTTCGTTTCAGCGGCTAATGGACACCATATTGGAGGGAATGGACGATTTCGCAGAACCATTTTTGGACGATGTGGCGGTACATTCGATGACTTGGGAGGAGCATTTAGGACATCTACGTGCGGTATTCAAGGCAATGCATCAAGCAGGCCTAACGATAAAGGCTAAGAAGTGTGAGTGGGGAAAAGCCGAGGTGATATATCTGGGACATAAAATAGGTCAGGGATTTAGACAACCGTCGGAGGTAAAGGTAGCGGCCATACAGGAGTTTTAACGTCCCCAAACCAAACGGGATATTCGATCATTTCTCGGGATCACTGGGTATTATAATCATTACGTCCCGAACTATGCAGACATAGCTAGTCCACTTACAGACGCATTACGGAAAAATGCGAAAACCAGAGTAGAATGGGATGATCAGAAAGAAGTTGCCTTCCAAAGATTGAAGGACGAATTAATGAGCGGTAAGGTGTTGAGAGCTCCAGATTATTCCCGTGAATTTATAGTACAAACCGATTGTTCGAAGCGAGGAATGGGGGTGACTTTATCGCAACGAGATGCTAATGAAGAAGCGCATCCGGTGCTGTATCTGAGCAAAAAACTCGGGCATATACCATTAGCGCGCGGCGGTCACAGAACCCAGCGGGGCATCACAATTCTATAATCCCCAATACGAAAAATTGAATACCATTTGCGCGCTGCGGTCAAATTTAACCTTTCCCAGAACTGAATCATTTTAAGCAATAAAAAGGGTGTAGGTACCTATACTTACATCTCTTGAAGGCACATTATTTTACGACCTACTTCTAATAGGTATAGCTAGGGTGAATATCTACTTGATTTATTGCGGAAGAAAAAACAAAAGAGATGGTTCTGTAACTTATTAGATATACTGAATTATGTATTTACGTAATTACTATTAGACTCAATTTGCTAAATTTAAGACACCGCTTTTACAAAATTAATGCGGTCAATTTGATTAGTCTGATATAACCTAACTAAATTTGTTATATACATAATGCGTTTTTTGTAAGCAGCATTTTTTACTTTACATTCTAAATGCACACTATTAATTTTTATGTAACAACTATTTGCATATTCTTTAATACGTCCAAAAATACAAATATTATTTTTAGTTTTGTGGTATTAAAATTACTATTAAAGACACTATGGGAAGATTCGCAAGCATTCGTGCTTCTTTCTCTACTTGCAGAACAAGCTGCCCATAAAAATTGTGGAAATCTTGAGTTTTCTGAGATATAATAATAATCTACTAAATAATCACAGTATTGAGTAACTGGAGGATCAGTAGGCGCACAAGATATACATTCTTCAATAAAACAGTCTGCAACTTCCTCTGGATTTAAAAACAGTAAACCAAAAGTCCAATGCAACCAATTTCCTATTTCTGAATTTTTGTTCTTGTACTGATCAACCAGTCCTAGATTTTGAATTTTTCGAAACCACGCATGTGTATGGTGTCACATTAATATCTGGCCAAGTTAATTTCGCTCCGCTGTGGATTGCTTCTTCAAAATTAAACACAATTTCATTAGGGAAAAATTCTAAATGTTTGTTCTTTAAAAAAACACTGATGAATTTAAATACATAAAAATAAGTATCAACCCTTTTATTTGGTAGTAATGCAAATACTAATGGTATGTAATGACCATTTTGTACAATATGTAATGTAAACATTTGTACAAAATATTTTGGACTGTAATTAAAAGTGCCATCTACATATATTTTTTTATGTTGACTCAAAATTTCTAAATTTCGACCACAAGAAAATATAACAACATTAAGTTCACGGTTATTTAATACAAGAAATTGTTGTATCATATTAGTTTCCTCATTTATAGCTTCTAATGACACCAAATAATTACTTACGTTTGGTGTACACCTGGAAATGAGGTAGGGTGATTCTAAGAATTAAGATTTCACTTTGGCCTAACCCGCCCAACCCAGAAATCAGCTCGTTAGCATAATCCCTTACTTGCGCGCAAATGGTATAGAACAGCGTTTCTCAAACTGCAGACATCGGCGGACCCCTTATTTGCTTACAAAAATTTGAGGCCCCCATGCAATTTTATCGACCATAGATAGTGTAACAGTTTACTTTACTGCTACATTAGTTACAGGTACTAAAATTAAATAATATTTGAGAGCTCGATATTTTTATTATTAAAGTAGGGCTAGTAAAAACACAGGAACACTTACAAAATTAATAAAATATGTAGTATCAATACAGGCGTACAATAATAATAATATTAATATAATGTAAATTCTTAATCATACATAATAATAACTATTTATTGTTAATGTGAAGGATGGTGGTTTACAGAAATAAGATAAAAATGTTTGGCTCAAAGTAGAAAGTCTTAATCGTAGTTGTGGTTTTACATTTTTTAAGCGATTTCCGCATTTTGATTTTATGTATACAAGTGTAGAGGACGCTCGTTCATATATGTCGTACAAAATGGCATTAGATGCGTCAAAGCTTTTTGTGATAACGCGTAATCAAATCGCAGTCAGAAATGGTTCAAAAATAATTGCACAAATAGCTATTTACGTTATTAGACCGGTAGCAACATTTTTATGGCCGCACCAATACTTTACAGGTTGAGCCCGTAGGACGAGACCTGTATGTTTGGCAAGGCCATAAAAATGCTACCAGTCGTGTATCGTATAAGATTTTTTAGGATACTGAATTGGTAACTAGCCTAACTGGCGGCCGGTAAATTAAATCTACCGGACTCGTTTGTAACTATGTAAACGCTAGTTTTTTAAACCTGTGTCAGTTTTATATACGAGTAAATCCATATTATCTATTCCTATTGATCTATAATAGATCTATTTGGGCTTAACTCGCGGACCCCTTAGATTGTGTTTGCGGACCCCCGGGGGTCCGCGGACCCCAGTTTGAGAAACGCTGGTATAGAAAGTTTGGGCGATAAAGGTTCTCTGCGGGGGTTGTTTTGACCGCGGCGCGCTGATGGTCAACACCCAAAAACTCACGGATAGGGAGCAAGCTTATAGCGCAAGTGAACTCGAGTGTGCAGCTTTAGTCTGGGCAGTCGGAAAATTAAAGCCTTATTTGTTTCTGAGCCATTTTACCGTAGAAACGGATCACTGTCCTTTGACCTGGTTACGGCAGATGAGCAATAAGAATGGCAGAATACTGCGGTGGTCATTAATCTTACAAATGTTAAATTTCACTGTTCTCTATAAACCGGGAAAGAAATGCGGAAACGTGGATTCCTTATCTAGGTATTTTGTTTAGTTAAGTCACCGAGAACCAAAGTATTACTGACAATTACACCAGATAACTGATGTTAATTCACGTAGGTTAGTTAAATTAGGGTAAGCATAATGAGACCATATAGTTCTGAGATTTATGACTGGTATTGCTTAAGTGCGAAAGAAGAACGTCTTGTGGTGTAAAATCGATAGATTAAACCCCAAAGACTATCTTAATCCGGGGGCAACTGTTGCGATTTGCGTTCTTTAATTTAATGAACTATGTAGGAATATACTGTACTTTAGTTAGCTGTAAGCCATCTGTATAATATTTTAAGGTAAAATTCGTAGGAAAATGTCATATTTAAATTACAACAAGCGGATGTTTAGAACGTGCCTTTCGCTTGGGAAGCTGGAGATATTCCAATCTCACGAATAAGATTAGCGTAAGTTTATGCAGCGTTTACTTCATAAACCGAAATATTGAGTGATGTATATGACCGGTACGTGATTAGAAGAAGCAACGGTTGCAACTCGATCATAAAAACTATTTGCAGCTGGACCAAATGCTTTAGTAGAATTTTAGATCTTTATGGCGGTAATTTACTAAGGGTCCGAACAGGCCACATTTCACCATGGGAAATCCTCAAGCTTGTAAAAATTCATAGAACTATTATGAACGGTCACGTCCGCGTAATGCCAAATGTCCAAAATTTAAACCAGCTCTGATAGGTTATTGGGAACTTTGTAAACGCCCACCGAGCTTTCTTGGTCAGAATGGACTTAGAATTAAGTTAGTTAATAAGAAGATGTAAATACGTAAACTTAAGGGTTCTGTAAACGGCAGAAAAATAAATGCAAGTATTTGTATCTACTTAAGTGTTCTTATTAATCTCAGTAGCTTTGGTCTTCGTGTCCGAGTGTGTTTCAACTAAAAGGATTGCCAGTTACCCCGACTTAGGCGTCCTCGCAATAATGGCAACCATTACCATACTGAAACCGATAAACTATTGAACAAACCAAGGATGTTATGAATCATAAGCCTTAGATGTCTTAAAATCCTCGCTCGGATTTCAAAACAACATCTGCGGCAGTTGTGATACTCATAACGTCATAACATTCATAGATATGTTAATAGCTATCATCTAAATAGTGATAATTGTATTAATAAGAATTGTGCTAAATGTCATCGACACATTACATTCCATGCTAACGATCATTTTCTATATATTAAAACTAATTAAGAATTTTCGAAAGGTCGACTACATGTCAAGATCGACTGCCTCATACAGCCACGATATCTATAGAGAGGTCTCTTACAGACTAGCTCATTTGAAAAATACATTTCAGAATTTGAGGCACAGAAAGCAAGTAAAATTTTTATCTAAAATGGATATTAATAAATTAAACTTTTAAAGTGAGGTAGGCAATTTCAAGTTCCTATATGTAGCATTTTTCGTTTTTCGTTGATCGCTTGTTAATTTCAATATTAATGAATTATTTGTCCTAAAAAAGGATGGATTAATAGACGTCATTAGTACACTGTTTTTGATTAATACACTCTTTTTCATTAACTAACTGTTTTTTATAAAAGGATGGATTAATAGACGTCATTAGTACACTGTTTTTGATTAATACACTCTTTTTCATTAACTAACTGTTTTTAAAAAAGGATGGATTAATAGATCTATTAATACACTGTTTTTGATTAATACACTCTTTTTCATTAATTAACTGTTTTCGTGATTTTGACGTTTTGATGATATTTTGCATGGAGGTTAGTTGTATTAATCAAATTTTTCGCCACAAAAAAAGATTTTGCGGTCACGAAAAATTTTGTAATCAACTCGTTTGTTAACGCAACTATTAAAGGCACTCACTCGCTATCGCTCGTTCGTGCTTTAAACAGTTTCGATTATTAATCATCTTCATTAACACACTTGTTGGTTAAATAACTATTATCTTACAGTAGCGCCTATTAGCATACATTATACAACTGTTTTCAGTGACTAAAATGAAGTTTTATTGGCAAGTGAGTTTTCATTATTTATACTACTGCATTGTAGGTAACACTGTCAAGCTATATCAAATTCGAAATTTTCAGGTTAAGTTTTGAGTCAGTCTGTGTCAAATAACAAACAAAACCTAACCTACGAACCTCGAATTTGACATAGACTGACAATACACTTCATTACTGCCAATACACTTCAGTACTATCAAACGTATATCACAAATCATAGCGACTAATTATAAATTTATTTCGCGACATATTCTGACTGCGCAAACTATTTAGGTACAAGAATTGCTACTGTAAGATAAAACGTCGTATATCACACCTGAGCGAAATGCCATTATAAGCTCGTGAGAAATTGTATCGCTCGTGCTGGGGCACTCGCAAATAATGATGCATTTCTCTCACTTATAATATAATCTACTATTATTATGCATGGTATTATGTTTCTATTTGTTAGAATTGCGTTTTACGTTATTTATTCAAGTTCTGTTATTTTATTTCTGTCCCTATTTTGTTATTTCAACCTATTAACGTGTTTATTTCTAATATATTCTGTCGGCTACGTAATGGTTAATAATGTGTACTTTACTTTCCTCGCATCAAGCAAAAGAAGTATTGTAATCGTATAAAAAAGATTTACCAATATCTCTTCAGATCGCCATATTTCAGACCAAGCAGATAAAAAGTAAACATCTTGAACAAATTAAATTCTGTCTTTCCCTGTTTTAATTCCAGAACTATTGGTTAGAGAATAATTATATTTTGCATAGGGTTGCCAACAGATCTCGTTCAAAGAGTATATGTTCTCTTTTTAAAACAATTCTTTTCTTCTCTATTTTTTTATATATCCTCAGATTGTTTTCTTTTCAATTTCACCAACTTTTAGTTACTTTAAGTTTCAAACAAAAAGTCGATGCACTTATAAAGGCTTGTACGTATATGCAATGTATAGGCATTTGTAGAAAACATTTCAATATTGAAAATTTTAAAAATTGTTTTTTGTCTCAAAGGGATAACATATTTTAAAACAAATAGTGTTGAGATTCCGCTCGAATTACTACAAGTTCACCATTTTTTGTGCAATACCTTCAAAACTATCAGTCTAGAGAAAATATTTTCCATGATCAGCAGACAGGTTATCAAAGAAAGAAATAAGTTGAACATTTCCACTATCTGAGATATTTTCGGCATAGTTTATAAGTAAATCGATATTTTACGGTTACAGTTTTATAAGCAAATAAAAGAAAATGGGAATCTTTTACAGCAAATTAGCACCATAGATAAATATAACGAAAAAGATCATGAAAATGAGGATGACGATGATTTAAATTAAATTGAATAATTTTTAAGCGCAACTTGCATTATAAGTGCAATTTTTGTTTCCATGTAGGCATTTTTATGTTCAAAACTATAGTAACTATTATTTTTATTTTAGGGATTTTAAGGAAATTAAAAAAATTAGTTTTAAAATTTTTATTTATGCTACTAAAATGCGTTAATTCCAAATTGTAACAAAACCTGAAAGTTATACAACTTATAATACTTTGAAGTAATACAGGTTGCATGATCATCACCTAGAGGGCTAATTTGGAAATTTTCAAAAAAATAAAAGAGAAAAGCCATTTCCTGTTTTGTAATAAAAACAAATTTGGTCTTGATAGCGTCCAGCTACGAATAATTTGGGTATTCTTTCTCAGCTCAAGGATATATGAATTTGAGACCCCCAATCTGGGTCTTTGGGTACTGAGGGCAGTAGTTGGTACAGGGAAGTTCCGTGTTTTTTTAAAATGTTATTTGTATTCTATTTAGTTGTTTCATCATTTAGTTAATCTTTTATCTTTAATCTCAACGGAGATTTTTTGGAAAACTCACTTCCAGAGTTACTAGAAGATGTTCCCTTAGAGATAAGAACGCACATGTGGTTTATGCATGGCGGCGCTTCACCGCATTTCAGCATTACATCTCGCCAGTTCCTTAACGACCGATTCCCTGCAAGATGGATAGGTCGAGATGGACCGACGACATGGCCTGCTCGCTCTCCTGATGGCAACTCCTTGGATTTATTTTTATGGGGATATCTTAAACAATTGATTTATGCCTCTCCTGTAAATAATGTTCAAGAATTGCGAGAAAGAGTTCAAAACGCTTGCCAAACAATACAAAACAATGCAGGTATCTTTGAACGGGTAAGAAAATCAATGATGCGTCGCGCTAATGCTTAGCAGCCAATGAAGGACACTTCGGAAATCTTTTGTAAAGTGAATTATAATATTAAAAGCAGCCTACTTTATTTAACTCGAATAAATTGTACTTCACTGCACTATTTATTTCCTTTAAGTTTAAGTGCTATATCTACGGCAGCGTTGGTTTGCGGACATAGTTTATTAAGCGTTTCTTACTTGTTGTGAAGGGTAGAACCACACTCCAAATTTTGAGCCACATAGGTATTAGCAGACACCCTGTATAATAATTAAAAAATCAAAATTGAGAAACTGGTGAAATTTAGCTATCTGTGGAAATCTAATTAGCAATAGACTTCTTAAAACAAAAACGGTAGTATTAAATCAACCTAATAAAACTGCATCTTTCTGCAATGCACTTCTTCTTAAGTTCTTTTGATATGGTGGAAATGGATCAACTGTATTCTTTAAAAGCAATGCTGCTGCTTTGGCTTTTGTGTTGGTGTTTAGTTAAACATAGTATTTGGAGAATTTTATTTTTTTATATTTCATACCAATTAAAGGCGCTCTCCAACACGTGCCAAGTTGAGCACTGTTCGGCCAGACGTTAAAGTGTACAAAGCACCAGCCTCTACACCGCTAGGTAAAGAGGTTACAGATAATACATACATACATTTTTACTAATTGCCGTTGTTTCAGTTTTATTTAGGAAAGAATAGTATTGAAATTTTTTATTATCTTTCGATTGACACTATTGCCATTCGGTAGAATTAAATGGTGATCAGCATTGGCCTGACAGTTATGATCTGTGTAATGATAGCTAAAACAAAATACAGTTGGTTCATATTATTTAAAAAACTAACGTTTAAATTCCGGAGTACATGAATATCTTGGAAGCACTTTACCAAGCCCCGAATTCGGAATAAAACATTTATTGATAGTTAAATCAGCGAGCGACCGTTTTTACTTTTGCGAGCGAATGAGGACAGACTGCAACACCTGCATCTTAATTTTTGTCCTTTTCTCCAATTTCCCCACAGGGTAAATCAATGGAGCAGACTGAATGAAATAATCGCGAAAACATCAATATAAAATTATACGTTTTCCAACAACTAAGCATAAATAATAATAATAATAATAAAGAAATGTATTATTCAATTTAAGAATTTATCCAGATATTGCAAAATGAAGAAAAAAACATATAAATCGGATAATTGGAGCAAGTTCAGTAACGGTCGACGTTACTGTTCTTCCACTTCCCCAGGTTTAATAAAAAAAAATGTAGTTTCAATTCAAATTCCCTATGCTTGGGCTTAAAAGGTGTACAACATTCAACATTAAAGAACATATTTTCTTTTAAGGTGAATTCCTCTAATATGGAGTTATAACTGCTACAGGAATATTTATAACACATACGTTAAAATTTGCACCTAGCTCTATCAATACATTGCACAGGAAAGTTTACTAATGGTTAATATTACATAAACCAACAAAGATAATTATTTGTTGAAATTAGTATATATACATTCGTACACTCTGCTAGTTATTATATGTACGACAATTACATAAATGTAACTGCAGGAGTGCACTGCAGGCGCATGCAAATCACAGTTTAAAATATAATACGTCACGTGGGGTTTTAGTGTGAAAGTTTATGCGTTTAATACAAAATGTTTGCACAACGTGTTTGAACATCTCTTCAAAGATTAAGTGGTCAATATGAAACTGGAACATGCATCTATTATTAAGAAAAGTAAGCTTAATATTTTGGAGAACTTATAAACAAGGACATAAAAACTAAGACCTAGTCCACGGGGTTGCCAAAAAGGGCTAATGAATGCCTACTTGCTTGACATCAGTCTTCCCACAACAAATACTATCGGCAAAATTCTAGTAGGACTTTGACCATATGACCCAAGCAGTCGGTGTCTAAGGTACCTGGTACTCTGCATGCCTAGACCTTGTCCATTAACAAACAAACAACAAACAAACAAATACTAACTACTACTAACTTGATATTAACTTTCTCATTTTAAAAATTTATATGCATATCAAAGATGACTATGAGACCATTAAGAAGAGCTTATTTTTCTCTTTGCACTGCTACACTTATTTTCATAAATAAAGGAAATATGTGAACTGGATATTTCTTGGATAATAGGCCGATCTTGGTTAATCATAAAACAAATGATCGTTTCGATTTGCCTTTGTATTAGATTTTTTCTGTATTATAAAATAGAACATTATACATTAATAGAGAGAACTGCATGACTTTTCCGGAAATATAATTTGTAGCCAAGGGGTAAAGCCCGAGGGCTACAAAGAATCGAGGGAAATATGACATTCTGTTCTGAGGTGTATATATGCTATTTTTTTCACCATCGGGGATAGAAACTTTATAAAAATCCAAGTGTTTAAAAATGAAAAGCTTGCGACAAATTCGACTGTCATTTTTGACAATTTAATAAATTTAGGAAAATTGTAGTCTTCACACCTTTACAACATAAACTTTTGGTAAATAGCTAAATATTCTCAAATTTAATTGCCAGAATTGTGAGTTCCATATTGTTTCTTTTTTCTAAAATGGAACTATACAGCGAAAAATCGTTACATTTTTTTAGTTCTTTATGAATGAATTTTGATGGTGTTTTATTTAAATCTTCAGGTGGTTTCATCTTTAGTGTGTTACTCGAAGCATTCCGGTTCAAACTTTGCCCCGAAAGGGCATGGTTATGTTTTTCAAAAATCTCTGACAAAATATGTGAATCATCTTCTGGGCTTCTACGCGAATCAACAGAATAACTGTATCTTTTTACACCACCACTCAGTTCTTTAGGGAAACGATATATGTAACAGCTAAGAACAAATTAATTCTTTGTCGCGTGCACTTTTTATCATTTTAAGCGTAATCATTCATTGTTGCTCT
The DNA here is from genome assembly GCA_940337035.1 of Agriotes lineatus. Classification (NCBI taxonomy): domain Eukaryota; kingdom Metazoa; phylum Arthropoda; class Insecta; order Coleoptera; family Elateridae; genus Agriotes; species Agriotes lineatus. Next base: position 194,915,509 of record OW679194.1, on the reverse strand, counting down.
TGAAAAGTTGAACGATAATTGACCACACAAAACGAAAATCTAACATATTTTATCTTTATTTGAAGGGTTATACAAATTTAACCAATCGAATCTGATAATTAATAGTTGTTATTACTAAATGGGGGAGGGGGTGCCGCCCTATACTTTGAAAAAGCTTATTCTTTCTAGTAAAATGTTGTCAAGAAAGACATAATAGTTTTATTCATCGTTAGTAAGTACCGCCTGACACTTTTAGTCAAAGCGTTTTATCATTTCTGCGAAAAATTCGCCGCCAAAGAAAGATAGAACAGATTAGAAGGGCTCAATTCTTCGAAAGGAGATACACGACCCGGGAGGCTAAGCGAACATTTAAATTTTTGGACGGCAATTGCGGCAGGTAAAATATTTCTTTGTGTATTTAGTGACCTTTCGACATTTGTATTTTGTATCGGTATCGCCTGTACTTGCATAAACATAAGTTTCTGAACTTATAATATTTCAATTCATATTTTACTTTAGTTCTGTGAACCATTATTCATTTGGACGTTCGAACCTTATTAATTACGGATCGCTTTGAAAGACACGGATTTCGCTTTAAAAGTGCGGATTTTTTTACCATGTCTGAATGTGAAGAATCTACGTTTCTTCTAGAACCAAATTTTCTCTCAATAGTTAAACATTTTTAGTGATTTATCAGTAGATATTGTTGGTCTTGATAATTTTATTTGTTCTGATAGTTTAGCTGGCACATAGATATTTTCTAAGATTTTGCTCAAAATTAACTTTATCTTCTTTAAGCAAACCATATATGTAATAAATTCATTACCTCATTCCTGACTTTTAAAAAATTTAAAAAGAAAATGAGCCAACTTTTACTTCGCGACCGGTCGGAAAAATGGTTGCCATGATTAGTTTTCAACCGCTGTCATGGCAACAGATTTTCGCCGACTTGTATTATTATTTGATTAACGTCAAATCCATTTTCCCCAATTCTTGTTTAGAATAAAATGGTTATGAATGAAATAGCATAAGTACATATTTCGGTTAAAGTTTTCGTTTCGATATGTAACGTACTATTTTCCAAGCCCATATACGAAAGTGGCAATTTCCATACAGGCAAATAGCCACGAAAAATGACAAATATCACGAACGCATTTCTTATGAAAAAAATGCTCAATTCACAGTTTTACAGTGGGCTAAATATGCCATTTTAACCTAAAAACTACTAACAATATGTGTTTTTATCCTAAATACTACCAAAAATATGTTAACCTAAAAACTAGTGACCATCTACTGGCACTGCCAGTTGTCCCAATAAATCTGTCATTCATAAAATTTCAAAAATGTTTCATGTGGCCGTGGAATCATATCATAAGCACACCATAATCATATAACACTCTCGAAAATGTATCGCACGCTCGTGTTTTAAGTCACTTGACTTCGCTACGTTTCGCATCGTTTCTCAAATATACTCGCACAATATATGTCACTTTCGCATAATATACTATGGACCGGTTGCAGAAAGCAATGTTAAGTCTGGTGTTAGCTAACGTCGCGTCAAAGTGAACAAAATTGTATCAAATTTTGTTTACTAATGTATTAGTTGCCATAAACATTTGAGATTTGATTCGTTTTTGTTCACTTTGACGTCGCGTTAGCTAACACCAGACTTAACATTGCTTTCTGCAACCGGCCCTATACCTATTTGTAATTATTTATTCAATTTTGAAACTTATTTATATTAATTGTAGGTATTGAAAAAAAATGCTATATGCCAGACGTGAATAGAGAGATTTTATACATTCGGGGAAATTATCTCATTCGGCTTTGCCTCATAAGCTAAGTTTTTCCCATGTGGATAAAATGCCTCTTTATTCACTTGTACTATACAGGGTGTTAATTAAGTACACAGACAAACTTTAGGAGTGATTCCTTAATCGATTCTATGATAAAAAGTTCAGTCAAACACGGGGCCTAAACGGCTTCGTTTTCAAAATACAGAGTGTTGAAGTTTAAACAAATTTTTTTTTTCAAACATTTCGAAAACGGCTGGTGGTATTTTAATTAAACCTGGTGTAAGTTAGTATTTCATAAAGTGGCATTGTTCGGTCAAAATAAATTTAATTTATTTCCACCAGTAGCGTGCATCGAGGCCACCTCAGGTACCCTATCTTAGTAAACTCTGGTACGCCACTGATTTTTAGCCAAAAGTTTTGTAGCTATTGTAAGATTCTTCGTTATTAAATAATATTTTTTTAAACTTCTTTAAGCTTTATTTTGAAAACAATGCCGTTTAGATCCCATTCAAGTCCAATGAACGAAATTGCTGTTGCAGATTTTTCCGTTTTTCTCGAAAAAGGTTTATTCTATCAAAAAATTAAAAATACATCTTTTGTATAGTTTCAATGGATGAAGCTAAAAAAACGCATTGACTAAAAGCAGTAGCGCACCAGATTTTTCTAAAATAAGGTAACTGAGGTGGTCCCGATGCACGTCACTGGTAAAAATAAGTTTTTTGTCATACAAAGTTTTTCTTAATTTTGCGTTCGTAGGCGCTGTAATACGAATCTTATTGCCGGTAATTTTTTTTATTTGAAATTGATTTAATTCGCATTGCCGAGTGTTTCCTTTTATTGATTCAGTATTGTTACGAACGTGAAGATATTTTTACAACTGTTTTTTTTTTAATTTTTTAAATGGTTTAGTGTCACAACGTCCACTTGCGAGGGGAGTTCTGAGTAAAGCCCTTTACAGATTTTTTAAAGATGATCACGCACGCAACGAGAACCTCGAACAACTTGAGCTTCTTATTCAAGGTGAGCGTTAGTCGATCCTAATGTGGTTACCCTCGGTTATTGGTCAACTTTCAGAGCAAGAGTTTAACAATGCCCTCAAATCCAACACGAATGTTTCGCAACTACACAAAACTGCTCTATGTCTAAAATACCAATAAGGTTTTTAAATAGTTTACTTAAATAAATACGAACAAGTCAGTTTTCTGCCTTCAAGCTGAAAGCCGCGGCACAAAGAATTTAAGCAGGCAGAGAGAACATTTGGCAACGACATCGACACTAGAAAAGTAAATTCGTGTTAAGAACTCGTGACTCTGCAATGAGATTTACAGACAACGTGAGAAACTACTGCAGCAAAGGATTAGTTCGGGATGACATTCAGTCATATTCGGTAGGTAGTTTCACAACACCTGGTCCCTGGATTAAATCCCCTCAGTCTTTTGTAGGGCTTAATCCACCGGTGCTGTGACAAATACAAATGTTATTTAATTTACATAAACTAGAATTAAACCCTGAAAACGTCTGGAAAAATATATTGCATTTATTTGGTTCTGGCTGGTTTTACTAACAAAGCCATTTAGCGATTCTCATTTAAATACTTTCAAAACAAAAGTTATGTAAGCAATCCAGCTTTATATGCAAAGCTTTATTCAAAAGAAAGAGAATGGTTTCGTTATATATTTTCAAAATTTGTATTAACTGTAGTTGACTTTTTACCGTGTTCCAGTTGCTTCTGGATAGGAACGGCACTGACACTTTTGTGGATGTAAATTTGACTTGTTTCTCGTGTGATTTCTACTTTGTATTTGTAATACATATACATACCATCTTAGATTTAAAGATTTGACGTTACGAAGGTCATGTTGCTGGTGCAACAAATTTTTACAGACAGTAGACATATAGTGACGTATTATCAGAGAAGCCTGAGAAGCCCGGGCTTCTGGCGCAAAAATGTTCAGGGGCGCCAAAATGGAATAATCCACAAAAAAGTGTTTTACCTTTATTATAAAATATTAATTCTCAGGTACGTACAGCGAGAGCAAAAATAAACTTGATCGCAGGAGCCGTTGAAAACAATCAAACTGGCCGAATCTGTGACATATTGTTTGTTGATATAAAACTGTCAACATTTTTGGACGTTTAAAATTAATTTTGGAAGTCTTGTTAACTTCTATATATGTTAATATAATGTTACCTATCAATTTAATCTATGAATTTGGTTTAAATTACATAATTTTGCATGCTAGGTAGCTTAGTTGACTGTGTCACAGTCACACGAATTAATAATAAAATTAAATGTAGTCCAAATGTAGTTGTGTAAAGTACATTGTAGACAGCAGTCGTATTTTTCGTGGTCTCCCGGCTCCCGCAATCGATTTTATTTTTGATCTCTCTGTATCTACTGAAAATTTCAACCAAAACTGATCACAGCAAAAAATGTCTAGATTTTCCTAACCCTAATAAATAAAATGTGAGAGCAGAAATTTAAGGGGCTTGTGGTGCAACCATGGTTAATATGCCACTGCAGACATACCTACATAATGCATACTCTTTAACTCTAGTGTGGCGGTCGTTAAAGTCGGGCAGGGTGCAGTGGAGAGCTACTTAATAGATAGTAAGTCGGTCATGCCTAATACCAATTATACGTGATGTACGTGATTTATGATATTCTTTGAAATACAGACTTACAAAAATGTGAGTTAATAAAGTTATATGTACTATACTGGCATTGAAGTTTAACTACTTTGAAATAGATACTTTATGAAACATTTTTTTAAGTATACTTTTTCAGACTTTTTTTAAATCATACTTTTTTAAATTTGTTTTATTTAAGTAATAACAAATCGATAATCATTAATAATTAGATAAGAGTTGACAGTTAAGCAACAACTATTTTCTTTTCAGGTAAACTACCCTTTTTATATAATATTACTAAGAAAAGTTGTTCAGAATGAGAAATTATGGCCCTATACAAAATATCAGGAAGACAATTAGATTAAACCATTTTTAATAAATATAATTTATGTTGTTGTTATAAGTTTATTATAATAAATAAATTAATTAAAATATCTTTCATTTTCTAACTGTATTCCGATCGCTGCACTCGTGTTTCAACAACCTTTTATTTTATTAGACAAATTGAGCTCGTTCGGGAACGAAGTTTCCGAGTACAAGATGTGGGGAGACGAAATATCCCGGGAACGAAATTTGGGGAAGAAACTTTCTGCATCCCGATGACAGCTGTTTCATATACATAATTTAAACAAATATATATTTACTTAAAAAATCAGGTGTGATACATGCACACAACTTCCTTTAAAGTGATCTTGTAATTAGCCAAAAATTTCATTTTAATTTTTAAGCATTTGTCAAAAATTTTCAAAAATTACAAATTCTACAGAAACCGTACAAAATAGAGCGTTAGTTGAAGAGACAGATTTTCTCTAATATTTTAATCCGAATTCAAAACTGTAATAATATACCGGGTGTTCTATTTAAAATAGGAGTTAATAAAAAAAAATGAAAAAACAAAAGAAACCCATTTTAGAGGTATTCAACTGGAAAATCACCAATCTCACATCACTACACATTAAAAATATAATCAAAGTGTAAAGTTTGAAAAAAATCCTTAGATCCGTTCTTGAAAAAATCGAAAAAAACTGAAAAATCACAAAAGTAAACACTATACTTCGGGTTATGCGATTTTCTTCAAAGGCTTGCTGTCGCATCTAGATAGTACACAAAACTTATATATGAAGTTTCAACGCCATATCTCTTTTCGTTTTTGAGATATTCTGTTCACAGGCAGACAGACAGACAGACACACAGACAGACACACCGACTGACAGACAGGCCAATGAACAAAAACATATTTTTTGGGTTCAGGAGACTCTAAAACGTGAAGATCTGTTGAAAACTTAATTTCGAATTTTTAGGGTCAATTCTATACTTTCTTTGAAAGGAGTAAAAGTATCTTTTAAAAGTCCGACGTCATATCTAGGCGGCCTTGACAGTAGTTAAAAACATCTTCTGTTCTGGTAAACTATCTATTCTGTTTGAACACAGCAAAATCTTATTAAGAAAAGTTGTTCAGACTCTAAAACTATGGCGCAATGAAATATTTCAGTAATATCTAATGACTTATAAAACCGTGTTTATTGGAAGACATTGCAAAAATATTTCATCTCATACCCACGTCTTCATAAAAGTAGGACAATATTTCTGAAATTTTTCAGCGGATTATAATTTTACATTCTCAACAACTTTTTCTAATAACATGATTCTGTCATACGAACGAATGAGGTACCTACCATCGTAATTCTTTTTTATAAAAACGCGGTATCTTCTTCTTCTTCTTGCTCCAAAAAATAGGAGCCTGTACCACAAAGAAGGGGACTTTTAGGGGGTCGCTCCTAGGGACTAAGAAACATTTTTGCCAAAAATAAGACATTATTTTTTTAGGCTTTTTAAAATTTGTTTAATATACCTGGGATATGAACTCGTATTGTCCGACCCTTATTATAACGATGAGCACCACAGTAATGAATAAAACAGTCCATCTCAGTTAACTTAAAATATATATGTCGTTGAAAATATAATCTTAATTCATATTTAAAACAACATGAAGACCTAGATGAAGCAACACAGAACAAAAGAAGAAATGTTCACCCACTTAAGCACCAAAAAGCTTGAAGGTGAGCTCTACAGTAAATCGTATATAAATTATTTTCCTCTCAAGCGCTACGTTTTTTCCATGAAGTGCTCCATAACAATTATTGAAAAACAACATTAATACGACAGTAAATGACGTCCAGGAGGGAGCCTATTTTAGAATATTATATATTAGTCAAATATGTTGCGTGCCGGATCTGGTAGCTCAATGATAAGCATCTTGACTACTGATCTAAGGGCCGCAAGTTCGATTCCCGGTCCCGGTGAGGTTTTTAAAAATTAAAAAAATACGGATGAAAACCTCTACAGAATGCCATCAGTGAGAGTGATGTAATGCTGTGGTTTCCATATTACTTACTACGATGTGCATCATGTAAAAGATCCCTTGCTAGGGTTGGAACTCCTTAGTCTCGGCAAAATCCTAATTTGGGCCTTGACCATATTACCATAGCAGTCGGTGTCTAAGGTGTCTGGTACTCCTCATGTCTAGACCTTGTCCATAACAAACTAACTAACAAATATGTTGTGCAGCAAGTGCCGTGGATAATGAGATAACCAATTGCAAATTTATTATAGATTCTGTAAGTGTTTATCTCTTTAATACTATTTAATAGAGATTAATAAATTCTAAATTTTTATTGCAAAATACTCATAAATTCGTTGACCTATATTCTTTTTGGTTAATGGTAATTATATATATATATATATTTTTCTAGTGGTGTAATTATGATTATTAAAATGTTCAGTTACAATACTAACTTTTCCAAATGCATGTTAAATATTAGTAGAATATCTAAAATCTTGGTTTCGTTGCATGTCACATTTGCAAGGACGTAGAGGACATTCCCACCCATGTACTTTAATAGCCTGCATTTGGGACAAGAACGCTTTATAAGAAGCAAAAGGCAAAACTTTACTTTAGAGTTTACTGTTAAAAGATTTTGTTTAAACTATTTGAATATATTTGTAAGATCATTGCTGATTTTATTTTCTAGTGAAATCAAGTTTTCAGCAGTGTAAAGTTCCATAGTGCCGTCTACATAAGATATCAATGTACCCTGACTCTTATAGTATCTGAGTATATCATTAATGCATAAAATAAACAACAGTGGGCCAAGGTCCGTCCCCTGTGGCACGCCGTATATTATAATGCTCGTGTCACTTGTGACACCTTCTCTTTCTACAAACTGTTCTTTGTTATGTAAATAATCTATGGTATCTAAACACTTTATCTCCGCTCGTCACTGGCAGATAAAGTGATTATCTCCGCTGACGAGCGGAGATAAAGTAAATTAGCCTAATAAATTTAAATTCCTAAATTGACGGCCTTTGCTACTTTTTGCGGGGTACACTGAGCAGTTTCTAAATCTGACATATTAAAAGCTGCAATAAATAAATAAGATTTACTCAAGAAACTTGTACATATTGCAAAATATACTTACAAATTCTCTGCAAATTAAAGCGGATTGACAGACGAATAGTGATATTTTTTTTCGGAATTTGTACACAACGTAATTTAAGTGAACGCTCTCCAAAGCATGCTACATTTATCAGTCTGCTCATTATTCTACCCTAAATAATTCCTGGTTTCTTAACATTTCTTAGATAATACTATGTGTTATTCGGAGCCAAAAAAAAATGCATTAAGGGAGATATGAATGTTTTATTCCTTGAGGCTGACTTGGTCAACCCAAGGTAAAAAGCATGCAGATCTCCAGTGGTGCATACAATATTTTATTTGCTAGCATATTAGTAAAAATTTGTATAAAATTTCAAAATATTATGCGTCATATCGTCGTTGATACTGCAAAATGTCGTATCTCAAAATAGCTACTTTTCAGTAGATAAAAAACACTATATTTTCTTATTGTGCGTTTCATACATTTGCATATTTTAGTTCAAAAATGTCAAAGTACAACACATTTTATCAACCCACAGTGTTTCTTGTTAATAAAGCAGGTGTTCCAAAAACCTTGACATACAACCATTTCTTTCTTAAAATTGACTACCTTACTTGACATACGACTTTTTTTCAGTTAGGGCAATAATAAACAAATTATACTTTGTAAAACAATATTTTTAATTACTAATCTTTGCTTACATAAAACATCAACACGAAAAATCCCACTACTATTTATGACCAAGGCTGTCGTAAAAAACCCAATAGTCAAAGGGTATCAGTTCCTTTAGTTCTTGTAAGTGTTTAAACTTCGATTCTTCGATTGCACATGATCCTGAATACAATGATTTTCTTTCTTCGACAGCTAGTTGGTTTCGTTTGGGGCGACTAGGTAAGAGAATCCAGTCAGATGAAATTTTATTTTGTAGTGAATTTCATGATCAGTGTACTTTAAAGCAACTAAATCTGTAACACAAGGGTCTCCCTTTTTTGTCCCAGGTTGAAACAATGTTTTGGCTTCGCCTAATTGTTTCGCCATTTATCCAATTATTTCAGGCTTAACCTGTATATTTTTAGTTGAATTATAAATCCTTTGCATTTCGAATTCGTAAATTTTCCAAAGCAGCGTATTTTGTACCTGTATCGAGTTCCTTTCGTTTGCGCGATGAACTCTCGACCCGCGCTATCTCTTATCAGAGTGCGAGTCTTCTTTTGGGCACGAATAATTCGTCCGAGCACTTGCTGTCTTAACCTAAGCCCGCCGTCATCGGTGTGGCTAAGGCTTGATTTTAATTAAGTCAAATTACGTGCGCTCAACCAATTTCAATGAACTGTGTGTTTCCTAGGGCTGATTATGATCAGGTACGATGGCGCTTTGCTGTTTTATTTTCTCGATAGTAATTACATTTTTTTTAGCTCTTTATTACCAGTTTCAACCACGAGTTTTTCTCGGAGGCCAAGCCGCTAGCCTTATCGCATTTTCGACACCTGCTGGCGCTCTACTTAGTTGCTGCCGTTCGAGGGTGCCTTTGCTATAATTTTCATCCACGGCGACTTCGTCCATTATGTGCAGTTCACGTCCAGCTTATGTTTCGAGGTTAGTTACTGCTACTCCGGTATTAAATCTCAAATTCTAGTGTGGGCCTTTCATATTCTGATTCTACAGTTTCGCTGTCTGAAGGTTTGTACTCCGATCCTGAATCTTGAAAAGCGTCTTCTTCACTTGGGATAGAGCTGCCAACGTCACTTCTTTCTTCTTCTTGGTCACAGTTAGAGACGTTTTAACTTGTTGAAGGTAGATTAGGAGTATTGATATCTTCGTGGAGCTGCTCAGAAATGGCATCACTGTAGTGGACCGGGAAAAGATGATTACTAGGTTTAAGTTGAATGAAATTTCCACTAACTTTGTCTGATTCTATTTCCGCGGTTATCTTCTCTGTTTCATAATATGAAAAGGGTGCTATGTTAAACTCGAATTCTCGTAGAGGGTTAACTGTAACGGTGTTGTCGTTTTTGGAAGTAGATGGGACGACCAGATCGTTCGTTGAACTCGTCAAACTCCCTCTTCTTTCAGTTGCAGTACCTATATTTACATGCTTCTCCACCATAAATTCGCCTATTGCACTGGTTGCATCCAAAAATTCTGCTCGTTGCAATGCAAGTTGTAATATACGCTCGCCCCTTGACGCCATTACGTTCTGATATGACCTGGAAAAGAACGTAATACAATTAACTAAGCGAGGCGCAAAACGGCATATGTCGCTCTAATTTAATTGCAAAAAGACGTATGTCATTAGTTTTATTTTAGTAAAGATTGGTTTGGTTTGAAAACAAAACTGTTAATTTCTCAGTAATAGATACAAACAAGTTAGTTAATTATTGTGACTATTCAACTCACTTGTCATCTATCAAAAACTGACCAATAAAAATACAAGATTTGACGTCTTTGAGCCAATACAAATGAACTATATTGACCATTTTCACTAGTGAAAATAATCGACAATTTTCACTAGTGGTATAGTGAATATTTTAAACAAATTTGATTTTTATTAGAAAAAATCAGTATTAGTGTTCTGTTACTATAGAAATTGCGTAGTTTCGTGCTAGATTTACTGAAAACCAATTTGAAAAAGTAGTTTGGTTCATTGAATAGTCCCTCGAATGCCATTCTTAGTCAAAGTTACGTAGAATATTTTTGCGGTGGTATCACTACTCATGTCCATTGCGCTTAGGATTAGGACTCGTGCTAGCGCACTCTTCCTAATCTAATCTAAGCGCAATGGACATTCGTGATACCACAGCAAAAATATTCGACATAACTTTGACTACTCATGGTATTATAAGTGACTATTCAACACTATAACATATAAGCCAATCACATTGCAGACATTTGCCTTTTTCAACCAATAACAGCAGTATATCACTGAATATTGGGTAGCATGCAAAATATTCACAAAACAATGTACGTACTCAAAAAATAAACCGCCTTTGTTCTGTCCTTAGTGATATCGCTAGGTTCCGTAACACTAAACCCCAACAAACTGTGTAGCTTGTTTTAAAATTTTTAAAATGCTATGTTTTGGAAGTATTCCGCTGAATTTAATTGAGAATAAATAATTATATTAATTGTTGGATTATTTTTCAATAAAGTTAATCGTTATGTATTAATATTGTTAAATAGTCGTTCCAAATACCACTCGAAGTGGATATATATTTTTTAAATATTTTGCCATTTCCATAGAAATTATTGCAAATTTCACTCAACAAAATCACATTTAAATGTCACTCGCCTTCGGCTCGTGACATTTTTGATGTGATTTTGTATCGTGAAATTTAAACGCAATAATTTAAATGGAAACGACAAAATATTTGTCAAAAATATATCCACTGCTTGTGGTATTACCCTTGACTATTCAACTCACTTGTCATCTATCAAAAACTGTCCAATAAAAATACAAGATTTGACGTCTTTGAGCCAATAAAAATGAACTATATTGACAATTTTCACTAGTGAAAATAATCGACAATTTTCACTAGTGGTCTAGTGAATATTTTTTGACAATTTTCACTAGTGAAAATAGTCGATAATTTTCACTAGTGGTATAGTGAATATTTTAAACAAATGCGATTTTTATTAGAAAAAGTCAATATTAGTGTTCTGTACTATAGAAATTGTGTAGTTTGCTGCTAGATTTACTGAAATTGAATTTGAAAAAGTAGTTTGGTTCATTGAATAGTCCCTCGAATGCAATTCTTAGTCAAAGTTAAGTAGAATATTTTTGCGGTGGTATCACTCATGTCCATTGCGCTTGGAATTAGGGCTCGTGCTAGCGCACTCGTCCTAATCGAACCTAAGCGCAATGGACATTCGTGATACCACAGTAAAAATATTCGACATAACTTTGACTACTCATGGTATTATAAGTGAAGATAACACAGAAAGTATTATTTGCTATAATTAGATAAAATTATTTACACTTATCAATATTAAACTAAAACCAATGCGAAATATCTGCACAAAATTGTCTCGATCGGCTGACATAATAAAGTGACATAAGATAATTTGGCGGAAACTGGCAGCTACGTTTCACATACGACCTCTTGAATAAACCACGTTGAAAGCTTGCTATTGGTTCGTGACATACGAGACGTTGTAGGATAATAGGCCGGTCAATTTGAAATATTAATGTGCATTAATCTAAATGTGCATTTTTTGTCATACGACTAATTGCAGTATCAACGACGATATTACATATTTAAAATAAGAATCTCTAAATAACATCAAATATGGCCTGAATTTATGGTTAAAACGTGTTTGTAGTTGCATGGTTACCATGGGATTGAGGAGAAAATAATTTGAAAATCCCTAGGGAGTAGCTTTTCATATTTTGTATCTATGATAAAAATAAACACTATCATGTTGCTAGTAAATAAATTATCTTTTTGCACTTGCGGGACTAAAGTTGGCACTTTAGTCACTTATTTCAGGGACTAAAGTAGCTCATTTAATCTCTAGGGACAGAAGTCATTACTTTAGCCCCTAGGGGCAAAAGTAAAAATGTTACCGTATCTATGGTAAATTTATGTATAGAGCATTCTTAATAAAATTTGTATTTAAAATTAATCAGTGGCGGTACTGAAGTGCATTGTCAGTCTATATCAAATTCGAGGTTAGTAGGTTAGGTTTTGTTTGTCATTGACACACACTGATGCAAACTTAACCTGCAAATCTCGAATTTGACATAGACTGACAATACACTTCAGTACTGCCACTGATTCAGGCTATCCAGGGCCTGCTGCACTTCAGTTTTTAAAACATCACTCTGTACACAACATTCTTAAAAAAATTCGTATTTGTCAGTTTCCCAAATTGGCAGATTTAAAATTTTTCAAATATTTGATGATAATGTTCCCAAAAGTTCAAAAAATAGCGTATACCACACGGGACTAAAGTGCCTAAATCCCTTGAGTGATTATTTTCCCTCAGGCCCTACGGGCCCTCAGGAAATAGTATTCACTCGCGGGATTTAACGATGCACTTTAGTCCCTTATGATATAATATACTATTATCTACTAGCAACATGATATTGTACATTTTCGTCATAGAAACAAAATATGAAAAGCTACTCATAACTCCCTCAAACTCATGGTAACAATGCAACTACAATTATAACGTCTTAGCAACCATACAATGAGGCAATCCTTGATGTTACTTACATATTCTAATTTTAAATATCATTATGACATTTTGAAATTTCATACTATTTTTACGAATATGCTAGTAGATAAAATATTGTATGCACTACGGGAGATATGCATGTTCTTTACCTTCGGTTGACTTACAGACCTCGGGCCAGAGGGCCCTCGGTCTGTAACACATGTCAACCTCAGGGAAAAAACATATTCATATCTCCCTTAATGCATAAATATCTATTTACTCCTAATAAATAACATAATATAGTACTATTTTCTTCAAACGTCAAAAATATGACATTTTAGAACTCTACCGGGTGTCAACGAATTTATTAGACAAGTCATAACTTCTAGAGTATTAGGTGTATCAAAATGAGATTTGGTATAGGTAAATGGTATAGGGAGAAGAGAGTTTTCGCATATTTTTCAATTTCCGATAACTTCCGGTTTCACCGGAAATGGCTCCCATTTCGAATTTTTAAATGAAACACCCTGTATATTTTTGCATATTTGGATTTCTGAGACAATTTTGGATCAGCATGTGACATTTTAAAAACTTATCCGTGGCACACTTGGCAAAAGTAAATAAATTATTATCCAGTATTTTGCTTAGAAATATTTAACTTATGAGCTTATTTTTAATCCAATCGCAAATAAATTAGTATCGTTAGATTCGCCAAAAATCCTCTTTTCGGAAAGTGCTTGTCAAAAAAGGGTCGCCATTTGAAAAAAAAATAGTTAAACAAGAAAACGTGCTTTTGCCAACTTGTCTTATTCCTATCTATCATACTAATCACTAAAACTTTGCGATTGTAATTTCTGACATCACCTGAGGTCTTTAGATTAGTTTGCGTCTGATCATGGCCACCTAGATGCCATATTAAAAGTGGCTCTAAAAAAATCAAGTAGGCTTAAAAACTTTTTAAAATGTCATATTCTGATCCAAAATTGTCTCAGAAATCCAAATATGCAAAAATATACAGGGTGTTCCATTTAAAAATTCGAAATCGGAGCCATTTCCGGTGAAACCGGAAGTGACCGGAAAGTGAAAAATATGCGAAAACTCTCCTCTCCCTATACCATTTACCTATACCAAATCTCATTTTAACACACCTAATACTCTAGAAAATATGACTTGTCTAATAAATTCGTTGACACCCGGTATAAAAACAGTTTGACTTTTCTGACAAATGCTCGTCAGCGGCAGGAAAAGTGACTTTTTCTGCTACTGGCAAACCAATGAAATTCCTTCATTTGTTTTATTTTGTTAAATGGAAATTAAAGGTCCAATTATTAACAGAAGTATTTTGAAAATGAAAGCTACTTGAACCAAACGAAGAGAAATCTTCATCATTTCTGATGCTGGTACTGGTTCCAGGCGTGGTGTTAGGATTATATAACACCACGGTTCCAGGTACTTCAGGATTCACATTTGGGTGACCACTTTGGTCCTCTCTACAAGTTGTAATTTTTAGTCGCATTTCAATTTATAACAGGTCAAATTGCAGGTATTTTCAAGTTCTGCAAGTTTCATAATAACTACTTTTTCGTTAAATAGAACGAGAAACTAAAATACAAGCCTAGAAGCGCGCAAAAAAATCTCGACCCATTCATGATATCCTTTCGCGTTCGATATCTCGACTAATATCGCTCTTACTTAGTAAAGTAATCGAATATAAATTGTAGAACACAAAAGTTGTAAATAAAATTTCGACCTTATTTTCATGTATCGTTCGTTAACGGGAACCGAGTTATCGTAAAGAAATCAAACGCGCCTTTTTTTAAGATGGCGGAAATAGCACATTGAAAATATTGGTCGACAACTTGAAGTTAAGCTTTCCTGAACCTCACCAATTTTTCAAATTTCGGTTAACTTTCAAGCAAATGCCTTCTTTTTGGATATAGTGACTAGACTATTTGAGTTATATTGTTGCAGTTTCTTTCATTCGATTTGACCTTTCTATTAAATTCCCATGATACCGTTCATATTCTTCCGCCGATATAAGTGTTAATCCCCTTACACTTTTTGTCCCAACTGTTACGCTTTTTCTGTAAAGCTTTATTACGAGTTTCGTTTTTTACTACTTTGTAGGAGGTAAGGTCTTAGTAAGTGTTTAGCCGCTTTAATTATAGTTCTCTCTTCCTTTTCTTCGGCTCCTCCATCTGAGAGTTTCTTTGATAAAACTCTTTACAAAGTTATACTTTTCTAGAGGATAAGAGTTTTCAATCATATGGTATAATTTATGTTATGGTCTTCACTGAGCATCAAATACGACGCATGCTAGAAATGTAGTTTAAGAACGTAGAACGGTAAAAAAATCAATTATAATCAAGTTTACTCTGACAGAGTAGATGCAACATTAAGTAGTTCAAATGTTCCAAATTCAAACGGCGTTTTATTATATTGTTTTGTGGTTTTATTGAATCACATGTTATCAACAAAATATAAAATATCTTCGTGCTAAAATAAAATATGGGACTCATAAGAAAGAACAAGGTTAAGGCTGCCAACTATTGAGGGTATCAATGCGGGACATGATGTAATGGAACTGAATCGTTTCATCGGAGCTTCTTTTTATTTAAACACGCTAGAGTAAAGCTGAAATGTAGCTTTTTATGTTGTACGACGACTGAGCTACAAAGTACGAATTTTTCTATCAGTTTTGAATAGGAATTTCTACGAAACGTCAGTTTAAAGTCAAGCAACAACAAAATTCCACTTCAACCTCTTATTTAAGAAAAAAATAGCATATTTAGTGATAAAAAAATCGTCGTTCGCCCAAAATTACTAAAAATTAAAATACCTTTTTTGATATCTAACGGATTACAAAATATCTTAGATTTCGCCATTTTTACGAAATTATAGTAGGCTGGGTTTACACCTTACAGGTGAATTGTGTGTCCTAAGAAATTCACAATTTTTGCAGGAATATATTACAAATATAAGAATATACTAAGGAATGCGGGACTAGCGGGACGCATTTGACATTTTGCGGGACGATTTCAATGCATTATTTGAATGTGGGACCAGTACTGCTATTGCGGGACTGTCCCGCATAATGCGGGACGGTTGGCAGCCTTAAACAAGGTTGATATTGCATAAGCAAAAAGAAAGTTTATCAAAGGTGCCTTTGGAAAATGAAGTCATATTTATTATAACCATACATCTAATACTCCTATATTGCTAGCACCTGTAAGTGGAAAGGTCACAACGTAAGTGAGACAGACAACCATCTATTTCTACGAACTTGGTGCAATGCGCGCAAGCGTTGCATGTGCGGGCAAGCGTCGTCCGTGAACACGTGAACCTGGATCCCTGTCTAATAGCCCGCGATACCACCTTGTTAATAAATAATTCCTTCGGACAGCCCGCCACAGAAGATCCGCCAGTCCGAATTTGAATTATAAAGCGATCGGACCCCTAACGCACCAGTTTCGCCGGCCCAGCAATTGACGAACGCTAGTCCCAAAATGTCATTCTCGGGGTCTGAAATTAAATTCATTTCGCTAACGCGGCGGAGCTTTCGCGTTTGTTCAGTTTGAAGCCGCTGTTAATTAACTTAACTAATCATTTCGGCCTTTGCCTAATCAAGTCTAAAATCTGCAACAACGCTGGGAGAAAAACTGAATTATTTAATGTTCTGATTACAGCTACCTGAATCACAGGACCAGGGACGGATAGCCAATATCTTTAGTCAGCCAGTGCAGCTCCACCAGGGCCACCCAAGATACCAGAATAATTTATAATTTGGAGTTATCATCATTATTCGTTTTATCTTTCTTTTTTGTGTAAATAATTTTAGGAGATACTTTTACTTGGTTCTGTACAATAGTTAAAGAAAATAAATATTTGTTCTTGACTCAACCATATCTCTTACTTTAGCTATTAACGAACCCTCGGTCAGAGCTATCCACAGGTATCAAACAATAACGTAAAATAATCAGAAGTTGAGAGTAAAATCAAGTTACATAAATTAGTAGTCTTCTTCTTTATGTGTCCTGCCCCTCCTAGGGCGTTGACTATCAATTGCATGACTTGAATTTTGTCTGTAGCTTTCCTGAAAAGGGATGTTGTACTTTGTCCATACCATTGGCGAAGGTTCTTGAGCCATGATGTCCTGCGACGGCCTGGATTACGCTTTCCCTCTATTTTCCCCTGAATTAGTAGTCGTTACATAATTTTCTTGTGTTATAATAATACACATGACTTCATAATTCCAAAGGCATCTTTGATGAACTTTCTTTTTACTCATACTATAACATTAAAAAATTATACCCGATCCTTGTCACTGACATTTTATAGTTGCTAATATCGCAATATGATGATAACCGTGATCAAAACTTCCCGCAATAAACGCAACGGAAATATTTCCAAATCCTGTACAAGAAGAAAAAGAACACAATCATAACCTCACTTTGTAACGCATGTCAAATGACCGCTTTATTTTTTCAGGAGTTATAACCAACATTACTTAAAAATTCAAAAGGCACCCTTGATGAACTTTGTTTTTGCTTATACTATTGTGTGTTCCAAAAAAACTAATTTGCAGCATGCCATGATAAATTGAAGTTGGCCATAACTTGAAATCATATATATATATTATATATTATATTGCTAGCGGCTATGAGTTAGGGGGGTCACCAAGGAAGTGAGACAGACAACCAACTCTTCAATATAAAGTATGTTTTTTCCTATAAAAATTTTCAAGGTCAAGATAAAATTGGCAAAACTGCTTTTTTTAAATTATTAGAAAATTTATTTTCATCAGGTTTTTCTGTAAACGACTTGTGTCATTTTGACATTTAAAATTAAATTGTCAGCTTTTCTTTTTTGAAAATGAATATGCGTAAAAAAAGAATCTTGTAAAATTAAATGCAAAAAAGGAATTCTGAAGTGTGCAGAGGAACTGTTGGATCTGCAGCCTAACATGCCAGAACAAGAAGTTTACGAAATATTACCTAAAACAAAACTCCTTTAATGCCAGATTTTAAATTTCCCACCAATTTTTGTTCTAAAAAGTTACTAAAACAAATTCTACCAACACATATTTTTTAAAAGGAATCCAAGTAATGCCAACATAACCCCTAAATTCTTTGACCTTCAAAATTTTTATAAGAAAAAATAGTAATTTATTATACAAGACGATAAAGTTAAATTTTATCCACGAGTGATTCAAGAGTGGATAGAAATAACTTTATCGTCGTGTATAATACAATATTTTTTCTATAGCAAGAACTTTAACAATTTCAAAAGAAAATAAGGACAGTCAATCACATTTCAAAATGTCAGTAGCTAGATTGGGTTGCTACGATAATTCCAAGCTGTCATATTTAATTTAAACAAAAGTTTGAAAATTAAATTACTTTATATATCCTTGATGTTAAAGTGCTACTTTATCTACCCTTGCTGTTAAAGTAAAACTTGCTCTTTTGTTTTGAGTTGATAAAAGCGCACTTTAACATGTGCTATAGAAAAAACGTACTTTATATGGTGAGTTGTGCGCAAGCGCGTGGGCGTCGTCCGCGCGGTGGGGAAGTAATCAAGTTTACAATTCGCTTCTAAAGGCGGAGTTCGAATTCCCACGCATGCGCACGAGACGCGTAATACTCATAGTGAGACTATGTCGGCGCCGTAATGTTTTCGGCCGTTCCCAGGTCCTGCTAGCAATATATGTATAATACATATATGCTTGAAATACCGATGGGGCCACAATTATACGGATGGGGCCACAATTATACGGATGGAGCCATAATTATATACAGGAAATTTATTTTAATAGTTAATATATGTGTTTCGTTTCTATGCCACCATTTAATCATACAGGTCATTTCCATAGTTACA
Organism: Agriotes lineatus; assembly: GCA_940337035.1. Taxonomy (NCBI): domain Eukaryota; kingdom Metazoa; phylum Arthropoda; class Insecta; order Coleoptera; family Elateridae; genus Agriotes; species Agriotes lineatus. Next base: position 194,896,632 of record OW679194.1, on the reverse strand, counting down.
AATGAGACCAATACATTAGAGCGTGTATTTTAAGAGTTAACATAGGAATTATTACTTGTCAAAAAGATAATTAAAAGTTATCCTAATGTATACCACTGAAGGAAAGATACAACACACAAGTTGTTCCTACGTATCTACTTTTTAGTTGCATACCTACATTCCGCTAACAAAATTATAGTTTCTTATTAGCAAGTACCTAATTCAAATTCGTATGTTAACTCGTAAAATAAACGCTCTAATCTATTGATTTCATTGGTAACTATGGAAGTGACCTGTATGATTAAATGCAGGCATAGAAACGAAACTGTTATGTTAACTATTAAAATAAATTCACGGTATAACAGCAATGAGATAACATGAATAACAAAATAGAATGCTTGAGTAAGAAAGAGATGGCTATACGAAAAAAGTATTTTAGTAGGCATGTTTAGTTGACAAATGTCATAATTAAATTAAGCGTCAAGCCTTCTCGAATATTTGCTACTATGTTTATCTCTTTCTTACTCAAGCAATACGGGTTATTTTCTTGTTCATGTTAGCTCATTGCTGTTATATATAATTGTGGCCCCACCGGTATATAACAGTAATGAGATAACATGAACAAGAAAATAACACGTATTGCTTGAGTAAGAAAGAGATAAACATAGTAGCAAATATTCGAGCAGGCCTGACCTTATTTTAATTATGACAGATGTCAACCAAGCATGCCTACTAAAACATTCTTTTCGTATGGCCATCTCTTTCTTACTCAAGCATTCTATTTTGTTGTTCATGTTACCTCATTGCTGTTATATCAAGAGAGCCAAAAAAAAACTGTTCCTCAGCGGGCTGTGGAAATTCAACGTATGAATAATATGTTGGTGACACTGTACGTCAATGTCAAATTCGAGGTTAGCAGGTTAGGATTTGCTTCATTTTGTGTCATAACTGACGGAAAACCTAACCTGATAACCTCGAATTTGACATTGACGTACAGTGTCACCAACATATTATTCATATGTTGAATTTCCACAGCCCGCTGAGGAACAGTTTTTTTTGGATCTCTCGATATATAAAATGCTTAACAAAATAGCTATTTATGCAACAAGTGCTAAAAGTCGGCTTCGTTTCATAATTTTCATGTCTCGCGCATAAACGACTTTTAGCACGCGTTGCATACAATATTTTATCTACGACCTTAATTTTACCGTTATTAATCCATAAATATCGATTTAAGAAAGGTTCGCATCTGCGACACTTTTAATTTATGTCATAATGAACAGTAGGCTACGCCGCGCGGGCGATTGTTTGGCCACGCCCGTGCTGTCAAGGTGAGTTACGAAATGTAATTATTGATACTCCACATATGACTGTATTCATTACATAACGCTTTAATTATTTCAAAAACGCTTTACCTGTAACGCAAGAAGCAACTGGAATAGCTTTACAACTTCACTTGCAGTTCGAAATTGTAGTTTTATAACCTCACTTCACTTTTAGCCCATGTGCTAAAAGTAAACAGCTGATTTCTTTAAACACGGTAAACTATAAAACGTCACTTTTAGTGAAACAATCTAGCGCCAATAGGCCTACTTTTAGTAGTGGTCGTAGATAATAGCTATTTATGCAACAAGTGCTAAAAGTCGACGTTTATGCGCGAGACATGAAAATTATGAAACGAAGCCGAAGGCTGAGTTTCATAACATGTCTCGCGCATAAACGACTTTTAGCACGCGTTGCATACAATATTTTATCTACGACCTTAATTTTACCGTTATTAATCCATAAATATCGATTTAAGAAAGGTTCGCATCTGCGACACTTTTAATTTATGTCATAATGAACAGTAGGCTACGCCGCGCGGGCGATTGTTTGGCCACTCCCGTGCTGTCAAGGTGACCTATAGGCATATATATAATACACATATATTGCTAGTAGGGCCTGGAAACGTCAGAAAACATTACGGCGCAGACATAGTCTCACTTAGAGTATAACGCGTCGCGTGCGCATGCGTGAGAATTCGAACTCCGCCTTTAGAAGCGAATTTTAAACTTGACCACTTCCCCATTGGCCGGACGACGCCGCCGCGCTTGCACACAGCTCACCATTATACATTGAAGAGTTGTTTGTCTGTCTCACTTCCTTGGCAAGTTTCCCACTCATAGCCGCTAGCAATATAGTAAGTATTAGATATATGCCTATAGGTCGTTTATTTTTTAAAGATCCACCACCTGTTGCTTAATGTTGGCCAACAGAAAAATCACTAGTTATAGTTACTTTTGTGAGTAACAAATGGCAATTTTGCAAGTGAGCTGTCAGCTGTCACCTTAATTTCATGCGTCAAACAACGCAAACGCAACTCAGATAAAGTTGAATTTTCAATTTTTTGAATTATGCCTCGGAAAGGAAGGAATTTACTCCACAAGAAATTGAAAACCGCCCTATTCCAATGTTTCCTCGAACTGAAAAACCTAGTCCCTTTTTTAAGTAGCCGACAGCTAGAAGAGGAACTTTCAAATATCTTTGCTGTGATTTCTTTGGGTAGTAAAATTAACTTCAAAATTTTAAACACTAATTATTGTAGGTGTCTAGATGTACTGTCCGCCGTATATTACACTCTTTTAATGCCAGCCAGGAAGTACAAACTTCCAAAACTTACGGTGGCCGTAAAAAATCTTCATTTTTTTAAGACCATTTCTTTCGGGAAGAATTAGGTCGCACAATTTATGATTATAAACGAAGTAGGGAATATTTCACTCTAACAAAATTGTTAACATTTGTTCCTGAACTTAAAAAAATGCAAATAATGTAGCCAAGTCACCTCTTCTGCCAATTGTGCAAAATGCAAAATGTGTTGAACATAAATTTGGTTATAAATCCATTATTTGGCCACACTCCACTTTGAACAAAGCACCTTATTTTCTTCTAATTGTGAGAATTGGTGGAAAGATTTATACATTTGTACATCAATCGTGTTTTCTCAGTCAGTCTCAGTTGCATAACTCGAGAAAATATGGAATTCTATGGCTCCTGCGTCAAAAAACATGATATCCCACAGAATCTGTAACACCCCTCTGCATTACACATTACACCATCCGGTAAATCCGTACCGTAAATCTAATTTTAAATAATTCAAATGCTCAACCTTCCGCCGGGCCAAATGTCAGTTTACAATTTACATTTAACAACCTAACCTCAATTTTGAGTCCTCGTTGTGGAAATACCCTAGCCATGTTGCCACGTATTCATTTCAAAGAACATGCGACGTTGGTGGATCTTTAAAAAGAAAACGGCCTATACGAAATGTAATTATTGATACTCCACATATAACTGTATTCATTACATAAAGCTTTAATTATTTCAAAAACGCTTTACCTGTAACGCAAGAAGCAACTAGAATAGCTTTACAACTTCACTTGCAGTTCGAAATTGTAGTTTTAAACCTCGCTTCACTTTTAGCACATGTGCTAAAAGTAAACAGCTGATTTCTTTAAACACGGTAAACTATAAAACGTCACTTTTAGTGAAATAAGCTAGCGCTAAAAGGCCTACTTTTAGTAGTGGTCGTAGATAATAGCTATTTATGCAACAAGTGCTAAAAGTCGACTTTTATGCGCGAGACATGAAAATTATGAAACGAAGCCGAAGGCTGAGTTTCATAACATGTCTCGCGCATAAACGACTTTTAGCACGCGTTGCATACAATATTTTATCTACTCCAGTGGGATAAGTAACGCATTACGTCACTCATTTGACACTATTTCAGTTACGTAATGAAGCTCATTACACCACTCAGTTATGTAATGGTTTCATTACGCAACTGAGTTGTGTAATGACTTCATTACGTAACTGAAATAGTGTCAAATGAATGACATAATGACATTTGCCTACTAAAATAGTTTTGAAAATGACAGATCTGACATTTCTCTTAATGCACTTTTCTCAATTTTAGGCAGTCGTAGATAAAATTTTGTACAATACATGTGTGATAATGCATCATTAATAAACTTGTGTGCTTACATAACTCGTGCTACGCACTCGTTTGTAACTTACACACACGTATATTAATGATACTGTTATCCCACTTGTATAGTAAATAACTATTATCTACGACCTTAATTTTACCGTTATTAATCCATAAATATCGATTTAAGAAAGGTTCGCATCTGCGACGCTGCATCATAATGAATAGTAGCCTACGCCGCTGGCGATTGTTTGGCCACGCCCGTGCTGTCAAGGTCAGTTACGAAATGTAATTATTGATACTCCACATATGACTGTATTCATTACATAACCCTTTAATTATTTCAAAAACGCTTTACCTGTAACGCAAGAAGCAACTAGAATAGCTTTACAACTTCACTTGCAGTTCGAAATTGTAGTTTTGAACCTCCCTTCACTTTTAGCACATGTGCTAAAAGTAAACAGCTGATTTCTTTAAACACGGTAAACTATAAAACGTCACTTTTAGTGAAACAAGCTAGCGCTAAAAGGCCTACTTTTAGTAGTGGTCGTAGATAAACAATTTTTATTGACCGTTATGATTATTACACTCGTTGTTGTGTGCATGACATCTTATTTTCCTTTTTGCTTGATACAATTAATCTTAATGCAGTGTAAACTTTTACCTATCACAGTGAGCGATGTTTTCAGCATATTATTACATATATGGTTTTCATAAACAAATTGCAATTTGACATTCACCTACAGGCTTAATTTAAGACATGACTAGATTTTCTATCTTTCTTTCCAAGGCCTACCCTAAATGGAACAGACGATATATGTAAAGATAATAACCAATTGGCATAATTAAAAATCAATTTTACAAACGAACAGACAACTAAAATCCTATTTTCAGTTTTTCTTAATTAATAATTAGTCTTCATAAAATTCTGCAACAGTCTCGAATCACCCACTATATGACAATGTAAAAGTCGCAAAAGTATAATTGCAATTATAATGCAGTTTGCAGTAGCTAATTCTAATCGTTGCACGTTGCCTGAACTTCAAACTGTGCGATTTTTTAAATAGCTGAAAATATAATAGTTCATTGCGATTGTAGTTCTTATTAATAGTAGATCAAATCAACGCTGGAATGCCCCACCTACTTTTACGCAGTACCTTCGTATGTAAATAAATAGAACGATTTGGTCTAGTAAATAATGGATATGCAAGAAATTCAAGAAACGTTAAAAGATGCACGTGAGTACTTGACTCGTCTTAAGCAGTTAAACACAGAGCTCGATTATGCAGAAGAACAAATAGCAATAACAGCTAAAGAAGCGGAGAACCACATACAAACAGTTTTTGCTAACCTCTTAAATGCTTTAAAATTCGCTCTTTACACTCGTCGAGACGAATTAATAACTCAGACAAAAAGCATACAAGAACAAGGATTATCTCCTCTTAGAGAATGTCGAAAAGTTGTTACAAGAAAGATACAAAATACGTTGAATTTTATCAGCCTCGGGCAGGATATATTGAAGCCCGAAAATAATAGCAAAGTTATTGTAAATGAATTTACTGACAAATCTAGTCTATTAGGTAGCTTACCAGAAGTACCTCCTTTAAAAGAAGTGCCTTATATATCATTTCAGTATGAATTAGCTTGTGAACGGGATGTATTAAATATTTGTAGCAATTTTGGTTCTGTGATACATATTGCTCCTGTACAGGTGAGTACCTATTAAATATTTGCTTTAGTAATTTATTTTTTTTAAATAAACGTATGTTTATAAGCAACATGTGACTAATGTTTATGTTATAGATATCTATGTTAACAGAAAAGCCAGGTGCTATTTTAGTAGAATGGAACACATCAGAAAATGATGACCATCTTACAGATGTACAAGAATATCAGTTACAAAAAGCGTATGGAAATTTAAATGCAACGAAACATTTGGAAGATAACTTTCGAACTTGTTACACTGGTATGTTACTATTTATATTATGGTAAACGTAATCAGTGTTCTTTTATTATCTTTAATTTAGGAGCTGATACTCAGTCTTTGGTAAAAGACCTGTTATTAAACCAAGATTATACATTTAGAGTATGCTGTAAATTCGAAGGAGAAGCTGAATGGAGCCCTTGGTCACTTTCTCAAGTTGGTTCGACTACACTTAAGCCGTTTTGTTGGAATAACAATAAACACTTTATGTTAACAAATGAAAACAAGATAGCGACTCTGTTGGATAATGGGTCTTCAATTTTATTTTCTAACAAATCTGATTTTAACGTTGGTTATTCAGTTGAATTTACAGTAAGTTATAACATGCAATTTAAGACAGTTTTCATCTTTTCTTTTTAGTTTTTAGAATGTGATAATAATTTAAGTGCTACTTTTGTTGGACTTTTTGTATCTGATAATGTGGATGAATCAAAAATAACTGATTCAGAATCTGTGTGTGTTGAAGCAAATGGAAATATTTATGGCTCTGGATTGAAAAAATCTACACAATTTCCTTCTGTAAACAAAGGAACCAAAGTAAGTCTATTGTGATATAAATTTTAACATTAACACATTAAATCTGAACTTGCATTTTACAGATTTCATTTTCTTGCGAAATGAAAGATTCCAATAAGCTGAGAATAAATATAGATTGTTCTGGGAAAAGGGTTACTTATGATTGGCCAGTTGATGGAAAATCTGTTTACTTTGGTGCTCGTTTTAATTCACCAGAATGGAAAATTATGATCGATTAATGTTAATTAACATTAACTTAAATCATATCAAGTATTCTCATCGTAGTAAAGTAAGATTGTTAATGTTGGTTGTTGTGGATAAAATGTTATAATTTAGCGGACATATGGACACACGTTTCTTGTTATCGAATAGTCGATACGTGGTAGTTATTTGAACATCCATTATTCAGATGCTTTCATCATTGCCTCTAGTTTCTTATACAGCAGCAATAGAACTGATTTTGCAACATAAGAATAGAATATTTGAGTATTCGTTTTAAAGATGGCCGACCTATTCAAGGAGTAGACACTTTCTACCTGGAGGATTAGATTTTCCAAGTAAACGTGTTATTAAGTTTCTTCAGATTTTGCTGTGTTGCTAGACACTAAAGGCTCCTACTAACAAACCAATCCAATTTCAAACATTTACCCTGCTTACGTCTTTTATGTCCTCTAATACAAATAACAAAAGTTATTAATTGTGAATTTATGGTTAAATATAAATCTAGAACTTTCAATTGATTTATGCGATTTAATAAAAGTTAATTGCTAGTTATCTTCTGTCTAAAATTTACTTATGTAAATATATTCAAGTTTTATGTCATTCAAAAGAGAACAAATCTCTAAAATGAGTATAATATTAAGGTACCTTGCCGTTTTAAAAAATTGTGTGTTAGTCGTTCGGTTTTTGTTTTGCAAAGTAATAAAGTTTTTTTTTTTTAATGGTACATATACGGAGATAATTAGCACACTCCATATTTTTTCAGGCGCACTGTATAGGTAATAGTACTATCAAAAACTATATAATATAATTATATGCCCTGGTACAATACTACATATTGGCACGGAACATTTTCTGACTTTCACTACACGACAACACTGGAATTTCCAGTCAGCAAAATAAGAGCAGAAATTTGTAAATATTAAATATTATCTACGCTTCTCACGTAAACAAACCTTGTTAGTTCTGGCCGCCTCCACTTGAAGGCCAGAGGCCAAACTTCAGGATCTTTTTCATTATACACTAAATCCCGTACGGCTGTTCCTCTTTATTATATACTCTTTGCTGGTATGCAACTTTTCAGGAGTGGTTGAAATTACACCAATTGATAATAATAAAAATAAAAGTCCGGCATTTCATAATATTTAGAATAAATATATTTTTAAAACTCTTGTGCCTACTTCATGCTAACATTTTAATAAAATCTCAAACAAGATTAATACTGCGCTACTCGCGTTAATTTTTCTTACGAATTTACTCGCATGGGGTATTGCAATACTCCTATAGTTTTTATTATTTATTTATAACTTTGATATTGAATGTTTCTGTTTTGCTAAGGTAATGCTTAATTGAAGAGATACGAGTAAGAGAATACAATTCATTAATCACGTGACCCTTTTTAAACCAATTGGAAGCATAAAAATCCTTGGATACATGTGTACCACAGCGGTGATACAAAACAAAAATTCGTATCACCTTATTGTGGTCTGTTGCTACGCAAACGTGTGAAAATGTTGGATGCCCTGCTATAAATTTTAAGTCTAGGTCAAATTCGAGGTTAGCATGTTAGGTTTTTCGTCAGTTTTGTCACAAATTGACACAAAACCCAACCTGCTAACTTTGAAATAGACTTAAAATTGACAGCAGGGTAGCCAACATTAACAGTTTTTCAATTCATTGTATTCTCTCACTAAGGGCCAATTTCATAATCAATTTTAAAGCTTCATTTAACTAAAGTTATATAGAATGTGCTGCGTGGCATGTGTTACATATTGCATCATGCACATTCTAACGTTACTTTAGTCCTTCGGACTCGTTGAATTCGCACCTCGGTTTCAATTCGAAAATATCACCGATGATAATCATACCACCTATGGTATTATGGCTGAAAATATTTGTTGAAACAACATTGATAGTCAAATGTTTCTTCCTAGTCGGAGTCATTTGTTTCATTTTCACTTTCATTAGTGCAAGTTGTGCAAATAACTTGTTGGTGGGCTTTGCGTATACTCTATTCACTATAGTCCCGGATTGTCAATGTCAAAATCCAATTAAAAACAATCCTTTATATCATAGTTAATACTTTTAAGTCAAGCTATGGGTAACTAGAAACAATTAATTGAGCTACTAATGTCAAAACTATAAATTATAGGTTATATTTTGCACTGACTTAAGCAAAAATAAATAAAAGTTGCCAGGTAACAAAAACGCAAATTTTCAAAATTACGCTTTTGCGTTGTCCAACCTAGTAGTAATAAAAAAAACCAATCGACATTCAACAGTGCTACCATAAAACGTCATTTTTGACAATCCGGGACCATAGTGAATGGAGTATATCCAGTTTTGGCATTTATAGTATACAATTGGTATTTTCTTGTCACCAGAACGAGGACAAGTATGGCACCTGCCTCTTCCGGTTCTTTGAACTTTTTCTGGTGGTCCTTCAGTTTCTTTTGTAGTAAATGGTTTATTTAATTATAGTAATGTTAGTTCTTTTTTATGAATTTGTGTTGGTATGAAGTTTGGGTGTATTCTTTTTAACATTTGAAATTCGAAGTTATCAGGTTAGGTTTTGCGTCAGTCTGTGTCAAAACTGACGCAAAACCTAACCTGATAACGTCGAATTTGACATAGACTTACAGTACCACCAACACAAACCAATATTTCAAACCCAAGCTTGATTTTATTTTCATTTGCTCACATGTTACAATCCTATCATGTATATTGTCAAATCAAATACACTGACATAAAAATCTAAACCTCGTATAACTCATTGTGAAATATAAGTATTGCTTCCATCCCCGTGCTGTCTGTATTCCACAAGTCCAAGAATTCCCTAATCTCACACATATCAGTAGGTTTGGCATCCCTTTCGCGAGCATAATTAGGTTTTATATGGTCAGTATAAATGTTAGTAGAAGTAACAATTACATCCAGCGAGGAGTTGTCAATAAAAATGGTAAAACATTCTGTGATGGATTTTGCACTTTTGGGTTGTCCACTAGGTCCTGGTATTTTTAGTACTAAATTACAACCCTTAGTTCTTGATGTAGGAAGTGGTAATTTAATTCACTTCGTAGTTTGATATACCTATATATATTGGCGAATTTCTTTACAGCATTTATGTAGTGTCTCGCAGCCTATTACGCCATAGATCTTTGTGATGCCATTCTGCATCCATCAGTTGCCTCTTTTCCATGGCCTTCATTACGCTCCCTTTCTAAGTTTTATATGGGTGTCCTCTCTTCCTCCTCCTTTCTGTTAGTAACCATTCCCACATTTTGTTTGGCCATCTCTCTTGTGGCATCCTTCTCATATGGCCGTACCAAAGCAGTCTTTCAACTTCTATTCTTTCCACTGCCCTATTCTCTATTCCCATCTGGTTTCGAATGTCGTCATATCTAAAGCTGATAATTATATGCACTCAAATGTACGAAAATATGCGCATATATATGCATACATTTTATTGAGTATATGCACCCAAAGTTAAAATATATGCACATAATATGCCCTAATTTTTTTGAAAATAAGTAGGAGTATTCTAAATAATGTAAAAATTTTAATTATTTTGTATGAGTATATTTATTTCTCCAATTTTTATTCCAAGACGTCATTCATTTTAACGTTTGACTGTATAAACATGGACTGCCAACGCTAACTTCACGTTGTAAGCAACATAAAAATAATATTTCCCCTAACCCCACCACACTATTATGCCCCAACACTCTTGAAATAAATTCTATGTTGGCTGATTCCTTATACATTGCTTCTTTGGGAAAAGTAGAGGTAGGTGGCAGTCTATGTTTGTATAGTCAAAGGGTTTAACAGGGATTTCCCCTTTCCTCAGCTTATTTGAGTACGCACACTGCACTCCAGCGGCAGAAAGTGAAAGTATGTAACTCAGTTGCATATAAAAATTTCATTAATTAACTTAATGTAATGGTAAATTTTCCAAAAAAATCTCAGAAAGTTCATATTTTATAAATTGTTGCTAAATATAACAAAATATGCAAAATCCAGAAAGTATGCTCAAAAACGTATAAATATGCAAAATATGCAAAATGAAACTTGGCTTAAACGATTTGTTTTCACATAATTAGTATACATATGCAGAAAGTTTCGCCGGCATATCAATTATACAAAATATGCATTTGCCATATAATATCAGCTTTAGACATATCTTATATGCTCCAGTCTGGATGTTCGACAGCTTGGTTTGGGAAAGTCCATTTCTACAGCAGTTATTCTTTATTTATTTCTTTAGGTAATTTCCCACAATTCCGAGACGTATGTCATTAGACGTTCGAATAATGCTTTGTATATTTTTTCTTTTCTTTATATTCCTTACAGGCTGCTATAGCGTTGTCACCCAAAATTAAATTTTCTGTTTCTTTGTTTTTGTCTCCTGCTACCAAATATATGGTTTTGTCTAAATTTTTATTTAAACCCTACTTTTCATATGTTTCTATCAATTTCCTCGATATGTAACTGGCATCGTCCTCATCTGCTGCTACAATCACCTGATCATCCGCAAACAAAAGTGTGTAAAGGACGTCATTATTAATTGGTATTTCCATTTGGCTACATTTATTTCTCCAATCCTTTAGTGCTTTCTCTAAGTAGATTTTGAATAATGTGGGCGATAGAGAACATCCTTGTCTGAGCTTTTTGAAGTGTTGAAACTATCCGATAATGAATTTTCTATTTTAATCTTATTTTTTTTGTGTTCGATAGTAGAAACATTTAAAATTAATTTTACTTTTACCCAACACGACAAACATTTTATTAATAGGGACTCAATCGTAGGCTTTCTGTATATCAATAAATATCAAATGTATTTCCATGCTCTTTCCTTGCTTTTTTCTAATACTTGACTGAGTGTAAAAATATTGTCCATGCAGGATCGACCATAAAGTCGTTTTGATCCTAACTTTCTTTGATCTCACCATCAATCCTTGATTTAAGTATTCGTCCATACAGTCTTTTGGTAGACGATGTCACACTAATACCCCGGTAATTTGTGCAATCTCGGTTGTTTCCCTTTTTAAATATAGAAGTAATATATGCCATTTTCCATTCTTTGGGTACTTTTTCGCCTTTAATCAAACAATTATTTAATATATCTAGTACTTCTATTAGTACCGATGAGCAATTCTTGATCAACTCTATCAGAATATCTTCTGGACCTGGTGATCATCCATTTTTTATAGTTTTTAGTGCTCTTTTCACCTCATGTATTGTTATTCTATTAATTTTTCGTCTTTTGATCTGTAGTTCTTTGCTAAATATTTATTGTTTTGCATTTCTCTCTGTCTTGTTAACAGGTTCTCATAGTATTTTTTCCATTGGTCAATTCCGATTAATTCCATTTTACTTGTATTTCTTCAATTTTGTCTTACATTGTTAATTATTTTCCATGCCTCTTTTGACCTTGTCCCGCCAATATACGATTCCACTTTTTCACACTGCTTCTGCCATGCTTCGTTCTTTTGATTTTTTACAGCTTTTTTTAACTTTCCCACGTTTTCTTGAGTGTCGCTTTCTATCTTCCATATCGCTCGTATTTAACCACCTGCAATCAATATAGCTGCTTCTTTTCTTCTATTTCTTTCTCCACTTTTTCATTCCACCAGTACTTTTTATTTTGGTATTTCCTTGATGTTACAACTCCCAATGCTGCTCTTGCGGCTTGATGTATAAACTTTTTAAGTTGCCGGTATTTTTTTGTACGTTTCTAATGCACGGATTGTTTAGTTTGTTTGGTAGCCGCCACTGATATAGAAATTTTGTGAGTTCCTCTGTTAACGATTTTATATTCTACCTTGCATCCTCTATAATTTCATTCATTTCCTCTTGTGTTTCGTCTTTTCTGTTTTGATATGCAAAGAACAAGTTTCCACTTAATAAGAGATGGCCGGTACCGCATCCTGCTTCTCTGAATATTCTTACATCTTGGGTTTTAATTTTTGAATTGCATTTCATAATCAAATAATCTATAATAGATTTTTGACCACGGGTGGGTTGGATCCATGTATATTTATGTTGAAAGAAACTCTTCATGACTTTTATATTAAATCTGTTACATACCTCTATAAGCCGTTTTTCATTCTCATTTAAGGTTTCCTCAACATATTTACTCACAACCATGTCGTTCTCTTTCCTTGCAGTCCGTGCGTTGAGATCGCCTAAAATGCCTATTTCTTTTCTGCTACTTATAGAACTCATTCTCTAAATTGTTCTTAAACCCATTCTTTGTTTCTTTACCAGCATCGTTTGTGGGGGCATACACTGTAATTACAACTATATTATGGTTATGTATTTTTAACTCAAGCTTCATCATGCGCTTACTAGTTTCTTCCCAGCTTTTGATGCACTTTTTATATCGTTTGCTAATTGCGATTGCTACTCTCGCTCGGGCTCTTTTTGCTTTGCCCACTTCACTGTAGAAATACGGGCAATCTCCGTATTCTTCTACACCTTTTCCTTTCTTGTTAGTATCCGTGAGAATTGCTACATCAATATGATATTTCATTCATTCGTTGAACACTTCATTCTTCTTTGTATTCATTCCTTGGATATTCCATCTTCCAAAATCTAATGTCCGTTTTCGTTACTTCTGTCGTCTTCTGTTATAACCGTCCAAGTTCCGAGGCTTTTTAGTGCGTTACTATTTTTACGGATGCTAGGCGGCTAACCATAACGAGCCAACCCCCAACCTGGGGGACCAGGATATCTCTAAACTTATTATGGTTGTTCACCTGAAATCTGACCGACAAGGAAGACTCTACCAGGAGCTTAAGCTCCAGTCGATATTGCTCACAGAATCATTAGAACACCAAGCCGCCTTACTCGACAAAAATGCCTTCGACAAGGTGGAGATACTTTTTTGAGGAGGCGTAGTTTGATCTTTCCTTTTATATATATCATTTCTCATTTCATTTTGAGAGACTTCATTGTCTTTATTTGTCGCAAGTTCATCCTCTTCATTTCCAACCATTTGAGCCATTATTTTGGATGTTTGCATGCCGTTTCTCAAATAGCCACTAACTAAGTAAAAGCAGGAAGATTAAACAATACGTAAAACATCGAATTTATCAATTAACTTACTAAAAAAAGTGAAATAGAAAAATAAACCAAAAAAAAAAAAGAAAACGTAAATTATTGCGTGAGGTATTTGGATCCCCCAGGCGGTTAAAAAGTCACAGCGTATTTTTCGTATTTGATACAGCACAACACCACTCACTATAAGCATTTGTCAGACTACCAGCGAGGAATACAGAGCAGTGTTGCCAACTATAGATACTTTCAATGCACTAAATAGAACGTAAGAATCCACCAGAAATGCACCAAGACAGTGGCGTAGCTGAGTTTGGGGAGTTCAAAAACAATATCGAACAATTGCTTTTTTGTTGTATGAAGATGTCTGTTGATTTATAAGTTTTAATATTTTAATATTCACTACAAAAAGAATATATAATTCTATATAATAATATATAATAAACATGAACTATTAACTTAATCTAACTAAGTTAATCACATTTAAAAGAAAATCAAAAACTGCACATTGCAAACTCCCAATTATATTTATATTTATTTGAATTTATTAAAGATAATAATTAAATGCTTCTTTGTCGTCTTGATTTCATTTTTGTATGTTTTGTTTGTTTTTATTTTAGAAACCACTGAATCCGGCAGTTCGTAATTAAAGCAACATTTGTTGTATTTTTTAAGTCCAGCCTTTACTGTTAATATTGCATTAACTGTATCAGCCTGAAGCCTATTTCTTAGTTTATTTTTAATTACGTTTAAATGGCTAAAAAGTCGTTCTACTTCAGCGTTAGAGTGTGGCAATACTAACAATGTTATAGCAAAATTTGCCAACTTATAAAAAGGATTTTCTCCCGATGCATCTTTGTAATTCCTTACTTCACACCAAAATTTCTTTGTATTTTCAGTTTCCTTTCATTTTATTAAGTGAATATTAGCCCACATATTCTCTATGTTTTCGATATCGTCATCACTTTTTCTAAAAAATTGTAACAGTGTCAACAAAGATGGTTTATTATGATTTAGAGCGTTTTCTACGCTTACATATAAAACCTTTCTTAATCTCTAGTTTTTGTTTAAATATATCGATGGTGGTGTGTTGAGGAACAGTTATTTTATTAACTAAAAATTTAATTAGTTTGATTAATTCTTCAAAGAGTTTTGTGGGATAAATACTGTTACTTTCAAATAACTTAGTGACCCTTTGGACATTAGTTAATATACTCTTTAGAAAACACAATAACGCATAATTTCTGTCATCACAATACATATTGAACAAAGTTTCTGCTGTATAACATCTTTCTTGATTTCTTGCTAAGTCAAAATGCGTTTTCAACTCTAACCACTGATCTAAAATTCTGCTGACAGCTGTTTCAATCGATAGCCATCTTGTTTGACACGCCTGCACAATTTTTAAAAGCTCGTGACCCTCATTTATTGTTGCATATAAGAGCTTGTAAATTCCTTGTCTGGAAGATGATCTCGAAAACCAGTCATAGGTTTCTCTAATTAAATATTCAAGATTTCTTGGTAAATACTGACTTCCAGCAGCTGATACTGCCAATTGGAGGCTATGGCATACACATCTTACTAAAATTAAATGAGGAACATCCTATTTTAATTTCGCATACACACCATTATTAACTCCAGTCATAACTGATACATTGTCACTACCAATTCCAAACAGTTGTTTTAATTTTAGTTTGCTATTTTGCAAGACATTTTTAATTGCATCCACAATCCTATCTGCATTAAATTCATTTAATTTTGATGTGATAATGTTGTTTTGTTTCTTACTATAATAAATAATTATAATGCCCAAATATTTCTGTACAGAAATATCTCGGCTGCTCCATCGAATAACACAGTATGTGATAATGAGTAAAATTGTGGGAAACAAGGAAACACTTTAGATCGATGGCCCCACACTCTGCATGCATTCCCAAAGTTAAATCCCGTATATTTGCAGTCTGTAATAAGGTATAATATTTACTGTCTGACTAAAAATCTTGCAACCCTAAAGTTTCATGGTAAAATGTAGGTACTGTGTTTTGAAATCCAATGGGTGGGCGGAAGTGAGGATTAAATTAATTTTCTGCACAGTGTCTACAAGAACAGTTTTATTATTTTTTTTACGATAGCTACACGATTTTTTTTATCAAAAAGTATGCTGGACAACTTAAACAAATACAAAAACAATAAAATTAACCAAAATTTATGAATTACCGCCCTGCACACCAATAACAAACACTCAGAAATTAAGGTTATGTAGGTACGTTGAGTGAGCATATCTGCAACAAAACACAGTATCTCGTAGATACTGTGTTATATACAGAATTTTGACAAAAAAGTTTGCTCGGTGTTTTTTCTAAAACACAGTAACTACCAGATACTGTATTTTTTTTGTGGTTCTTTTGAACATTATAATGACTTGCTCTGTTTTGAATTGGAGAACAGAAGAAATTCATGTAGATACTGTGTTTATGGGTAGCTGTAAATAGGTAACCAGTATAGATAGCTCAAATCTGATTAGCTAGAAAGATGCGGGACAACACAGTATCTACATATGAACATTCAGTTCAATTTCACAAAAAAAGTTGGATACTGTGTTTTTTGATGGAGCAGGTGATCTGTTGATTCGTCAGTGAGAAGACTATAAGGTGATTCACCAATATCTTCAACCAGGTCATCTTGGAAGTGAGGAGACAAAACATTCTGTATGATATTTTAACATTTTGTTTTGTGGATCTGTAGGTTATCACCAGCTGTTCATCTTTTAAAAGCTTCTTTACATAAACTACTAAGATGATCTACTTGCAGAATTGCAATATGGCTGGCTATATACAGAGATAACTTTGCTTCTGCTAACTTTGCTTCTTGTACGTTTGCGACCGCTTTGAATGGTATTGTGGGCTATGATGCACCAAAAACAATTTGACTGCAAGTTTTGTGCTTTTTTGATTCCATATGTCTTTTAAATCAGCGGATTTGTTTTCAAAATTTTATGACAAACTACACTTTGCTACGGTACCTGTTGTGCTCTCCACTCTAATAAGCCATTGTTTTAAAGAAGGATCTTTGAGCCACGCCTCCCGAAAATGTTGTTCATATTGTGGCTTTGGCATCTGTTAATATAAACAATATAATACTGAATATTGTGATAGGTAGTACTAAAGACCTACCTTGGATGGATGAAGTTCTACTTACTGTATTAATGATCAACACTTATTAAGCAACAACTTAATATTATTATAACAATAACACTTAACCTCCCAATATTCAAAGCGACCAAAACACTAAGCAATTGTGAAAAGTGACACTGACAACTGAGCTGATCAGTAATCAGCTGACAGCACTACATCAGGAATGAGCGGTTCGTGCGCTGTATTATTGACAGAGGAGCCAGGCCAAGAACCTTTCGAGAATTATTGAAAATGACATTTCGCTACACTGTAAATAATAAATCAGTTTTAAATCAGCAACAGCTTTAGACTTACAATTTGATACTTTTTTAATTTATGGTGGTAAATCCACCTGAGTTTGTACTAGCGCACTAGATCGCAATTTTGGTCACTAGATAGGGTTTGAATACACCAGATCTAGTGCAAAATGCATCAACTTGGCATCACTGATACAGAGAGCAACGGCAACATACCTACCTCCACCATATAATTATCCCTTAAACAAGGAAGGGGCGAGGTGTCAAAATACCTACACGAGTAGCACAGTGTTAAAATATTCTAATGCCCTTGCACTCGACATTTTTATTTAACCGATAAATATAATGCAATAGTATATGTAATGTGATTCTCAATTGCAAACAAAATCATTACAATAATTGAGATTTTTCAGTTGAAGGATTAAACAAGTTTACTCCAGAGGTGCATACAAGGTTTTTCTTCAAACCGTAAATTTATATTTTTTTATTTTTTATTTAAAAATTAATAATTACTTAATATCTAGTAGGTTACTGATCTGTTGCCAGGAAAACAAGTTTATTGATGTCATGATAAAGTAGTAATTAATAAATACGGCAGGCTATGAGGGAATAAAGACATACGTTATGTATCAAAAGTAACGTATATAACCTTCATTTTAGATTAGGAGTTAGGAAAAAAAGTGTATACATGGCAGGAGAGAATGTCACTTTCTCCCGGTGTATTGTAACCCTTGAACTTTACGCTCGGCCTTCAAGCCTACACCTGGGGAAAAATTATGCTTTTCTCTCCTCGGGTCTATAGTGTACCATTTTATGTCACCATTCCTAAAAATGTTCATATACTGAGAACCTTCCATTTTTTTTGATAATATATCATTTGAATAAAAAAAGGTCAATTTTGAATAGGTCTTAAGAAATGTTTATAAATAATCTCCCATTGTATGCACAGAATTTGACGGAAAATGTTAGATGAAGGATGCAACTGTTAATACAGACAATCAAAATGCTATTAGCTCAACCACAAATTTACATTTAATTTGCAATGTTATAACAATATCACAAAAACGCTGCTGTCAGAAGTTTGTCTTAATAGTATACATATTTGTTGTTTATATCTGTGATATGGAATATATAAACAAGTCCATTACAACTGGGCTATTATGAGCAGGCATTATAATTCATAACACCCTCTCATGTGGGCAATATGGTTCATAACATCCGCTTATCCTTAGCGACCAATCACGTACTTCAATGCATCGGTGCGTACGCAGCAATGGTTGATCATCCACTTTTTGATCCATTATTTAAGTTATTGAAAAACACTAATAAAAGAAAAATTTTGCATACACCACTGGCATTACAGCTGGGTCAACGAGGGAAGGCGAGCACGCCAGTGCGCAGAAGACGTGTTTATGCTGTTTGAATACTTGCAGTCCAGTGGCGTAGCGTGTATGCATAATTTTATAATAAGTATATGTAAGCATACGTTAATCAACTAAGTATTTGTGTCACTTTCACTACCACTGTCACTAATTAGTAATCACTATCACTGTCTTCTCCCACATTTATGAATAACTCTTCAGTATGTATGTCCAGAAACGTTTCATTCTGAAGAAATTTGTCTTCAATGGAATCACTTTCTGACATCATCTTTTCCAGTCTTCTTAAGATGTATTGGTAAATGCCTATCCGGCCAACTGTGCCACTTCAGTAAATTTAAACGTACCGTTTTTCCCTGCTACCTTGTTTTTTTTAGAAGTTACATAACGATTTATGTTCTTTAATGATTGTATATAGTTGAGGTTCTTATAACTTTAGCGAAAATGTACGAATCATAATTGACTCTTCGTAATATTTGAGAGCAACCCTTCGTTACTATTGTCTCTCCAACTTCTTGGTTTTGTATGCTTGCTATGAAAGTAGCTTTCATTCATAAGGACAATCGGCCTTATTTTCGCTTCAGTAATGTTTAGTATTTTAGAGGTATTCTATTCTTTTTGCACGTATATTGTTCTCCATTTTTTTTAAGCCTCAATAGTAACACAGCTTTCTTCGGTCTTATGAAAATTGTAGATTAATTGCCGAATATCATAATTCTCATAATCTCCCAAATCTATTACAGAATGATTTCTCGGGCGCTTTTTTTGGGAAATTTCAATCTCACCGTACTATTATTTTCTTCCGACGATGCACTGGCTTCTTTCAATAATCCTTTCGATTATTCTGACAGATTTTTTCACTGCTTCACAAATTCGTTCTTTAACAGTCTTAAGAATCTCTCCTTCCTTCTTGGATAAAAAGTACTGGAACACATTGTACACTACTTCATGCGTTTCAGCATTCAAAACTTTTCGGGAACTAGCCATTGTCCAGCAGTTTACCTAGAACGAAAATGTTTGGCAAGAGCCAAAGGTATTTAAAAGCGCTTGTTTGTACTAGTCTTAGTGACTTCTTAATTTCTCATTGTACCTAATATGTTTGTGATACTTTCTAATAAGTATCTAATTATAAAGCCTTGAAAGTTAAAACTTCAACAACTTAGGATAATTATCGGTGGGTAATTCTATTCAAAATACTAAATATCAAAACGTGAATAAATTAAATATTGGTATCTACCATTTGAAAAGAAATAGCAGAGGCACTATGCCACTGCATTTGATGTCCTTCTCTTGTGGACCTAGCTGTACTTGATATTTATGCCCTCGGACTTCTTCATAATGCCTTTGGTACATAAATAACTATTATAAATCTTCCTAGTAACTGATTATATAGATAGAAAAAATAAGTAGACATTTAAAAGTTCAGATAATGGATGTTTGATTGTATATTGTACTGTAGCAATTCAATAAATTTTATCCACTATTCAACATAGACGGATGCATTGATTTTGATTGTCAATTACTGAAAGATAAACACGTTATTTTAATATAGGTATAAGGAATTAGTGTATTAACTTGGGAAGGTGCTTTGTAAGGATCATATTAATCTTTCTTGAATCTCAAATGTTTTGTTAATTTTGTAAGTCCTGTTGTGTATATTTGATAATGTCTAATACAATTTATACATTTTAATAATATTAAATAAAATATAACATTACAACGCTTCCCTAATGTGAGGAACTTTTTGCATTTACAGGACCTTATAGATATTACGTCACTGCTTGGATCCACGTCTTGGCGGCAAGTTCATCACTTCGCTTACAAACAGTTAGCTGCTTGTATCTCTATGATTAAGTGAATTTATTAAACTGTTTACATTAACTTATATTGTAGTTATTAAAATTTAAAGTAACATAGTAATGGTAGATAAAAGTGGAATCAGAAGTACCAGACAATAAAAAACCAAAATTAAATTAGTGAGAACGGTATGTCAAATAAATAGTGAGGTAGCCTATAGGCCTAGACTTACACCCGTATGCATAGTCGTCCGCCAGCAGTTCGCCTGCGACTCGCCGGAGTTTCGTTATGAAAAGTATGTTTGGCATCACTGTACGTCTATGTCAAATTCGAGGTTAGCAGGTTAGGTTTTCTGTCAGTTTTGACAGAAATTGACACAAAATCTAACCTGCTAACCCCGAATTTGACATAGACGTACCGTGCCGCCAACATAGTATTCATAACGAAACTCCGGCGAACCGCTGGCGAACGACTATGCACTGCTGTGATAAAAATATATTATACATAGAATGCAAAGTGCAACCTCATAGGCGTAATTAGCGGGGGGGCAGGCCCTCCCCAGAGTGTCGTCTGGCCCCCCCTCCAGAAAAATAGAAGTTAAATAAATTTTAAAATTTGCCTTTTTATTAACCTATTTAACCTAAGGGGGTCATTATTGACCCCCACACGTTTTTAAATTATTTGGTTTTATTATCTTTTTGGCCTTAAAAAACATAGTATAAACAAAGATCATATAATTGCTCTTTGGTATAAATACCATATGTTGGACACATGGCTCTAGTCAATAATAATATGAAAGAGAAAACATTGCAATTATTTCATTTGCACGTAAGTAAATGAGCTGGAAGCTTGAGTCCATCGCTAACTACTCCCTGAGCACTACAGGTATGTATGTATGTATTATCTGTAACCTCATTTACCTTGCGGTGTAGAGGCTGGTACTTTATGTGCTGGCATCTGACGGTACAATGCTCAATTTGCCCGGATTCGGGATACAGAGTTGGAGCGTGTCTTTGGTGCTTGCGCAGCAACCATTGTGTGAGGTGTGTGTCTTGGTGTGTGTTGACCTTGTTACTCTATCTCTTAAATTTGTGGTTCTGAGTAGAGCACAGTTAATTTGGTGCCCAACTGTGAACGGTCTCACCAAGCCCGATTCCAATCGCCAAGGCTACGGAAAAATTCCAACTCCCCTGGTGTTTACCCACTGCGCCACACGGACTTTTTTAGGCACTTCATAGAGCTACCTATTATAGGCTCATCCAGTTCAGACTTACAGTGACTTGCTATTTGGATATTTGCCTTGCCTAAAGAGTTCAGATTATTGCTTTGAAGAGTACGATTCAGAATTTTATGTTTAATGGTGTTTCATGTAGTAAACATAATTTTGTGGTACTTGAATTTCCACAGTTTCCAGCCCAAGATAGAACAAAGAGAAATGGCAATAACAATTAGGAGGATATTGATGTTTTCAAGAAAGTATTTGCATTGACCCATACGCAGAAAAAAATGGAAATTGTGGCTCAAAAACCTCATTGATTTGCAAGAGGTAATCTATACGTTTTTCATGTTTATGAATCGACAAATAATTTATTGATATGCTACTTAGACATATAGTATTTCGAGGACTAGTACTTACCCATAATTTCTGCAAACCAATAGATCAAGTACACAATGGAAATCAAACTTGCCACGAAACAAATGTTTGTTGTTTCTAGTTTAACAGTTCAAATTTAGTTTTGATCATTGCAACAGTTATTATACAGTTAATTTTGAAATAAGTGTTGTGCACCAAAAATGAATTTAACGAGAGAAAATTTTAGAGCCATAATTTACCATACCCATCTCCTAACAAAAGCTTTAGATGACTTTGTGCCACTTTTGGTGACCAAGACCAAGAGTTTCAGCGACGATTTTCGCGAAGGTAGACCAATTTCAGTTCGTTAAACGAACATAGACGCTGTGCGTGAATGATTCTGGAGGACAATTGAGTCACATAGAATTATTAAAAATATCTTGGACATCGACATGACTGCAATAAACAAGGTTTTACATAATCATGGGTGTAATAAAAGTATGTTGTGGGTGTATACCACACAGTTTAAGAGAAACACAACAACAGCATGTGGAACGGTATAAGAAATATGATGAAGGTAGATCTAAAGAATGTTTTAATAACAAACGATTTGAACATCAACAGCTGTTTAAAACAATTATAAAAAGGTCCCGGGTGTGTAGCTTGAACAAGCATCCATGTTTGATCAGTAGAGTTAAGCAACGCTCTTTTAGTACGTCGGGTACACCAAAAAAAGCTGCACTTTTTGATTGGAATGTGCCACTTTCTGTGGTCATAGGTGATGCCAAAAGGTAACTTTCCAGATAGGGAGCCACTTGAAAATCCGTGTAGAACACCAAAATGGCGGCCATTAAAGATGGCGCAGTATTGGCGCAATAAATTATTTTGTATCTCTGCTCCTAATGGTCCGATTTCGATTTCTTTTTTAGTTTAAAAGCTCTTATAAAGAGGAAACTGCTTTGTTCTTGTGGTTTGGGACACAAAGGTTATAATGGATCAAGAGCGGGTAAAAGCTTTGTTTGGTGCTGAAGAAAAAGCCTAGCACTATACAACAACTATGTGGAAAACCGTTTGAGTAACGAGGCAAAAGTGAGTGTATTAAATTATCCTTACGACACCCGCTGATAGGCGAGTATCAAATGCTAAACAAATCCGGAAATGGGGTACGCTCACCCTGGGAGATCGATAAAACAGGCTAAAGGCCTCGGCTTAAATGCGCTCAGGGAGATGGGCGTGGTTCACATCGGTACGCCACAGGCAAGCGTTACGTGATATGTATAGGTTGCTGTTAAAGAGAGGGCGCCACCAGATCCAATATCGAGATTCCCACGTTCAACCGGACCTGGAGAGTCAAACGGGGCGAGAAGTACTCAAAGTACTACTTCGGGAAATACTCAAATAACTATTTCGGGAAAATACTCAAAAACCTATTTCGGTAAAATACTAAAAAAACTATTTCGGAAAATACTCAGTACCAGACGCGATCACCTACATGGAATGCCTTTCTTCCGCGTCCGGGTCTCACCTCACAGCTGTTGTAGCACAGTGACACAGTCACCCTGTAACAGACATGCACAAGACGTAACAGATACAAGAAAAAGACGGTAAGGTTAATACATCTATTGGATTACAGTTAGTGACCTATCAAAAAAATTACAAATCACAAGTGTAGCAACTCGAAAGGTAACTTATTCAGTACGCTCAGCTGGAAAAGATCTTACTGTAAATGGGGGGTACACAGTCGAGCCGGGACGCCAGATCCAGGCCGGAAGTGAAGGGTAAACGTAGGGTTGAGCCCAACGGCGGTACGCCGAGACGCGTGAGAGCAAAGCCTGAATTTGGGCCCGAGTCATCTGAGCGCCCTGTATTACGACACACAAAGCCACACAAATTGGCAGTACGCAATGATAGATATATGCAATAAATGCGCTACAATTAGCATGGGCTGACGGCACAAAGGTTGCCACAAACAGTAAATTTTTAGTCGGAATGCACGTTGCACTGCACTATCTCACAAGCGATTTTACGTAATGCATGCGATATTGGTAAAGTTGGCGTTAACATGCCACAGTGAATTTCAGAATAAGTGTACGTTGCAGTAATATTGTATTTACAGCAAAGTTGAATGCAGAAACCGGCGTAATTAAGGCTAGCTGACAGAGCAAGCGTTAACTCGCAACAGTGAATTTTAGGCGGAGTGTACGCCACACTAATATGTATTTACAGCAAATTTGAATGCAGGAAGCGGCGTAATTAAGGCTAGCTGCAGAACAAGCGTTAACTCGCAACAGTGAATTTTAGGCAGAGTGTACGTCGCACTAATATTGTATTTACAGCAAATTTGAATGCAGGAAGCGGTACCGTTAAAGCTACTGGCGGTACAAAGGTTATTACAGATCGTTACCTTGTTAGTTCAGCCGATAGCGAACAAGCAGGCACTCCACATAGTAGTCGAACAGGCACCTTGCACCAAACGTGGCTAAAGCGATACAGGAATTGGCTGAATGTCCTAATGGATCCCCTTTCGGATTGAAATTTTGCGTTGACCTCCCTTGGTTATGCAAATTGTTGACAGCGTAGCCGTTACATGGGTAAATACAGAGATCGTGCTCCCGCATAGTTAGCAATGGCGGATTAATTGACTATACAAGCCACATAACACGGTATTCCCTGCAGCGGCACGTAAGAAGAGACCGGACTGCCACCACATAAGCTCACTCAAACACGTCTCTCTGGGAACTTCAAGAGGCCAGCGCTCGTAAACGTGCACCTGGGCTCGAGGAAAGATCGCTTCCCACCAATCGCAGCGCAGAATGCGCTAGACATGCAGCTGGTGGCCGTGGAGCGAGCTATAGCGATCCTTGTCGCACCCACAGGCTGAATTTTTAAATGTTCGAAATATTGAAATGTTTAACAAACAACTGCCGAAACAAAACTAGAAGGGATTTCCAAAATGCCGCAACTAGCAACACCAGAACAGGGTTTACAAAATCATTATGCTTACTGACGTTACAATGTTATGCGATGAAAAATATCTAAGAAGGGTTTGAAATATAATCAGACTGCTCTGAACGCTTAAATTGTTAGTTGAATTGCTAAAGACTGCAAAAGGGCCTGACAATTTGCTTCTCTGAAACTATTTCTTTGGCTTTGCTCGAAAAAAGGCTTCCTCCCCAACAATTTCTGACGTGAGAAATGATGTTGAACTCTTCGCCAGGAGGGGTTTCATTGTAAGTCAAAACAAAAACGCGGATTTGGACAAATTTCTTGAATATGAAAATACCAGTGCCCCACCTTCGCTTTTTCCTCAAATGGTGTTCTGCGAACATGTCAGAAATCTCAGCTACTTAAAATCCTGGAAGAAGCCGTTGATCCACCACAATTCAAAGGATTCTGCGATACAATCATTTACAATGGAGCAGCACTAGCACATGCTCTTCCACCCAAAACATCCCCAAACTTTTGGAGAATACTGTGATACGGAATTCAAAAACAGACTTTTAAATGATGCTGAGAGATTTCAGCAAACAGAATAAACATTTTTTGCGATACATACTCAAAAACTTGTCTGAAGAAACGTGTGAGAGATAAGAGACGCGTTGGTCTTCGTCGCCAAGTAGCACAAGGAAATATGCTCCCAAAAAATTGGAATTCCTTCTTCAGCTGCCATCAGAATAAGACGGAACTCTACAAGTTACTTGGAGAACATGCATTTTTGAAGTTTGATTGGGCTCACATCAGTACTGAGATTGATGGCATCATTCGTTCATCTCGACCGGATGAAACTTCCACTCACGGAGTACAATTTAGGCAAAAGGAAGAAGCAGACGACAGGATTTTTTCTCTGTTGAATATGGAGACAAAAAAAATTATTATTTGCACAGTAGATACTGATGTAGGTAGTCGTTTTGTGAAGCTCTTTCTTTCACATTCTGAAAACTGCGGGACTTCGGGATTCTCTTTGGTGCTGGGAAGGGTCAGAGATACATAAGCATTAATGCCATGTTTGAAAGTATGGGTGAACATAAAGCTATTGCATCGAGAGGATTTCATGCATTCACTGGATCAAAGGTAACGTCATCATTTGCAATGAAAAAGAAACAGACTGCCTGGAAAGTGTGGAAATCATTTTCTGAAGCTGCCGAAGCCTTCCAAGCTATCTCTCTACCACAAACAGTCTATTTCTGACGAGACTTTCTATCTCTCTACCACAACAGTCTATTTCTGACGAGACTTTTCGAGTTCTGGGGAAGTTTACTTTTTTGCTTTACTACAAACAATCATGTTAGAAAGCTTCTTTTTACTTCAAAAAGTCGCAGTCTAGTTAGTTAATAGATAATCATAGCTCGAAGTTAACGTTGCGTTTTATATAACAGTCTAGTTCCGTTATATTCATAACTCGCTTATGTTGTTTGTCACAGCTCACAGATAACGAACTCGAGAACAGGTAAAAATTGGTTGGTCGCCTAAGATCGGTGCTTTAGAATAGGCCGAAAAAATGCTAGAAGAACGAGGCCCGAAGAGCCGAGTTTTGCATTTTTTGAGGCCTGTTCCAGTAAGGCATTTAATGATCGAGTCTCGTATAACATTTTTTACGCTATCTAGTAATAAAAATAAAAATACTGTTAAATATGACAAATATTGTTTGCCTAAATAAAGTGGGTGATAGTTGTTTCTATAGTAACTAAATGCAAAACTTGTTTTACAACCGTCCTGGGACCCTGGGATCGTTATATTCATAACGGGCTTTTTATTCTGTTCTTGTTATAATAACCAGAAACGATGTGAGAAGTTCACCTTATCGTCACAGATAACGACCCGAAAACAAGTAAAAATAGGTTGGTAGTGCAAAAAATTAATAACCGCAACAGATGAATACCAAATGGCAAATATACCGTTAAGGCAATTTCTATTTGACAGACTTGGCAACCCTGCACGTCGTTGTAGCTTTGGTAGCGAACTGCCAAAATGGTTGGTTGAGTGTAGCTACAAGCTTACACTATTTTTTTGAAGAATCGTGGAAATTCGAGATTTTTTGCGTGATATATGCTTCGGATTGTTAGAAAGCTTCTTTTTACTTCAAAAAGTCGCAGTCTACAAAGTCTGTCCCCAACAAAAGAGGCACTAAGGCAGCATTGTCTTCGTTCAGCAAAACAGGCAGAACAAGTTTGGGGTCGTGCGTGCTCAGCAGTGTTGCCAGATTTTTCCGGGTAAGTCGCCAAACCCCAGTCATCAGATGTCGCCAAATCTATCTAAAAGTCGCAGCCCAGGAAAAAACTTAATAATAATAACGTAATTTTTTTTGAAAGAATGTATATTAATTGATTACACTACACATTTTCTTCAGAAAACTTAAATATTTCATCAAGTTCTTGTTTCCCCGGTGGCCGTGCCGTGATTACTAGAAGGCGAAATGCGGTAATATAATGTTACTTGCAAAATAATAAATCACCAAATTTGCGACTTGCGACTTTGTAAGAAATCGTGTCGCACAAACTGTTTTAAATTCACCAAATTTGTGATAAATCCCGGAATCTGGCAACACTGGTGCTCAGTGCTGAACAACATTCCAGTGCCAGAAGGATGGGGATGGACCATGATTGCTGGGGAGTGGACGCCGGTCTGGTCTTCTCTGTCCTCTATTATGACAGCCTGCAGAGAATTGTTCAGTGTAGTTGCTCCGGATACCGGACACAATGCTTCTGCTTAAAGGCCATGCGTTTAATTGATTATTTTTAAATTCGTTTTACAATTTCAAGATCATGCTTTGTTGATCAATTGCCTTAATATAATAATAATATATAAGTAATAATTAGCTTGTTCCAGTTATGAATTGGAAGATGATTGCGTGATCTAGAGTCATAAGAGCTGTATAGAAGCAGTTAATTTACATGAGTATTTCGTAGTACTTAGTCGTTTTTCGTTTGTAAAAGCTTGTTGCCTTAATGTAAAAATGTTTTCAAAATAATTAATCAATGTTGTTTATGAAAACAAGTCTTTCTTGACATATACGAAATCCCATATACCAAAACCCATTTTTGTGGGGTAAAAAAGGGATATTGAGCACAATTAAAAACTTACTTATCAATGAAATTCGTGAGAAAAGTAAAAATGTCAGACTTTTGAAAATTGTGCAGAACCCTTAAGACCTAAAGGTAAATCTATAGGGACAAAAAGTTTCCCCTTCACAAAAGCTATCATACAAAACATAGAAAATAGAAATATGACCATTAGGAGCTGGATATAAAAAAAATTAGTGAGCCAATACGGCGCCATCTTTAATAGCCGCCATTTTAGTGTTCTACACGGATTTTTCAAGTGGCTCCCTATCTGGAAAGTTATATTTTGGTATCAACTATGACCACAGAAAGTGTCACATTCCAATAAAAAAAATGCAGCTTTTTGGATTTTTTAGTCACAATACCCAACGTACTATTTCTGGTCAGGACTTGGATGAGAGTTCCATGGCTGCTTCTCTCGGCGCCTCGTGATACGGCTCTCACGAAAATAGTTGGTCCCGGATGTCATAATAACATCATGACAGTCGTTAGTGGGGTTGGAAGTCCCTTAAATGTACAGCGACGCTATAATTGGCTTAGCGGCTGTTGGCTGAGTACCAAAATAAAATAAAATAAAATACAATGTGATTGCAAATAAGCAGGTCAACACCCAAACACCCTGCAGATACAAACACTGGGATTCCCCTAGATGGTCATAGCCTCCCCTGACTCAAAGAGATCGTGAACGTCATATAGCTCGAAGTTAACACAGCGAGCCTGCCGTTGAGATGTTCTCGGCCCAATATCTAAGCTCAGTTATTTCGGGCCATTGGAGAATGTTCCTGAACAGCATCACAGAGGATTGCAAACTTAAATAAATCAGATAACGATTATCATTTCACATATTCAAAATGTCTTTCCTACAACCACAAGCAAATGGTTCGACAAGACTACAGCCATAGAACCAGAAACCAACCGGAAAATGATTTAGGCACGGAGACCGTGATCATCCAGATTTAAATCAATTCTACTAAAAATAATGTAGTGTGATATCTGCCAAAAGGCATATGTGCTCAGGCTTCAAACTAAACTCTGGGTAAATAATTAAAACATAATCATTATTCAAACCTTTAAACCACAGGGATGGGATTTCACTTCACTTACTGCAAAAAGGCGTGCCATTTTTTAGAATACTCTCACTTCTGATGTAGCTTTTACTAAATGCTACCTACAAAATTAATACACTTCGTAATCATCACTGCACTGAACAAAGCTTGCAGTCATTCTGGCATGATATTTTGTCGTGGAACACCGATGAATCACTCCTTGGACTTGCATCACCGTGATATAAGAACATTAGATAAAATCGTAGCTCGACGCTAACACGTCCAGCCTGACGTTGGAACGTTACTGTCCAATATATTTTTTTTTTGTGGTGAAGGAGGGGAAAATCTTCAAAAGACCCCTGGCTAGCCAGGGAGTGTTGGATTCGACTGGGAAGGAGGCCCAGTCGCCTACCAACTAAAAACCCCCCCTTCTTACGCAGGGTAGTCTGGATCCGTTTCTCAACATTCTACAGATCTACCTTGCCCATCTGGTTCTACTAGTTCCTTTCTTGTTCTCGTCTCCTTCCCTCATCTTCTTTTTTACGCATTATGTCGGTGATCATACTCTCCACTGTTAACCATTTTTCTGCTGTTTCCAGCATATGCGGACCATGTTGTTGGGTGTTATCGCCTCCCCTATCTCCGTCTCAGCTCTATTTCTCTCTTCATCCCAGCGTTCGCACTCAAAGAGTGTGTGTGCTGGGGTATCCTCTTGCCGCAGTATGCGCATTCATTTGTATCGTGTAACGTCATTCTGAACAAATAGCTGCCGAAGCATCCGTGACCCGTTAGTGCTTGCGTTAGGTGGTAGTTAACCGATCCATGTCGCCGTGGGACCATGATCGTATATCTGTGATTAATCTTCTGGTCCAGGCAGCGGTGCCATCCATGTTCCACTCTTCTTGCCACCTTTCTAGAGTGCGTTCCCTGGTAGTCTTTTTCTGTGCTCTTGTGTTTGTCCCTCCTCGTAGGTCCTTTCATTGCTAGAAGGTGTATGGGTATCACCCCAGCCACTACCTGCACCGCCCTGGTAGAAGCGGTCCTATACGCGCTGATTATTCTAATCGCGGCTCTTCTCTGGACGCTCTCAAGCCTCCTGCGGTGTCTCTGTGTGGTGCATGCAGGGCTCCCATATCGGTGCACCATACAAAGATAATTGAGTTTACCACCGAGCATAGTATTTTCCGTCGCCCCGCTTGGGCGCCGCCTATATTAGGCATGATGCGGCTTATCTTCGCCACAGTTTTCTCAGCTTTCTTGGCTGTCTCCTCTATGTGTTTACCCATGTACATGTTGCGTGCTATAGTCAGGCCGAGGTATTTAAGGCTATATTGACTGGTTATGTTTGTCCCTTCAAGAGTAACTCTTACTGTCCTCAGTTTTCTTTTTACCAGCTAGTATGACCATCTCAGTTTTTTGAGGGGCTAACTGCAGACCCCTATCATCCATCCATGCTGCTATAACATGTAACGACCATTGTATGTTATCTTCTATTCCTTCCTGGTCCTACCGCGCACTACCATCGCCAGGTCATCCGCGTAGCCGATCAATGATACATCTCTGGGTAGGTCCAAATTGAATACCCCGTCATAGTATGCATTCCAGAGAGTGGGGCCGAGGATAGAGCCTTGTGGGACTCCGCATGTCATATTTATATCTTTGGAAAACCCAATTTCCAGCCTCCTGTCTTGTAAGTAGCTCTGTATGATATTTACTAGGTACGGGGATATGTTTCTGTTCTTTAGCTCTTTTATTATTCCCTTCCATGGTACAGAGTTGAAAGCGTTCTGTACGTCAAGCGTTAACAGGACGGCGTATTTGTTCTCTCTGTATGCATCCCTAGCAATATTCATTACTCTCTTGATTGCGTCCACTGTGGACCGACCTTCCTGAATCCATATTGAGTGTCAGAGAGTCCTCCTTTATTTTCAATTTCGTCCTTCAACCTCTGGTTTATCACATGTTCCAGCAGCTTTCCCATCCCACTTAGGAGGCATAGCGGTCTGTATGTACCGTTTGCTTTTTCGATTAGCACTAACCTTCCTACTTTCCAGATGGTAGGAAAAATCCCACTCTTAATCTGTTCATCCATAACCTTGCTGCACACATCTGAGCATTGTTCAGCCAGCAGTCTCACTACTTCTGGTGGTACCCCATCTGGGCCTGCCGCTTTCCCTGGCTTAATTTTCTTGCCCATGCTTTTAATTTCTGCCTCCGTGCAGGTTGGTATGTCTTCCCTGTCCACCAGTTCCATCACCCACCTCACAGGTCGGTGTGCAGGGAAAAGCTTTCGTGCTTCTTCCAGTTGTTCGTCTCATTGAGAGTAATCGGTGTGCGGAGTCCAAGCTTGCCCGTCACAATTTTATAAGCGCTGCCCCATATGTCGTCATCCACCTCCTTACATAACTTGAGCCACGCTGTTTTTTTCGCCGTCTTGATCGTGTTCCTGAGCTCCCGCTTCGCTTCCTTATATTGCCTTCGTAGTTCCGCCTTATCTTCTTCTGCTGCTCGCACATTGCGGTTTATCCTCTTAACCTGCCGCCTAGCCCTTAGGCAGATTTGTCGAAGAGCTGCGATCTCCTCGCTCCACCAGAACATCGGTTTCCTTCGGGTGACAGGACTCCTCCTCTTGAACACTTGGTTACACGCTGTTCCTATATGGCTCGTGATGGTCTCTGCATTGTGCGTTCCCATCCCGTCATTCAGATTTCGGAATCTGTCAAGAAATTGTTCCGCTTTGTCTTTGTTGTATATCCATCCCCTCCTAAGCGTGGTCGTGGGGCTAGTTGGAACCGCCGTCTTTCGTATGCCAAAGTATATGTTGTTGTGCGGGCTTAGATTTTCCTCGTCGCTTACAAACCAGTTTTTGATGTGTCTGTACAGGGCCTCGGTAGACATGGTTATGTCAATATAAGAGCAACTTCCACGCCTCTCGAAAGTTGGCTTATCACCCTGGTTCACCGCTTGAAGGCCCAGTTGTGCCATCCATTCTACTAGGAGGGCACCTCGTCTGTCCTCCACCGGAGACCCCCATCTATACGCCTTGGCATTGAAGTCCCCTCCGATAACCACCCCTCTTCTTTGTTGTACGTCCCTGCCTAGCTTCGTCAGGTAGCCCTCGAAACTATCGAGGAAGATGTTTGGTGACACATAGCACGAATATATTCGTCCAATATACCTATGGGGCTCGGTTCTTCCTGGGTATTAGAAGATGTTCCTGAACAGCCATCACAGGAAATTTCAAATTTCAAAGATAAATCATACAGCAATTAGCCATTTTGCTTACTCAAAATGTCTTTCCTGTAATGACCACCAAATGGTTCCAGTCACAAAACAATGGCCATCCAGGTGAAAACAATTTCCCTACAATAATCCAGTGTGATATTCGCCAGACAGCACAAGTGCCCAAGCATTAACACTAAACTCTGGGAAAATAATTAAAAGATAATCAAAATTCAAACCTTTAAACCACAGGAATGGTGATTTCACCTCACTTGCTGCGAAAAGGCTCGTTATTTTTTTTAGAATAATCCCACTTCTGATGTTACCTTTTACTAAATGCTACCTACAAAGTGAATACAGTTTGTAAACACCACTGCACTGGACAAGTCTCGCAGTCATTTGTCGTGCAACACCGATGAATCACTGCTTGGATTTATATCACCGTGATATAAGAAGCATATTAGATAATCATAGCTCGAAGTTAACGTTGCGTTTTATATAACAGTCTAGTTCCGTTATATTCATAATGCGCTTATGTTGTTTGTCACAGCTCACAGATAACGAACTCGAGAACAGGTAAAAATAGGTTGGTAGCCTAAGGACGGTGCTTTAGAATAGGCCGAAAAAATGCTAGAAGAACGAGGTCCGAAGAGCCGCGTTTTGCATTTTTTGAGGCCTGTTCCAGTAAGGCATTTAATGATCGAGTCTCGTATAACATTTTTTGCGCTATCTAGTAATAAAAATAAAAATACTGTTAAATATGACAAATATTGTTTGCCCAAATAAAGTGGGTGATAGTTGTTTCTATAGTAACTAAATGCAGAACTTGTTTTACAATAGTCCTGGGACCGTTATATTCATAACGGGCTTTTTATTCTGTTCTTGTTATAATAACCAGAAACGATATGAGAAGTTCACCTTATCGTCACAGATAACGACCCGAAAACAAGTAAAAATAGGTTGGTAGTGCAAAAAATTAATAACCGAACAGATGCATACCAAATATACCGTTAAGGCAATTTCTATTTAACACACTTGGCAACCCTGCACGTCGATGTAGCTTTGGTAGCGAACTGCCAAAATGGTTGGTTGAGTGTAGCTACAAGCTTACACTATTTTTTTGAAGAATCGTGGAAATTCGAGGATTTTTTGCGTGATATATGCTTCGGATTGCTTTCTACGATTCAGAAAGTCGAATGTGATAGTATTCGTTCACACACGTAAGTCGATGTTTTAGTTTTAACTGCGGAAATATGGTGCTATCGATTAATAAGGTCGACGCCTTTCGAGTTTCACCACGGACTTCGTAAATCAAAGCTACGAGTCTCCGCGCGGGCGATTTGAAATCCGTTCGTTTCAAGCGTCGGTCGTTCGTTTTGAGCTAAATTGGAACTCCAAAGCCTTAATATTTCGCCGCGAATCCGAAATTGTGAAGTGAAAGATGGGACAGATGATGGAAAGGTGTCTTTTGCCGGAGGCCAAATTTTTGGCTACTGCAGAACACTTGCATTCAGAATGTGAAATCGAGCTTGCCATCTGGTCAATCTGGTGGAAAAGCGGAACATGACCCATCCTGAATCATTTTAAGGAAGTCGATTGGAAGCTAGACAAAATTTAACAAAATGTAAAAGTGCCATAGACAAAATGTAAAATTTAGGCACTAGGATGAAACAGTATGTGTTGTGAAGTAAGCCACGCGAGGATTGTTGTCCGTAGGAGGAGAAAAGAAGGGATCCAGCAGTTCGTATTGCCGATTGTGTTTAGTTACGGACAGTATTTTGTAATTATTAACGGAACTCGTGTACTTCCATTGCATGGCACGCGCTGAATGATCGGAACATGTTATGGTTACGGCTCGTGTAATGTGTATAAAGTATATATGGACAACCGATGAGTTCGTGTTCTTGATGTGTGTCCCGAAAGCCACACCTTTGGTCGTGTATTCGCGAGCATGTCTTCAATGTTCCTATATGTTACGGTCGGGCTTCCGTGTGCATATTTGTGTCCGGTGCACATTATTTCATAGTCGTGCATAGACAATAATTTTTAGTACAGGTTGGAAGTATGGTATCATGGCGAACAACTTACATGTAATGTGTATCTATCTATTGTTTTTTTTTTGTAAGCTTATCTGTTTTGGGGATTTATGTTTTTAGCTTGTGGAAGCTGTGTTTCATAAGATGGCATTTGCTTGAATTAAATATAGTACTGTGAGAGCAAATAAATTTATAATTCGAGTAGGCTATGATTCGTGTTGTACGTTTGGTAGTACTGAAGTTAGGTCAAAGTAGCCAGTGTCAGTCTATGTCATATTTGAGGTTAGCAGGTTAGGCTTTGTAATGCAAGTACAAATTAATGTTGCAAATCGAGAACATTTTGAAGGTTCTTGTCATTTGACAATTAAAATTTAAATATGTCAAAGTTACCTCGAGTCAGTGTTACCACTTACAAGCATAAATCACGGTCTTTTCTAATTATAAATGTATTTGATCTCACAGTAGCTGCAAGTACGTATGGTTGGTTTTGAATAATCTAGATTTTCAAACGATGGAGAATGCTCCATAATTTGAATTTGACAACTTTATAAATTGCATTTCTTTGATAATTCTTGAAACTTTAAAGGGGAAAATATTCGCTTTTTGTGAATATGATAACGATGTATTACAACTGTTTTTAATTTATATTTCATATACAAAATACTGTTGATAAAAACAACATGAGGACATGAATGTTACTAAGTTTACAAGAAGCCAAATTTTCTTTTAAATTGTAAATTCTTTATGTCATTTTGCATATCTTAGAAAAATTAAATTATCAAATACATGTGTACTGTAATTTTTCCCATATTTTTTGAAAAATATCCAGTGTTACAAAAAAGGAGCATTCTTCATTATATATAACTCTGGACACAATTTTTAATAAAAAAAAAATAAGTTCTTAGAAACACACACTGGTTGTGTGCAAATTTTCGCTTTTGTATGAGCTTGAGATTAAAATTTTTCATAAATAAATTCATCATAATCTCATATAAATTTCTGTGAAACATAAATACTCTAAGACAGATACTTTTGTGTGTATGTCCTATCCTGTAGTACTTTAATTGTAACTGCTTTAAAGACGAATATTTTATGGCGCGTCATACTTTTAGTGCCGCGAGTATCTCGGCTACACGTTCGACATCGTGATATCGTGCCGTTCGCGTCGTGTTCATTCAGAACACGGAAGAAAGAAACTTGTTCATTTGCTTTGAACTGAAGGTAAACTATTTTTTTCTACATGCCGAACTTACCATGTAACATTTTTGAACAATTTCAGAATGTCTTCAAGAAAACGCAGTAAGAGCAGGGAGCGCAGGGGAGGAGATTCTAAAGCTTCATCCAAATTGCGTATGGACAGCAAGGCTCCCACTCCTCGAATTACTGGTAAATTGTTATTTAATTGTGATATCTTTAATCGAAACATGCGTTTTAAAACCTAATCCTTAATGGTAACTTGAATCGAGTCATGTGGATAATTTTATTATTTACATCTAAAACAAGAAATTAACCTAATCTGTATCTTTTATTCTATTTATAATCTTTTTTCTACTCCTGTAACTAAAACGGCATTTAACATACTAACATACACGTCGCTAAGTGACCTTTTAGTCATGCCTTCATAAGCTATGACTAAAGAGCCTCTTAGTCACGAGCTGAAGTTGGCAACGACGTTTTAGTCATGGGGTGAAGTTAGGTTCAAACAGTATTTGCTTTATTAGCCACAGTCAAAACTAAAATTAAGTTAGTTTTCAATTTTGAAAAGTCAACTTTGACGTTTGTCAAGCATAATTTAACCTAACATAATTTTTAAAATCCTAATGAAATAATGTTATATTGTCTAAATTTGCGGTCGTAGAAAAAGTATAGTATGCAACTCGTTTTATAAACTTATTAGTCACTCTTTTATTAATCACTCGCTCCGCTGAGCTTCGCTCGTGATTAATAAAATTCGTGACTAAAATGACGTTTATAAAACTTGATACATAATATACTATTAAATACATACTACAAAAAGTTAATACAATGTGCTACACTCATGTTTTTCTAAATTACAAATTAAACCATTTCTGTGTTATGCTTTTTATGATGTACTTACGCTCTGTATTTTATTGTTATCTGTACAGGATGTAGCATAATTTTGCCTGAAGAATCTACATACGAAATTAATAGTTATTTAACCAACAAGTGTGTTAATGAAGGCGATTAATAATCGAAACGGTTTAAAGCACGAACGAGCGACAGCGAGTGGGTGCCTTTAATAGTTGAGATTATTAATCGCCCATTAACAAACGAGTTGATTACAAAAAATTTTTCCACGGCCGGGAGTATAAGTCGGTTTCTATAGCATCAAAATAGTGACAGAAGTAAAACATTACTCCCTAGAGACTAAATAAGACAAAAATCTCCCTAGGGAGTTTTCATTATGACTGACAGACCAATTATGTCAAATTTGAGGTTATCAGGTTAGGTTTTGCGTCAGTTTTGACACAAACTGACGCAAAATCTAACCTGCTAACCTCGAATTTGATATAATTGTGAGCTCTTGTCATAATGACTTACAGTGCCACCAACTTTAAAATTTACCATAGGCAATTTTAAAATAATTGTAACTAAAATGTCAATAAATGACGTTTAAAGAAAACGGGATTTCGTCTTAAATCTTCCTGCAACGTGAAAAAAATAGTGTATGCAACTCGGAGAGAATGCTATTTTGCTTCAGTGCAATTTCTGACTCTCGGGCTTTGCCGTCGAGTCAGAAATTGTACCTCAGCAAAATAACGCATTTCTCTCCCTCATTGCATAATCTACTATTTTGTTGACCGCAAATCTTTTTTTGTGGCAAAAAATTTGATCAATACAACTAACCTCCATGCAAAATATCATCAAAACGTCAAAATTACAAAAACAGTTAATTAATGAAAAAGAGTGTATTAATCAAAAACAGTGTATTAATGACGTCTATTAATCCATCCTTTTTTATGAAAAATAATTCATTAATATTGAAATTAACAAGCGGTCAACGAAAAATTAATTTAATCATATCCACCCTCAACACCAAGGTGCTCTCCTAAGGAGACAGCCCTTGTTTTTGTTATGTCAAGAATTAGTACATCTAAAGTTTCAAATTAGAGATATGTTAATTATGTCTTACGTATTAGTAGGAGAGCTGGTGACATATTTTAGTGATCATCTAGTTAAGGCCTATTTTTTGAAAGAATGTTGCTGGAGGCATGTATAAGTGTCATTTATAAGGATTACTCTTGATAGCAGTATCGGAGGAAAGCAGAACACCCCAATTTTCACTGTAAGTATATGTCAAATTCATGGTTAGCAGGTTAGGTTTTGCGTCAGTCTGTGTCAAAAATGACGGAAAACCTAACCTGATAACCTCGAATTTGACGTAGACTTACAGTGCCACCAACATATTATTCATACGTTTGAATTTCCACAGCCGCTCCGTATGGACTTTTTAATGTAAGTCTATGTCAAATTGGAGGTTAGTAGGTTAGGTTTTTCGTCATTTTTAACACAGACTGACGGAAAACCTAACTTGCTAACCTCGAATTTGACATATACTTACAGTGAAATTGTTCTGCCTCCCTCCGATTCCGCTATCAAGGATAATCCTTACAGATGACACTTATACATGCCTCCAACTAAATGATTAAAAAAAAAATGTCACCAGCTCTTAACTATATTCATTGCTTGAAATAATGCTTTTAACGGGTGCTACAGCAGCAGAACTTTTCGTTTAATGTAGAGTTTTTATATTAATTATAGCAACATGGTTTTTAAAATTTAATATTACAGTTGCATCTGCATCAAAAAATGATACAAATCCACTAGTACTCATTCTTGTGATGCATACTGTTATAGTTTTTCTTATAAGTATCATTTTTAAAAATAAACCTGATATCATTAAAAGGAAAAATGATAGTCCCATTTAATGATGGCTTTGTCGCTCATTAAGAACAATAATCAATGTTCATATTTTGAAACTAAAATATAAAACGTTTTGAGTACAGATTTAAAATCTGCATGAAAAAGCACCGTAATAATATCAAAATCACTTTGCAAATCTAATTGTATAAATGCATTTTGTCTCATTCAAGCAAATTTTTATCTCTTTATTGTTGACGAGTCCTTATGTTGAACAAGCTGTTCTGAACGTAGTATATGGGTAAATCAACTTACTTTTGCTTGTTCATTCTCCAGTTGCAATTAAGCTACACTGTTTAAAAACACATCTGGAGATGTGGCACCAGGCATTAAAAAAACAAAAGTGATGGTGATCAGCAAGAAACAGAGGAAAATAGACATCCGAATGGGGGATAAAACGGTAGAACAGGTGAGCACATTCAAATACCTGGGTCACATAATAAGCGAAGTAGGTGGGATGGACGCAGAATTAAATAACAGAATTACAATGACCAATAAGTTATTATTCCAACTGAACAAAAAATTTATAAGCAAAATAGAAGTCTCCAGAAAAACAAAGATAACGATTTTCAAAACAATATTCGTACCTAAAAATTCAGGATCGTATCTACACTTCTTTATGGATGCGAAGCATCGGCCATAACAGAAAAACAGAAGAAAAAACTTCAAGTAACGGAAATGCGTTACTTAAGAAGGGTACTAGGGCTTATGATTAGAGACAGAATAAGAAATGACATAATAAGGGAGCGACTGCAAGTTAAGGAAGTAAACAAAGTGCACGACTAACATCAATTGCGTTTATTAGGACACATAATAAGAATGAAGCCAGAAAGACAACCACAAATAGTTCTAAATATCTGGATTGTAGGGAGCAGAGCAAAAGGCAGGCCACCAATTACATGGAAAAAAAATGGTAAAATTCTTCAGGCAAAGGGGACCAACAGGAAAGAGACCTTAAGTACAGCAAAGGACAGAAAAAAGTGGCGAAACCTAGTGAAAAGTTAGAGTGATTTGTGAAGTGCATAAACATTCGTTCCTCGACACTGGAAATGCCGGTAGAAGAGGATTCCGATTAAGTAAAGTTTAAAAACACTGTATAAACCTTAGTCACCATTAAAATCCTATTTTCTATTAACGTTTTGATGTGATCAGGATTCTAATAGTTACATACATAGATATTCTGTAACCCCTTATACCGTTTACACAGTGTCGGGGTGTCGGGCACACCGAGCCGCTGAGGATATATGTATTTTTAAATTCGGCGGAGGTACTTGAGGTAGTGCAGCCTGTCTAGACTAGAACCTGTCCAAGTACTGACCAAGCAGACAACTTTTGCAAGTGCCAAGAGAGATGCAATACCACTCAGCCATACTGCTGGCGATTCTAATAGTTGATTTAGTAAAAAAAAGCTAGAGTGGGTTTCGTCATTGATAATACAGTAAAACCTCCCTTAACAAACACCTATCCATAGTGGGCATCTCTACACAATGAGTGGTTTTTAATGTACAGAACTGTTCTAGGGAATATATAGTAAAAAAACCTCCGAATAAGATACACCTCATACAGTTTGAGATTGCCCATATGTCTTTTGGTGAGGTTTCACTGTAAATATGGTATGCAAGATATGCTGACTGCTTTACACATCTACTTTTATGTACAGTACAAGCTTGATTACCTGGAATAATGTGGACCGGCCTTATTACGTATAACTGATTTTTTTGGATAATTGAAAGTATGTGCATACATAGAAATAACCTTTCTTTTATGGTTTTTTTGTTTTGACGTCCATAGTAATCTGTGTAAACAGTCACGTCGGCCAACAATGACTAATCTGTGCAAACAGTTGCAACCTGCAGCACGCCAAATTGTTTAAGTACCAGCAAATTCTAGTTCATTCCGGATAAAATGGCATATGCAAAGGATACGTTACCGATAAAACAGGGCATTTAAAAATTGTGTTTTTTTCATTTAACACAGCTTTGTGCTAAGATCTGGATAATCGAGCTTCTATTGTACTTAGTACTTTGCAAACAAATCCTTTGCGAATTGTGAAAATAATAGTCTGCTGCTGAGCATACGTAACTTGTAAATCAAGATTTAAAATTTTGTCCTATAAAATAGATAATATGCAAGATAATAACGGGTGTTTCAAAAAGAACGCAATTTTTAAATTTTGCACCATTTTTTTTCTGTAAAAGTTGCAACCCTAAAAATTTCCCATCTGTCATCTATGATTGTT
Organism: Agriotes lineatus; assembly: GCA_940337035.1. Taxonomy (NCBI): domain Eukaryota; kingdom Metazoa; phylum Arthropoda; class Insecta; order Coleoptera; family Elateridae; genus Agriotes; species Agriotes lineatus. The sequence goes on along the minus strand of OW679194.1, from coordinate 194,856,191 downwards.
GCGATTTTTAGTTAGAGAGCGCTATACTAAAGAACAACTTACGCTGAAACCGTTCACAAAGTTCCTGGAATTTTCAGTCGTGAAAGTGCACCAGATCTGTTCGCTTTTCAAAGATTGATTAATAAATTGGTGAAAATTGGATCAATTATGGACAGTAAATCTCCTATACATTGTCGTTCCGGCCGGTCTCTAGAAAACATTGCAACTGTGATTGTGAGTGTTGCTGAAAATCTTAGAACATCACTACACATGATAACGGAGTTCTTGTAGCCTCAAGTGGAAGGTATGGACCTGGAAGACATGTGGTTTCAGCAAGACGGCGCAACCGCAATTGGGAAAACGATTTTTGGACGGTATTGTCTTCTGAAACGCCAAAGGGAGTTGGCCACCAAGATCGTGTGATTTGACGCCGTGCGACTTCTTTCTTTGGGGTTTTTTGAAATCTCAGGTCTATGTGAATAACACTCGAACAATTTCTGAGCATAATGCCGATATCCAACTTGTAATTAATGAGAGCCGCAACTCTAAAAATCTGGTGTGATACACTCACACAACTTCCTTTTACAGTGTTCTTATAATTAGTCAAAAATTTCATTTTTAATTTTTAGCCATTTGTCAAAAATTTTCAAAAATTACAAATACTACAAAAACGGTACAAAATAGAGCGTTAGTTGAAGAGACAAATTTTCTCTAGAATTTTAAGGTGAATTCAAAAATGTAATAATATACCGGGTGTTTTATTTAAAATAGGAGTTAATAAAAAAAATAGAAAAAAAAAAACAAAAGAAACCCACTTTAGAAGTATTCAATTGGAAAATCACCTATTTCACATCAATACACATTAAAAATGTACTAAAAATGTAAAGTTTAAAAAAAATCGTTAGAGCCGTTTTTGAAAAAATCGAAAAAAACTGAAAAATCACAAGAGTAAACACCTACTTCCGGTTATGCGATTTTCTTCAAAAGCTTGCTGTCTTATCTACATAGTACACAAAACTTATATATGAAGTTTCAACGCCATACCTCTTTTCGTTTTTGAGATATTCTGTTCACAGACAGACACACAGACAGACCAATGAAAAAAAATATGTTTTTTGGGATCAGGGGACTCTAAAACGTGAAGATCTGTTGAAAACTCAATTTCGAATTTTTGGGGTGAATCCAATACTTCCTTTATAGTAAAAGGAAGTAAAAAAGTTATATATAATTTCATCAAAAGTGCAAGGGTCTGCATCCAGACCCGCGAGGGCCATTTGAATTTTAATGGGAACACGTCTACTTTAAAATCCAATAAAAATATCAGCAATCCCTCAAAAAAACTTGCTTTTTATTTTAAAATAAAAAATTGCGTTCTTTTTGAAACACCCTTTATAATACATACTCCTTGCATTTAAACTTACCCTTAACATTGTACACAGTGTTATAGCGATTTATTGCATTTATATAATAATAATAATAATAATAAATAGATTTATTTCCAACGGGAAGTAAATTCCCAATTAGAGGAAACATAAATGACTTAAATTAATAACTGACTTACAGCCGTATTCATAGTTGTTCGCCAGCGGTTCGCCGGCGAGTCGCCGGAGATTCGTTATTAATAGTATGTTGGCGGCACTGTACGTCTATGTCAAATTCGAGGTTAGCAGGTTAGGTTTTCCGTCAGTTTTGACAGAAATTGACACAAAATCTAACCTGCTAACCTCGAATTTGACATAGACGTACAGTGTCGCCAACATACTATTAATAACGAATCTCCGGCGACTCGCCGGCGAACCGCTGGCGAACGACTATGAATACGGCTGTTAGTGTCGCCAAGACTTAAATGAAATAAAACAAAATAACTATCTCCTAAACTAAACAATGAGATACCACCACCACAACAGTTGAATAGTATAATAATAAAATGAAATTCACCGCCTAAATCCACATACAATAATAAAAAATTTCTCCGAGTACAAAATTATTTCAGTCAATTAGTACCAAACAGTTTGTTATCCGAAATACCATCTTGTAACCATGATTCAGTGATTAAAATAATATCGAAATCGTTGTTCAGAATATTTAAGTAAAATTCGTTTACCTTAGAGTTCAGACCGCGCACATTTTGGTAAAACAGTTGAATATTTGTCGGACTGGGTAGTTTAGACGCCAAGGAATTAGCAGATGTGTTAGAAGGCTCCTAGATTTGAGGGAGATCTTCAAGCGAGCGGATTTTTATAACATTAGAATTGTCATCCTTCTTCATATTAATGGTACCGTTTTTAGTCCATACATATTTAAAATACAGATTCTTTTTTAATTCCTTAGCATGCCACAACAATTTTTTATTAAATGGAGAAAGATGCTCGTTAATGTATATACGCCCATCACCGCTATTTGCTATAATGTCATTGTTGGTAAGTTTCAATTGTTTTCCACAATTAATAAATGCATCTCTAGTTTTACGACTTAAAAACTGTACAACAATCGGTTTGAGTTTTGTATTGTTGCGGCTAGGGATACGATGCATGGCCTCGATACAGTCCATGGTGAACGAATCAATATTTAATTTAGATGCAATTTTATGTAGCACCGAATTAAGATCCTCTTGTTGGGTTTCGATGACATCATGAATTTCAATATTTTTGTTTCTAGTATATTGTTCCATAGAGTTAATTTGCGCTCGAAGATTCTTTATTTCGACTTCCTGTGATGCTACAACAGTTTCCATTTCGCTAATTTTATTCTCACTTCGCTCCATATTGACTTTAATGCTGGATAATTGATTTTGTAAATCGTCGAAACGTTTAGAAAAAGTATCGAACGACTGCATAAGTGCGGCAACATTCAAATTTAAACCAGGTAACACCTTTAGTTGCTCGGTGATATGCTCGATCATGCGTTTTAGTGGATCAGGTGTATGTTTACATTCGTGCTACACTTATTGCACTTCCAAAACTTAGTTGTTTTGTCTTCACACATGGCTCGAAATGCTTCAATAGATAGCCCAGCACATTGCAAATGAAATGAACCACAACACTCTCCCGCACAATCAATCGCATCATCATAACGATTTAACTTTTTGGAGCACTCGACACACGACAAGCCTTTGAGCGACATCTTGAGTGAGAACTCAAGCGAGCATGGGGAATTGCATTGGAAACCACTGCTTGTCATTTAATTGTATATAGCATGTCTGTCAAGATACTCAACATAAGGAAGATAATTTTGTGTAAATCAAAATTAAATGGGAATGTAAGAAAAACATAACCAAATTGGCATCACTGCACAGCACAGGTTATGTATGCAAAGGCAACAATAATTATCTTTAACAAAATGTACCATTGGCATTTCCTTATATTGTGTATGCTGTTAGACATTCGGTATAAATGGTAATGATATCATCAGCAGAAGAGAAAATTATTGTTTTTTATTAAAATTTTATCTAAAATATTGTATCTCAGTAGTTTTAACCTCGTAAACTCTGAATTAGTTTGCAGTTGGTTAATACTCGTACATAGCACTATGGGGCAGTCAGTCACTTATGTTTGCTCACTGAGCCGATGTGCTACTCTCTGTAAAAGCAAATAAAATGTAATGTTAAAGTGAATATTTATTTTTCAAATACTCAAAAAAAGGAGTCTTGAAATCTGACCACAGAAATGTTTTTACACATTAGATTTTAAAGCATGGTATTACACATAGGGGTGTGTAAACACTCTTTATAGTAATAATTGGTTTCCTACCGGATTCATTGAATAGACGTAGCCCTTTTTGGTGGAGTTCGTTTTAAAGGTTGAAAGCGAAAAATGTAAAAAATGCAGTTGGTGGTTATTCATCCTATAGCCCGCCCAGGAAATGAACGGATGACGTCTCTAAAAATATTTTTCTAGCACATTCTTTTAGGAGGGGGGACCACAAGGGGAAGGGCGGGGAGTTTTGGGAAAATTTATATCTGGTAGTGGTCTAACAACTGGCCAAAATTCAACTTTCCGCTAATTATTTCCGATGTCGTCTCTTTTATAAATAAAACTCGGCACAAATAGCAATTTGTCACCTCGCTAGTGATGCTTTGTTGAGTCACAGAGTGTTTCAAACAATTAATGGCTGTTTATGGCGGCTGCTGCTGTCTTGATATTGTTTCAAAATTATTTTGACTACTTGATTTTAAAAATTCAAATGTGACTTTCCAAATATAGTTTTTTTTTCATTAACACCCTGTATATATTTTTAAGGGGGCATTTTGCTACTAAGGTGTATTAGGTTTTTGTTTTGGCTTAAAAATGCTTTATTTACATTTTTTACATCAAATTATTACTCACCCTGCATAAAAAACATCTTGGAGCACCTTGTATATGGTGGCTTTTAAAAGTCTGCAAATGCAATGTTTAGGGGCACAGGGAGGAAACCACAAGGGGTGGAGAATTTTTGGAAAATATCTCTCGTGTAGTGATTTAACAACTGGACAAAATTCAGTTTTCTCCTTATTGCTGACATTCCACGTTTTTACTTTCCCATACCCATAGGTATAGGGAAGTCTTGGAATCATGAAAATTTTGGAAATCGAGATTTTCACAGAAATATCCGTTTTGGGCCTCTAGGAACCCAAAAAAGTGGTTTTTAAAAAATGTCTGTCTGTGTGTGGGTGTGTGGGTGGGTGACGCTCCTACAGCCGAAAGTATTGCTCCGATTTTGATGCGCTTTGGAATGCGGGGGTGTATCGAAAATTCATCGACAAAATAAGCTTTTCAAAAAAATCCGAAACCGGAAGCGGAAGTTACGCATGTTTTTTTGGTATCACTGTTTTCGTGATTAAAATTTTGGAAATTTTATCGCGGATAACGATAGAGGGTCATAAGACAAATCTGTTAGTTTTTTTTCCGAACTCGCTAGGTTTAAAATGAAGGGCGCTATGATTTTTTGAAAATTTTGAGTTTAACGCCCTATTACTCAAAAACGGATGAATCGATTCAATTGATTTTTGTTTTCTGAATAGTATATGAAGGCTAACATGAGGTGATATAAAAAGTGTTTTGAAAAATATTAAGGGGCCTAAATTACAAATTTTCAAAATTTTGGAAATTTTCTAAAAATCATTTCTCAAAAACTGCCCACAGGAATTTGTTTAAACTTCATACACTGATAGACCCCGAAAAGGGCTATCGATTTGTTTTTTAAAGAATCTCATGAATTATCTGTGGCGCCCTCTACGAAGCTTTGAAGTTTGAAAATTTAAACCCCTTTAATTAATAAACAAAACAAGATAGGTAGCTGGGGTTTTCACTGGATTGCTCAGTGCATAATGGAGCATATGAATATGCAAAAAAATATTACACTCGTGGATATATGTAAGCGCACCGGCCCCCTCCCCCCTCTATTTTTGAAAAATAATTTTTTTATTCTAACGGTTGTTATATTTTTGCGTCAAAGAATCTTTTTCCGCGAAAATAAAAAAATCGATTTTGTATGCCCTAGAAAATATAATTTCCAGGTACTTAGAAAATTTCACCTCGGTGCTACAGCCGTTTTGAGGAAAATAATACATAATAGCACAGTGGCGGCTTGTCCACTTGGCGCCATCTACAGAAGCTCGGTGGTCACGTTTTGAACTACACATCTTATAACATAAAATCGTAGCTCTCTTTGTTTGCGTGTAACTATGTTTGTTCGCTATCTCCTCCGAAGATACTGGACCGATTAAGTTGTACGATGGCTTAAAAGTTTGCTAATTTTCAGACTTATTTAATTAACTTCTCTAGGCAGCAGTATAATTTAATTAACTTCTCTAGGCAGCAGTATAATTTAATTAACTTCTCTAGGCAGCAGAGCGGAGCGCCTATCGCTGTCTACTATTAGCTCGGTGCGCGCATTATTCAAACAGGAGAGTGTGGTTCTGCGGTAAGCGTGCTGGCCTATCACGCGGGAGCCCCGGGTTCGATCCCGTCGATGCATCTTTTTTTAAAATTTATATTAATGAATCTCTCTTAATTTTGCGAACCGAAACGTAGTTCGGGTGACTCACTAGTTGTTTTATATTTACCCGCAATTTACGTGAAAGTGTAAACGCTTATCACGGTGAAGACGTGAGTCATCGAGTTGAAATTTTGATATGTTGTAAAGATTGTTGAATAAAGACGATATGAACAGTTTCCAGTATGGGAAAGTCCAGGGAGGTAGTCACGTCCACTTTTTTCTCTTTATTTTGTGAATTACTGGTAGGGAAAATTATTTTTCCAATTTTGACATACAAAGTGTCACTTTTCATAACCAACAAGTTTTTAAATATCACATTTTTTGTATAGTATTCGAACTAGAAATTGAAAAGCTATTTAAAGTCAGGCCAGCATTGCGAATAGTAAGTCACTTCGTAATTTAATTCATAAAATGACTATTTGATTGTTATTCAGTGACACTTTGAAAACAACCTTCAAATTTGACATCTGCATTGGGAATATTGGAAGACATAAACGTTTTTCAACATTTTCTATGCTAGTATATGGTTGTCAAAACTGAGGATAAACACCTAGTTCCTACTTAAATCATGCAAAATGTTACAATGACTTTTTATACTTGTGAATTCGAAATTCATATTTCCCGGTCATTCTCAATGCGCCGAAAGTTACCTTTCCCACACTGCGGTGCTTTTTGCTTTCCAACAAAAATTAGGGCAATTGTGGGACAAGGATACATATACTCATTCTGGAAAATTACGTTCCCGAACTTGTTAGGTAAATAACTATAACAAAACAGTTGCATATACAATTTACAGATGTATTGTTATTACTTGAATCCTGCTTGACATAAGAAAATTAGTTATTGATTGTATGAAATCAATTTAGACATGACTTACACTGTTCATGGTGTACTTGATTTTAAATAGCTTTCCAATTTTTGTTTGGAATACTAAAGGGTGTTCATTAGAATTTGTGGTCTAGTCGGCTTTGGAACTGATGAAGTTCTGTCGTGCATTAAATTATATGGCTGATAACTGACACTGTAAGTCTATGTCAAATTCGATGTTAGCAGGTTAGGTTTTGCATTAGTTTGTGTCAAAACTGACGCAAAACCTAACCTGCTAACCTCGAATTTGACATCTACTGACAGTGTCACCAGTGTCAGTTATCAGCCATATGATTTAATGCCCGACATGACTTCATCAGTTCCAAAGCTGACTAGATCACAAATTCTAATGAACACCCGTTATAACTGGTTATGAAATGAAAATATTTCACAATAGCGATGAAAAGTACTATTGGTAACACAAAAACTAGAACAGCTTCTAAATCCATTAGCCATGTAGGTATATTTATTATTTTAGTTGAGCAGTCATATGACAAGTCATCTCAAATTTGCTGAATAGTTGCACCGTTTTTTAAGCAAGAATTAATCTTAGCTTTTGAAACTGCACTTAATTTAGGCATGATTGACAGTGACATTTTGAAATAATTTGAAAGTTATTCACATCACAGTTGCCAATTACCACTTTAGATTTACACAGCTAAAAAAGTCCCTCTTTTTTTGAAGCCATAGTACATCAAAGATGTGAAAAAGCGAAAGCACAGCTACTTGATCTTCAATAAATTTATTTGACATAATGTTTGTAATTTTATTAGTTTAAGATATAAAGAACCATTTTTTCTCAAAATTAGAAAAAATCTTGTATAGATCTCGTTAGTAAATGTGACTTTGTATAAGTTGTGTGACTTTGCAAGATCTCTTTACTCTCATCCCACAAAATCCCAGGCGTTATTTAAAATGAGGCATTTCCTAACCGGTTTTATAAATAGCTATTTTCTGTTCAAATATATTTTTGTTACATTACCTCCCATCAATATTCCCTCCACCTAAAGTTGCACGACGGTATTTTCCTAAAATTTGTGAAGGCAAATGCTGCTGAAACTTAGGCCGCATAAACTTTTTTTCTTCAAAATTACTCCTCCATACGTTTGTCAATCCATTTGAAGTGCTCCAATGATGGTTACTTGACCATTTTTTATTTAAATTTTTTTTAATGTTATTTCCATATACATTGGCAGTTCAAAACAGGTCTTATTTTTATCCTAACCGGCTTATGAGCGGTGGTCATTTTCATTGAGCAATGCATATCAGTTTTTGACTTTGGAGACATTAGCATTAACTTAAATATCTTTGGACTGGATTGTTCTAAAACATTGTAACAAAAACCATTTTCTTCAACAACTTCTGCTCTTTAATTTTGGAACTTTACATTAAAAGCCTTACTTTAAGCCTAATAAGTGAAAATGACCTCTAAAACTTGGTATAAAATTTTAAGAAATTCCACTTTTTAGAGGTTAAATTTTCAATGAAGGGGTGAAATATCAAAGTTGATTTTTTTTTACAATTAGGTATGATAGAGCATTCACCATAGCTAGAGTAATAACATTGATCAATGTTTCCTCCTTTTTTTATAAATAAATATTTCTGACATTTCAAGATTTTAGAAAATGCATAACTTTATTCAGAGGCAATATCAAAGTTTACATTTTTACTGTGGTTAGCTATCATATAGATGTATACTGTGTGCAAAAACATTTTTTTATACCAAGCCCCACCAGAGATATCAACCCTCAAACTTTAAAAATTTCAATTTTTAAAAATTTATAAAACTAACAATTCAGAAATAAAATGTTTAAAACATGTTCTAAACACCATTTTAAAACATACATTTGTTTAAAACAATTTGTTTTAAACATGCCATCCCTGGTTATTTGTATTTTGTGTACCAAGGCACTGCAGTTTTAACTTTATCACAAATGTGGTTTTAATTGCCGAGGCCCATAGGGCCATGGCAAACAAACCATATAAGGGATAAAAAGGAACTTTAGTGTCGAGGGGTACATTATGTTGTTTTTTAATCGAGAAATCGTGAAATTGCAACATTTTAACCAATTTTTATAGGTTATGTTGACATTAATCTGCCACCCCGCCAACTATAAAAGGTCGTAAAGCAATGGATTACTTCACTGCCAATTTCTGGCATTTTAATGACGATTTTAAGGCTCTTCATTGCCACCGATTAAAAAAAAAATTTTGAGTGTTGAAAGTAGGCATTTTATTGATTTTTTTACTTTCTCGCATACGGTAGTATAGAGAAAGTATTGTAATCGTCAAAAAAATCGACTTCGAGATTTTGACGAATCTTGACGTTTTAGACCTCTTAGAGTCCGAAAAAACCATTTTTCGAATTATGTCTGTGTGTGTGTGTGAACACGATAACTTAAAAACGAAATAAGCTAGACCCTTGAAATTATGTACATAGTCATTATTCAAAATTTGTAGATTCCTATCAAATTTTGAGCGAAATCGGTTAACCGGAAGTGGCACTTTACCTAAACAGGTAGCGGTACCTATTCAAGTAAAGTACCAGTTTGCTTCGAGATATTTGAACAAAATTTTGTACATACATTTCTTATGTAGAAAAACTACCAGATATTACATTTCAGCATGATCGGTTAACCGGAAGTGGCATTTTACCTAAACAGGTAGCGGTATCCATTCAAGTAAAGTACCAGTTTGCTTCAAGGTATTTGCAAGAAAGTCTAGGGGAGCACACTCCCGATTTTTAGTTTATTATGTTACAATGTGCTTATCGACATACGTAGCATGCTAGGTGCATACTTAATAAAATTAGCCTATACAAAATGATTGGCTATGTTTTAAAAAGTAACCAAAATCATGTATAAGGCGTTCACTATTGATTTGGATCAGGCTTGGCCATGATTTGATTTCCCTAGGTTACAGACGTAATGTAATAATTTTCTAATTATTTGTAGGCTTGTAATAATTTTGTCAAATTTAATAATCAATACAATACAGTACAATGTCATGTCAATGTCACATTAGTTAGTGGAAACCCTGTTGCCAGACTGATATAATTATTTTAATAAAAAGTAAATTTTACTGTTTTCAATAAACTGATCTATAAATAGTTTAATCGTCAAAACTGAGCTAAAGTCAACATTATGAGAGTAATAACTGGCAGTACAAAAATTGTCATTCAGAAGGCACTTGGCCATTTTAACATTAATGTGGCAAATAGCTTAGGCATGATTCATAACCTCAAATATAATATTACTTAACCTCCACTAGAAAGTTAAAGTTCACATAGTAACAAAACCAGTTTACATGCACAAAACTGTCAAATATTCATGACAAGCGTAGTCCAAATCAGTCGTGAATGCGTTATATATACTTGAAATCTAAATTTTAGGTAACACATTCAAAATTACTAAGGTCAAAATGACAGATTAATATTAATTGTCAAAGTCAGATAAGCAAGTTATAATTAAATGTTGATTAATGCCAAAACTTAATTACAATTACGGCTAGTCCTATAAAGACCACGAATTTGAGGGTAACTTTAATTCGTCTTTAAAATAAACAAAAGCCCATCAAAATTTGTTTCCTAATAAATAAAATGTCATATGCACTGATGTTTTGATGCGCTTTTGGTTATTTTAACAACGAATTAAAGTTTACCTCAGATTAGTGGTCTTTATAAGACCGGCTGTAAAAGTGACCATATTTAAAATGTGCCAGTGCCATAGGATGTTGTGGCGGAGGGGGGGGGGGGGGTAATTCTTACATAGTGACTGGTATAAATTTGCACACATATGGAAACGTTTTTTCATTAATCATTTATCAGAATGTTATTCTTGACAAAAGCATATGCGGGAGGTTCGAAAATATGTAAATTGCTCAAAAATAAATACTTTTATTTTTTTAAATACACAAAAAAAGTTGTTTAGAATCGAAAATGTCTCTGGGAGAGCATGATTTATAAATTAAAGAAAGGCGGGATACAGTACGACACATTATTTATGGGAAATATGAGCCAGAAAGTGAAGAATACACTATATATAAAATGTATGTAGCTAAAGAATTTGTAACCATGGAAAGCCGCTTGGTTGAAGAATCTGGAGTTTCTTCCCTAAATAGATAGTGCAAGGAAATAGGCTTCAAATGGCAAAAATCAACTAATAGGATTCTATAACAGATTATCCGTGAGCAGAAATTGACAAATTGACTTAAAATTTGATATACACAGCAAGTTTTTAATCTAGCAGCTGACATATCTTTATTATATTTTTTACATATTATGACATGTTGTTTTCTTTAACATGTAAAATTAGTTTAATTTCATATAAGAGAAAAAAACCTGTAACAACCTTGTTTAGAGATTGACAGATATGATAACCTACAAACCGAAATGTAATTTATTTAAGAATCGACATACGTAAAGTCACTAGATTGTCACGTGACTCCGAATGGGTATAAATATAAATATGATTAAAACTACGTTAAGATACACCATTAAAGTATGAATTTTGCAAACTTTTATATAACTAATAAACTAGTAATTTAATAGTTCAATCAGTTTTCAATCATAAGACTTTGGTATAGTTAATAAATAAATCGTTAACAAAATTATTTCGTAATTTAAACTTTATGTATTAGTGGCTCTAGATTTGCAGCAATTGTAATAGGAAAATAATATGTAAAATTTGTATTAAAGTATATTATGATACTAGTGTATAAGTACGCGTTTGAAGCACGTACGACAAGTTTAAGAGCACGACGCCAAGCGGGGTGTTTTTTACGTCGCTAGTGCTTTAATGGCACTTATACACGTGTATCATACGCTATTTTTTCTACGATCGTAAAAGAAATATAAAAACTTAGTTCGGTGACAGTTTTTCTGTCACATGGCGTTAGACATTTTATGTTATGTTGAAATAAAATTTACAGCAGAGCGTATTTTAATATAGTATTAAAACACGCCACCAATGGCAACGTGCAAAAAAGACGTAATTCGGGCGCTAATATTAAGAGTGCTACAAAAGTCACTTTTGACATTAGAAACTGTGCAAAAAGTTGATATTTTGACTCGATCATAGAAAAAATAGTATTGTTTATAGGGTAGCTACACTTGGCTTCGCTTCTTTATGCACACTTCTTCATTCACAAAATAAAATGACACTTTTGACAGTTCTATCATAAACAGTTATACAAAAGGGATAAGGCAAAACCAAGAAAATTACCTCAAACAGTCTTCATCCGTGCTTAATGAGTTTAATGGTGTAGACAACATATGCCTAAATATACAACAAATAACTATGTTACAACACAATTAACCGTATAAAACAAGAGGATAACAGTAAACAGCTGTACAGCGTGTCCATGATAAGGAGGGCCAGTATGGGGATCTCGTTAATAGTAAGAGATACAAATTTGGTTAAATGGGAAGAAACACAATTAAAGCACTAACAAAATGATGCCTAGAAATCCTTGATATGATTTTTTGGGGTCTGTATCCAAAAATTTCTTGATGGTCTCCAAAAACTCGAAACGTAATTAAACCATAATGTGTGGTATATTATTGAATTGAGAATAAAAAGGGCTTTACGAATTTGACATCAGAAAATCAGGACCGTATTTAAAAAATTGAAGCTGATGGTTAGTCGAAAACGAATGTCGGATAAAAATATTGATGACGTAATCTTGAGTCCATAACAAGTTCTAGTTGCTATAAAGAAGTTTTGTCAGTTTCGCTATAACTTTAATATTAATACCAGAAAAAAATAAAATAGACTATTCAACTCACTCCCTTCAAGCTAACTATCTTTTGGGGCTTTTTAAAAGCTCATGTTTATCAAGTAGAAATTGAAACCGAAGAACAACTTATTGAACAGATATATAATGCAGTTAGAGAAATAAACAATGCTGCAATCTAATACCAAACATTCTTACTCGGTGTACCAAATGTGTAGAAGTTGCAGAAGCTCATTTTGAACAGCTATTGTAGCCAAAAAAGAGTATTAATTTAAATAAAACGCATTCAATCTTGATTTGTCAATGATTTCAATGAATTTAGAGGATATCCATAAAAAACATGAACACATACTTGATTTAATTGCAGAATCACAAACATATATGATCAAGGGTAACTAAATGCATGCCTCTTAGCTTTAAATTGTACAGCGTTGCCAAATTAAAAAACATTTAAGTGCTTATGATTTAAAGACTTCGTCTAAGACCAAATTGGTGTTATAGTTTTTTGCGTGTTTTAATACACCCTGTATATTTCGACGTGACCGAGAGAGTAGAGCTGTTGGTATTTGTTTTTATGTTAAAAGTACTTATAAATGCATCTTAGCAAAAACAAACAATTCGATGGTTAACACCGAAATTGAATAAAGCCTCAGTTTCTATAGGATGTGTTAATAGGCCACAAACCACTAATTCAAAGTACTTTTGTGATTAATTGGAGCAATCATTTGTTATGTTTTCTAATATACCTGATCCCATATGTTGTCTTGGTGACGTTAATATAAACATGTTGAGATTGTGCGAACCTGATGTCAAATATTTTCTGTCTATGCACGACTCTTTAAACCAGGGCTGTTCAACACGTGGCCCGCGGATCGATAGATACTATAATTTCAGAAAACATGAATCTGGAATATAAATTATAAATCGTTGAAAACAATATAACATAGGTACATAGAACAAAGATACAACAACATTGTGTTAGGAAACAGTCCCGCCCACCTTCGGTGGAAGGTTTGTCTTGTCCTCTGTCTCAGTCTGGCAGTTGCCACCAACGCAAATGGTCCTGTAGCGATCAGACACTCGTTTTTGATTATTTTTTTAGTAGTGTTTAGTTCTTCTAGTTGTTAACAGTTGAAATTAATGATTACTTTGACAATTATTATTTATTAACAAATGTCATTTTATCTAGCTTATTTATCTCTATACATAAATTTACATTAATTGATGTACATTTTTCTCTTTTGTGGATATCTTAAGAACGGAAAGGCATTAACCTAAAGTGTATACATGAATGTTTTTGTTTAGAATCACCTCTAAAACACATTGTGTAAGTTTGTCGGTTATCTCAGAGAACACCCTGTATATCTCTTTTATGTTTCAATGCTTTTTGTAATGTTACCTAAGTTTCTTGAATAAAGAAAATTAGTATCCAAATATACACATTTTATATTTATTACAAATCACTCTCAAAGTCGCTAAAGGTGGGCATACACGATACGGTTTACCGGAAGGCAGGCCTTCCGGCTTTTAATCCGGAAGGCAAACTGTATTGTTAGTGGATACATCGGCCGGAAGGCGAGCCCTGAACTCTCGGCCTCCCAAAAAACTGTCAACACTTGAAATTTTGCCTGCCGGCTTTCCTTATCGCATACAAGTCGGAACGTGTATGTGCAAGTTGTGGGTACAGGCCGAGAGTTAGCGTGATGACAGTGATTTTATTCAGTAGTACCGGGTGACCATAAATGGTTGAAATTTTTTTTGTCTTAGGTTGGCACTGTTTATGTTGGTGGCACTGTAAGGCTATATCAAATTAAAGGTTAGCAGGTTAGGTTTTGCGTCAGTTTTGACACAAACTGACGCAAAACCTAACCTGCTAACATAGATTTACAGTGCCCCCAACATAAACAGTGCCAACCTAAAAAAAAAGAAATCACAACCATTTATGGTCACCCGGTATATTATATTTTACCGTGGTTTGTTCAACTATCTACCTATAATTTAATAAAAAATGACCGATATGAGAACGCGGTCTCATGAATTCCAAACAGAATCTATTCAGCTATACAGGTCTCTGCCTTGTTTGTATGATATAAAAAGTAAGCAATATTTAAATAAACCAATCGTAATTCGTATATTAGGTCGATATGAGAATGCTCTTGTCGATTTCTTAACCACTGTTTCACCCACTTTGAACGTGTGCGCTCTTCATCTTTTTTCGGAAGAATGGAACTGCCAATCCTATTAAAGATCATTTTTCGAAATCATATTATCAATATGACCTTTTCGCTATTCTGAACACTTTAAAAGACTGGCCAAAATCCTGCGAGAAAACGTAATGTGTATGCCTGCGCCGGGGGTACAGGTTTAGCCTTCCGGATTGCAAACCGGAAGGCCTGCCTTCCGGTAAACCGTATCGTGTATGCCCACCTTAAGACACATTTTATGATGCGGCCCTCATGACCTTCAATTTTTTTACAGTGGTCCTTGAACCGCTTGAGGTTGGACAGCCCTGCTTTAAATTTTACTCAAATAATTACTGATCCTATGCATATAACACGAAACAGTGAAACTCTATTAGATGTGATTATCATGAGTAACAATGAAATTATTACTGATTCTGGGGTGAGACATAAACTCGCTGATCGTGAACTAATATTTTCTAATTTAAATATCAAATCTCTTTCTGCTTTTCGTACATCTAAAACAACTCGAAGCTTTCGTAATTTTAATGTAAATATATTCCAAGACGATATCTATAGAATACCGTGGCACAACGAATATTTACTTTCAATAATATTAATGAAAAAATTGAATTTTTAAATACTAACCTAATTAATACCCTACGCTCCATCTAAAACAATAAATGTTAGTCTAGCCTTCCGTGGCTGACAGATACCATTCGAGCTGCAATGAAACTTAAGAGACCAAAATTAATGTGACGATTGATGATATTCCTATTTCCATTAAACAAGAAGCTAAGAACTTAGGTCTCATCATGGACAATACGTTGAGATATGAAAAACATGTCAATAACTCTATTACAAAAAGCGTTCAAGATCTAAAATTAATTTATCCTCACAGACACGATTTATCGACAGAGACTAAATCCTTGCTTTGTAACTCAGTGGTTCTATCTAATTTTTCCTACTGCAGCGAAATTTATGGTTCAGCCGTTGCCCAGGATATTGCCAATAAAATACATTTCTTTCTTCTTTGTCATTTTAATTATATTTGCCGGTTTGGAACGTCTTACGACGTCTGTACAAAGAGTTCAAAATTTGTGTTTACGCTTAATATACGAAATAAAAAAAATATGACCATATTTCTCACAAATTAACAGATTTGCGATGGTTAAAAAGAAAATTATTGCGCATCTACTGATATCAAAAATTAAATTATTTTTGTCAATCTTCATTGAAAAATATCTTTCATTCTACGCAAACTAACTCCAATGTAATATGTTTTAATGATAAAACTCTCTCTTCGTTCGAGTAATCGTTCATTTTATAAAGTAAAAACTACTGAACTAACTTTGAATGTCATAAAATAACAAATTAATTTGAGTATAGCTGTCACCTTGTATCAAGGCAAGGTAACTCATATTTTAAAACTTGAAAACTTTTGATTAATATTTTTCAATGAAAATTGACAAAAATATTTTGATACCATTAAATGCGCAATAATTTCCTCTTTCCATTGATACCAAAACATTTTCTGTAGGTTGAATTGGCAAACAAGAATCCATGAAACTGTTAAAAACAATGTTAAATCCGTATATTCCAGTTTAAAAGTGGACACCCGGTAGTATTGGAAATTTGTCACAAAGAACTTCGATTTTTTTTATGATTAATGGATCCAAAATATTGTCCAGTTACCAAATTCTAATTTGTTTCTTTTCGATATTTGAAAAGTCTTCCTTACAACTTCATTTGTCATTAGAATCCTCATGAATAATACTCAAAATGACTATCCTAACTACAATATTTTTCTTCAAACAGTGTGAAAGTGTAAAATGCAACAGGTGATTGCAGCAATTATTCATCACCCTACGGTATTATTCAATGGGATACAGATAAGGCAGCGTGTTTATTACTTCCACTTCTAATATGCAATATCCAGTATTTCAAAATATGTATCACAAATGATGCAAACATTTGCATCACCATATTATATTCTCTCAAACGATGTTTGATGCACAGTACGCTATGGCATATGACTTCGCATGATGCATATCTGTGCAAGAGATGAAATCTCACCAAGAAAGCCAAGCAGTAGCGCAAATCCATTCATTTTTAAAATCTCAACTTCAATTTAAATTATTGTAACTTACACATTATCGTACAAATGACCATAATTAATTCTTGTTCTATTCTGATACCTTTGTTTTTTCACAATTTTGTCACCAACTTGTGCCAAGCTATTTTTATTTTTACCCCCACGCTTCTCTTTAATGTTAAAAAATTCTCTTATGCATAGCAACTAATCTAGTTGATAAACATTATTGTTTAACATCATTAATCACTTGCAAAGTAATTGTGACAGTAAATTTTTATTCGCCAAAGGAGGTGACTTTTGCCATATTTGACTAAGCCATATAATGTTGAATCTTGAAAATAGATAGATTGAATTTTAGACAAAAAAAAATGGTACCGAATATACACTAACTGGGGTCACTTTTACATGTCGGTGGAAAACAAATATCTCTAGAACAAATTGAACTTTTATTCGTTAACTTTTATTTCATATTTTATTTGCAAGGGGATGCTTTTTTTGATTTAACATTTTTCTTTGCTTATCTTATAAACGTTTGCGTGAAAACATCAGACATTATTCTTTAAACCCTTTAAACAAGGTAAAAATGCAACGAAACAATTTTAAAACACTTCTTTTTTTCCAGCTGTGGCAAAATCACGCTTTAAAGAAACACAGTTAAAGGGTAATGTTAACCGAGATCTTACTTTAATGACAAAATTCCGTACGCCTCATGTATAGTTTATTTTATATTAAACGTGTAAATTTTTTTCAGATCCCAGTTTACCGGCAGGAAGACGGCGTGAAATAGACAACGTAATGAAGAAAGCTCGTGCTTCACCAAACTCCAATGCATATTGGGATAAAAAACTCCTAGAAGTAGAAGCGAAAGATCCTAACCGGTAAAAGCACTTTCTACTTTGTTAAAACTCAGAATTTCGGTCGATAATGAGTTAAACGAATGTCACATCATTCTAGTTGGCGGCACAGCGGTTACAAGTCGTTGTACCTGGATGGCTCCTCGTCGCCATCTCCGAGCCGTCGCAGTCGTTCGCGATCTCCCGTTGGCCGCAGGTCGCCGCGATCGCCACCATCTCGTAGATCTCCTATCGGGCGCAGGTCACCGCGATCGCCGCCCGTGCGACGGTCTCCTATTGGACGTAGATCACCAAGGTCGCCGCCATCACGTCGATCACCTGTCTCACACAGGTCGCCCGTCGGTCGCAGGTCGCCTCCACCACCTGCTCGTTCATCGAAAACAGTAAGGCCGCGTTCGCCGCGATCACCGCCCCCTCACAAAGGAAGGCGGTCTCCTTCTGGCAGTTCTGTGAGTAGCTGCTCTGACGATTCCTGCTCTGTTTGTTCACCGAAAAATCACCGCCATGCACGGTCAAGGTGAGTGTTTCTTGTATAGTCTTAATTGTGTTATTCTTAAAAAAAGGTAAATGAGTGCATATACTGGGAGCAGAAATTGAAATGAATTCATAAATTATAAATTTACATCATTACTCTGTAGTTTCTTAGTGAAGTTGATCATATGCAAAAACCTAATTGCTTTTCACCAACCTGTTTACATTTCCTAAATTCAATTTCATTTTGTTAATATTGTTTATGGCTGCTTGAAAACTGTAGAAGTGAGAACATTTGCACAAAAAATTAGATGATTTAGGCCAGGAGTTCTCAAACATTTTTTTCCTCAAGTACCTCTTTACGAAATTCAGCAAAGTAATTGTACAGGATGAGCGAAACTCGATGTCTCAGCTCTATTATAAGAAAAGGATAGAAAAAAATCTGAAAATAGGTTCTTAAATGGGATTGAGTAAGGTCCATTTTAAGCCATAATTGCATATTTTTCCATATTTGGAAACTGAAGTAATGACGTCATCGAATGTGTTTTTCCCAGAAACATACCTATATTTTGGCACATTTAAAAAGAGCTAATTTTTCTGAACACATTTTGTGAAGAAAAAAATTTGCTATCTTCCGTTCGAAAATTTCACACTTTTAAAGTTTTTCCAATGTGCAAAATATTGACAGACATTTGCACTCCGTCAAAATGAAATTTGTAAAATGTTCGAGACTTAATAAAATTGGAGATAATTCAATTGTCAATGTAATTATAGAAATTATTTTGTATTAAGAGAACTTACCGCACACTTAAAAATATGTTTTTCAAATCGAAAAATAGTATTAGACATTTGAAAGCCATTGGGATTAAATTTATTAAATGTTCAGAACTTAACGGAATCGGAATAAACTCTTTCTACTCCCCCACATAAATATTCTGTTTTCTTCACAATCCACAGATGGATAAGTAGGCAATTGTAGTTAACTGAACGAATATGATTTCATATCCACACACGGGTGGATATGAAATACACCAACACAAACCACGTTAGTCGTGATTACCTAGGCAACTTTCATTTATTGTTTGTTTTGTTATGGACACGCCCTGCTAAATTGTGTGTGGCAAACGTGATTTTGTTGTAAGATATCTTATTAATTAACGTTGAATAAATTTTCTTTTAATTTTCCATTTTTTCCATTGATAGGTCGTAGAAAAAATACACTGTACAACTCGAGTGGAATGTCCATATCCACTCTTATTGTAAAAACTACTAAAACGGTTATATAAACTTCTAAATTTGCTTGTGTTAACACAGTTAAATACATCTTATTTGACGCTGAAACGTGTTTTCAATGTACAAAACATTAACAGACATTTGCAATCTGTCAAAATAAATTATTTAAACGTTGAAGAATTAATAAATTAGAAGAAATTAAACTAGTAAAGTTTCTACACTTTCTTACTTAAAGATTTTGTGTAAGTGAAAGATACTAGTAGACAAGTGAAAACTGTCAGAAATAAATTTAGAAGATGCTCAAAGCTTAACAAAATTGGAAAATGTTAAACAGATATTTAACATTCTATTTTTTTTGTGTTAATAGAACTAAAAATAACGTATTTCACAATAAAAAAGTTTTTCTATGTGCAAAATACATTTTCTAAAATTGGTAAGGCTTAATAAATTAGAAGAAATGAAATTAATAAATTATTATACAGATTGTTTGAAATGCGTTTTGAACTTAGGAAATTAATGAGTGCGACAAGGAAGGCAGGAAATTAATGAGCACGACAAGGAAGACGTAAACAAAATGAGTTGAAGGACAAAGGTAGAATGTAATCATGGCTAGGTAAATTAAGACAATGAAACAAACAAACGCTTCTGTCAAATATTTTATCTGTCATTAACTGCCGGTCTTATAAAGGTCACTAATCTGACGTTAATTTTAATTCGCTGTTAAAATAAACAAAAGCGTATCAAAACGTCAGTGCTTATGACATTTTATTCATTAGTAAACAAATTTTGATGCGCTTTTGTTTATTTTAACAGCGAATTAAAGTTAACGTCAGATTAGTGGCCTTTATAAGACTGGCTGTAAGAGTATAAAGTTAGTGAGGTTTAAATAATTAAAATAATTATGTGAATAGTAAACAATAGTAAATAAATTGCTGATAGGAGCAATTCGTGTATTCGAATGTACAGATGAAATATTTGACAGAAGTGTTTGTTTGTTTCATTGACTTAATTTTAATTTAAAAATTTACCTAACCATGATTACATTCTACCTTTGTCCTGCTACTCATTTTGTTTATGTCTTCCTTGTTGCCCTCATTAATTTCCTATGTTCAAATCGGATTTCGGGCAATCTGTATGTTACTTCTCACTTTAAACATTTTTCTAAGAGAAAAATACTAGTATGCAACTGAAAATGGCATTTGCAAGTTGTTGAAATGGAATTTAAAATTGCACAAAGTTTACTAGATATTTAATTGTTATTTTAGTAAAATTAAACATACCTTTACACTTAAAATTTTTTTCAATGTGCAAAATATTATTAGACATTTGAAAACTTGTTAGAATTCAATTACAAAATGTTCAGAACTCAAAATCATAAAAAGAAACGATTATTGACAATTCAAAATTCATTGAAACATTTTTTCAATACAAAACATATTAAGCCATTTACAATCCAGTAAAATGAATTTAATAAAAGTGGAAATGGTAAACAATTATACATTTATCAAGTAACTTAAAACTTATTTCAGACTTGAACTCTTTTAATGTGCGAAATATACAGGGTATCCGGAAAATATGTGTACAACATTTGATGACAGACTCCTGACGTCAAAATAGGTTGACATAAGGCAAGTTAGTTATATCTGAAATTGATTCGTTTAGCCGGCAGGGGGCGTCAAAGATAAAAAAAATGATTTTTCCCAAATATCTTGAAAACATGCTAATTGATTTTAGTTATTTTTGGTGTATAGTCTAACACTATAAATGATGTTTTGTAGTAGTATAGTGGCCGGCTATAAATAAGCAGAAGTGATCTAAATGTGACTTCACATGTAAACATTCCTTTTGATTTTTTCTGTCATCAAAGTTATAACAACCCAGGTATTTTTGTTAGGTAAATGAATGTATTTAGAAGCTTTTGTTGGATGGCCGGTTTTGCTCAAAAAAATATTATTTTCAACTACCTGCATACACCTATTAACTGTAATAAAAAAATTATCGGACAATAATTTTTCAACTGACTTTGTTGCTATGGCAATTAATAATTTGACTATTGATTGCCAAAGAATTTTACGAAAATAATATCAACATTCTTAAGTTCTAAGTTCATTTTACCGTTACACATGGACAACTGTACGAACTCTGAGAAGGTTCACATGCTCCTGGTAAACGGGTTCTGTTAAGGGAATTGGCATCTAAGTGTTAGGGTTTACAAGGAGAGATTTCCTAACTGCCAAATACCAAACCACCAAACATTTGCCAACATTGAGAGTCATCTTTGGGAAACGGGAAGCTTTCAGAAAAACTTTGGTAGGGGTCGTATGCGAACAACTTGAACTGTTGAAAGAGAAGAGGAAATTTTGGAAAGAGCTAAAGAAGAACCAAGTATCAGTACTCACCGCTTAGAACAAGAGTTGATTGTTCCTAAAACTATTGTAAATGATATTATCACATGCAAAAAGTTCAGGAAATTTTACCGATTGATCCTTCCATGCGCCTTACATTTTGTCACTTTATTCGAAACAAAAGAATCCATGATCCAAATTTTTGTAGAAAAATTCTACTGATGAAGCATGCTTTACAAGATCTGGAGTCACCAACCTGCATAACCAACATGTTTATGAGTATGAAAATTCATATGCCATTAAAGGTGCACACCGTCAGTATCAATTTAAAATAAATATTTGGGCAGGTATTATTGATCGCTATCTTATTGGTCCTATTGTGATTCCAGACAGGCTAAATGGAAATATTTATCTACATTTTTTTGCAAAACACATTACCAATTCTTCTGGAAAATGTGCCTCTTTTACTTTGGCGGGAACTATGGTATATGCATGATGGGGGTCTAGGACATTCCTATGCCGCCGGTCTTTCTACGCCGGCCGTTTCTACGCTAGATATATTATTATTATGTACCATAAACTTTTCATAAAATATTTTTGGTGATTAGGTACCCTGTTAATAGGAGATTTAAATATGTGTGACTTCTTTTTGTGGGGCGCTCTTAAAAAGGAAGTTTATAAGACTCCGTTAAATACTCGCGATGAATTATTGGCGCGAATTTTAAATGCAAGGAACCGTTTTGATAATCCAGAGGCATTAGAGTCCAATTTCATTTTTTCAAATGTGTTAATAAGTGTATTCAGCAAAATGGCGGCACTACTTCTAACATTTACTTTTTGTCTTTTTATTACTATTAATAGGTGTATGTAGGTAATTGAAAATATTTGGTTTCGGGCACCGGTCATACAACAAAAATTTTTCAAGAGATAAAGAAGCTAAATACATTCATTTACCTAACAAAAATACCTGGATTGTCATAACTTTGATGACAGAAAAATCAAAAGGAATGTTTACATGTGAAGTCACGTATACACTTCTGCTTATTTATAGCCAGTCACTATACTACTACAAAACATCATTT
Organism: Agriotes lineatus; assembly: GCA_940337035.1. Taxonomy (NCBI): domain Eukaryota; kingdom Metazoa; phylum Arthropoda; class Insecta; order Coleoptera; family Elateridae; genus Agriotes; species Agriotes lineatus. The sequence continues at coordinate 194,833,376 of OW679194.1, read as the reverse complement.
TATAGTGTTAGACTATACACCAAAAATCACTTAAAATCAATTAGCACGTTTTCAAGAACTATGAGAAAAACCAAAATTTGTTTTAATCTTTGACACCCTCCACCAGCTAAACGAAGCAATTTCGGATATAACTAACTTGGCTTATATCGACCTATTTTGACGTCAGGAGTCGTGTCATCAAATGTTGTACACGTATTTACCGGATACCCTGTATAATTGCCCACTTAAAAATTGGCACAATAAACTGTGAAGTCTACAGCATTTCGTAAAGTAAAAAAGAATTTATATAACATAGATTTGTGGAACATATCGTTTCAATCGATAAGTGATGTTGCTATTGTCCGAGAAAATTAACAACTAACTGGTTCGGGTGAAGTTCAAGCCACAATAGGTATTTTGCACTTTCGCACTTTGCTTCATTTAACACTGTAGGCATGTCTAAGCCACGGTGTATTGCTTTATTGGTCACGAACCACTGTGCATATATGATAGTTCTTAAGAGCATTGCACATGGGTCTATAAGAAATTTACTTCTCATTAGATTATTAATAGGAATTTTGAAAAATTATCTTAACATTATTTTCTCCATGAAGTAATATCAATGTGTCAAGCAAATTTTTTTTTCAATATTCCAAAATTTCAAAATGAAACTAATTAAAACGATTTTTTCTAACAAATAAATTATGCTACGCACAATTATCAAATTTTTTGGGAATTTTTAAAGTGCAAATTTCTGATGTCTTATATAAGGGAACAACGTAAAACGTCAAATTCGAAAATTGCTAAAAACACTCCGCGCACTAGCGCCCTCATCCAGCAGAGCGCTAAATACCCTCTCCAAAGTTTCTACTGCCGTATTTCAACATTCTGATTGTTTTCCACGGCACACTTGAAAATTTTATGGTACTGTACGACTGTCTACATGCAATATTAAAAAATTATTTTATACATTTTTAAGTGTCCAAAAAACAAATGAAGCATACTACTGCATGCAGAATTTTATCCTGAATCCAAATATGTTAAAATATACAGGGTGTTCCATTTAAAATTAAAAAGTTGAACATCATTGCTCAAAACAGTTGCAAGATATTTACGAACGGGCGATGTCAAAAGGTAGCTCTTGTCTTGCCATTTAAGAATATATATAGTTTGTTGGGTCTAAAATTTAAAACAACGGAGTTATGGGTTGCGGCGTTTTTTAGGAAACAGCCTGTAGTTATCTTGTTCCCCATTTTCTAAAACTTCTTCCATATGAACGTCATTGTCAGTTTCCAGAACGGATTGTGAAGGCCACATTTTCAAATTAAACACCAAAATATTCAATACTTAATAACATTGAAAGGGAAAACAGAAACAGATTAATTACAAAAAGGCATTGGCGGGAGGGTACCTCAGTGGTTAATAATTTTGATGTTCTTTTAACGTCGCTTTTTGCATTTTTTATCCAATATGTACCTTGATAATTAATGTATGGTTGTTTTATGCTTTATATATGTTTCCACGAAGAGTGCATAGAAATAAACAAATTTGACATACCGGGTGGCCATAAATATCTTAGACCCCGGTAGCCATTGAATTAGCTACTTATAAATGTTGTTAGAATTATATTTCAATTATTATAAGTATTGGTATGAAATGTAATAAAATGCAAATAAGAGGAGGGGAATGTGCCCGGATTCTGCAGGTTAGCCTACGACTCGATTATAAAAATCTCCTGTTCTAACTTCAATACTTATTGCAATCTGTAATAATTTTTGACAGATAGGAATTTTAGTTGTGATGACTTTAATGACATTTAGTTTAGTTGGATTCATCACTTTAATAAAGCGGTGTTTATTCCAAAGGTAATGTGATATCAGATAAATATGGCCACCCGGTATAACCTTGAGAATATTATTTGTTGAATTTGGAGTTGATCATCATCTCTTAAATTTAGGACATTGGCTAATAGAACCTTTTGCCAGCGTACATACATCAAACGAGTAGAGACACTCATGTCTAATGTTGAAACCTGTCTAGAGTGCCTGGGACAGTGCCTTAGGGAGTATTTCTAAGCTTCACTATCAGATGGCAGCCCAAAGTTCTACCAATCAGAGCCAGTTACTGGCTCTGCTACCAATCATGATGTGATCAAGTAGTGGCGCCATCTGTTAGTACTATCGGAAAGTACTCCTCCTCCCCCCCCAGGAAATATAGGAACTTTCACATCAGAGGAAGGAACCGACAGTGAGTGTCTCTACTTGTTTGATTTATGTACGCTACTTTTACCTTACTGACAATATAGCAACCCCAGATGTTCGATTTGGTACGAGCTAACTTGGTTTTGTTTCATACGTCAAATGAACTAATTTAGAAATGTCATTTGATTTTTCTAGGTAGGGTCTTGCGATGTAAGCATAAAAAGTAACAAAAAGTGGGTTTGGGACAAACATTGATCATTAACATTAATACTCATATAATAAAATAGCATTACACTCTCTCTGGTATATATTTTAAATCATTATATTCTTTTCCTAAATATAATTCGTAGTACGCCTAATGTTCTATAATTTTTTAAGAATATTATTTCGTTATAATCCCTATGCAAAAATATACAACTCGTCCCACAGACTCGTATTTTTAGCTTTGGGATTATAACTCATAATATTCATCAAAAAACCATCTTTAATAAGCGTACTACTTATTATATTGTTTCTGAATATAAAAGACGAGATTTGGATGGTGAAACTTATACCGGCTGCCTAAATTGTAGGAAACATAGAGCTTAAGTGTGCTAGACAGTAATGAATATATCGATGGAACCATAATTATAATTATATAACAGTAATAAAATAACGTGAATATACTGAAATGCTGAAGTAAGAAAGAGATAAACATAAAGAACAGAGTAGGCTTAACTCTCATTTTAATTTTGACATGCAACTAATTGTGTCTACTAAATAGCTATTTATGCAACAAGTGCTAAAAGTCGACGTTTATGCGCGAGACATGAACGCATGAACGATTTTATCTACGACCTTAATTTTACCGTTATTAATCCATAAATATCGATTTAAGAAAGGTTCGCATCTGCGACACTTTTAATTTATGTCATAATGAACAGTAGGCTACGCCGCGCGGGCGATTGTTTGGCCACGCCCGTGCTGTCAAGGTGAGTTACGAAATGTAATTATTGATACTCCACATATGACTGTATTCATTACATAACGCTTTAATTATTTCAAAAACGCTTTACCTGTAACGCAAGAAGCAACTGGAATAGCTTTACAACTTCACTTGCAGTTCAAAATTGTAGTTTTATAACCTCACTTGACTTTTAGCCTGTGTGCTAAAAGTAAACAGCTGATTTCTTTAAACACGGTAAACTATAAAACGTCACTTTTAGTGAAACAATCTAGCGCTAAGAGGCCTACTTTTAGTAGTGGTCATAGATAAATAATATTTTTTGTATAGCTTTCTCTTTCCTACTCAAACGTTCTGTTTTTTTGTTCATGTTATCTCGTTGCTGTTATATGTATATAAGACCCCATCGATATATTTTACCAAGAGAAAAGAAGATGGTACATATATCACTATTGTACTTGTTGCCTACCTACCATAGTATATTGTATACCTAGGTGGAAAGTTGCTATTTTCCAGGACGCAGCCAAGCCTGGCGACGTCTTGAGGCCTAGAAAACGACTTTACCGCTATGGTTTACATATAATTTTTTATCATGCACTATCAGAAAGCTAAATATGTTCAAGATAAACGTACTTTTATTTAATAAGTAATACAACACATAAATACATAAGGGGCGGCTGTGGAAATTCAAACGTATGAATAAAATATTAGTGGTACTGTAAGTCTGTGTCAAATTCGAGGTTATCAGGTTAGGTTTTCTGTCTGTTTTGACACAGACTGACGCAAAACCTAACCTGCTAACCTCGAATTTGACATAGACTTATAGTGCCATATCATTGCAAGGCTAACTGTGTCTATATAAATCTGTGTATCTTCTTGGCTAGCCAATAAAATTTTGTTTGTTGGCTACCCGGGAAAACTGCCCTTTCTCGTTTCCATAGAGCCGAGAAAATTTAGCTTTCTGATAGTTTAGGTTGAAATAGTAATTTTTGTATTAAGAGCGCGAAATTAATGATTTTGGCGCTCTAGTGCGCAAAATGCCTTTTTTCACTTCGTCAATGGTAACATAAATAGATATTCCATTTTTTAACACGTTAAAAATGGCAAACTTCGTGCATTGATAGCGATGCTCAAATGTCCCCTTTTTTTGATGGTTGTTGAAAAAGGTAACTTTATTGTATTTTTCATTTTAGTTACCCTTATGGAAAATAGTATTTGAACCTTTTCCAACTCATCTTGATATTGAGATATCAAAATATCTATAAAGGACTGTACCTTTTCTCTTTTTTTTTTGGCATTTAATGCAGAACAGCGCATAACTCTTAGAATTGCTTCAAATCGTCTTCCTGACATAATATGAGGTGGCACACAGCTGACTGATACATTTTAAATCACTGGGAGTAGAAATATTTATTTTAAAACAACAAAACATGGATTTTATAATACCAAAAAACATAAAATTTTATTTTTTAAATATTACATTACATCAGACAGGTGGCCGCCATTATTGTCAGTACATTGAAGCAAGCGATTCACAAAGCTGTTAAATACATAAGGGTCCCGGGTGGTGTAGCTTGAACAAGCGTCCATATACGATCAGTAGAGTTAAGCAACACTCTTTCTGGTCGGAACTTGGATGGGAGTTCCACGGTTGCTTCTCTCGGCGCCTTGTGGTACGACTGCCACGGAAGTTGTTGTCCCGGATGTCATAATAGCATCATGACAGTCGTTAGTGGGGTTGGAACTCCCCATAAAATGTACTGTGATGCCTATAATTGGCCTAATGGCTGTTGGCAGAGCACCAAAATAAAATTAAAAAAAAAACCCCTATGTAATAATACTTGATCAATTATGTTAATTGCTTCACGTATTGTATTCTTTAATTTAGCAATTGTTCTAGGGCGATTTTGATACACAAGTTGCTTTAAATATCCCCACAAGAAGAAATTCAAAGCAAATAAGTCGGGTGATCTTGGTGGATACGCAAATTGTGTCTTGTGTGTGTAATGAAAATTCTATTATATAATAATTAAATTCCAAAACACAAATAAAGCTCCTGGAATTGATCTAATTAAATGTGATATATTAAAACAAATACAATAAGAAATTGCACAGCTGGTTTTTAACCATGGCATTTTTCTGATGGTACGTCTGACACTTCGTTATAAAAGTGGCTATTCAACCGATTGTACTAGTTAAAGACCTATGTTATTAGTAACAATCATAATGCAATATTAGAAAAGCTAATATAAGTTAGATTTGAAGAATATGTGTACAAAAAAATATATATAAATATATATGAAAAATTTTAAAGCGAAGAATTAACACTTCTCCCTTTAAAATTTTTCATATATATTTAGTGTTTTTATTCTATTCATTATGTTTTAAATGATTCAAGGAAACCCTTAATCATGTAAATATACAAATGTAAATAATTTTGAATCTGAAGAAGTTTGCAAGACAAACGAAACGTAATTCATTCCAATAAAGCATCTTGGATTTTTTTAAATTAATTTTGGCTATCTTTGTTTTCCTAACCAAACTTTTAAATGTTCAATATTCAGCCGTATAATTTTTACATCTCTCCTTAAATTGAAGATAATGTCTGAAAGTAAAATGATAAACATTGGTATTCCACAAGGTAGTGTAAGGGGTCTGTTGCTTTTTATCCTCTGTATCAATGATATACAGATTGTCCGAAATCCGCTTTGAACATATAGGAAATTAATGAGTGCGACAAGGATGACATAAACAAAATGAGTAGCAGGACAAAGATAGAATGTAATCATGGCTAGGTACATTTTTAAACTAAAATTAAGTCAGTGAAACAAATACTTCTGTCAAATATTTTATCTGTCATTAAGGGCCGGTTGTATAAACGCTTTGAACTGTAGTTCACTGTTGAACCACAGTTCAAAATTAAAAAGTTGTTGTACCAACAGTAGTTCACATTGGTCTTAGTTCAAATTCGGGGTTCAAGAGAACGCTCACTTTCGCCGTTCAGCAGTTGAACTGTCGGTTAATCTGGTTTTATAACCTCACAATTTTCTTGTGTGTTGTATGAGCTTGCAAAAATGAATGAATTGGAGGAAGTTATAAATGATGTTAAAGATTTGTTGGGTCTTGTGGATGCTGTCATAAATGCAAGGATGCCACCACGGACATTTAGGGAATGTCCTGATCATTTTAATATATGGACAGACAATGAATTTTTGCAAAGATTTCGTCTGACAAAAACACAGTTGCTTACATTGTTGAAAGTGTTTCTCCAGCAATTTCTTCCACAAGCAGGACGATAGTTTGTTTTCATTCTTTATAACATATTAATATATATATTTTTTAAGGAATCAAGCTCCATCAGCTGTTTCTGGCAACAGAATGTATTTTGCAAGTAGCTGGAGATTTTTCTGGAGTAGATAAATCTACAGCAAGCAGAGTCATTAATAAAGTGACCTGTGCAATTGCACATCTGCATGCAATCTATATATCATTACCTCATGAAGATATACATATTGTTGTTTTTTCAACATAAGCAGATTTTTACGATGCATTGGGGCTTTAGATTGTATATGTAGATATTTTGGTATTTTTTTTAACCTGTTTATTTATTACACAAGTACAACTCGTAAGTTATGTTTTATGTCAAATGTCGGGGAAGAAACGAAAGTACCTAGATATTAGTAGTGCCAACATAAACTGATCACAGTTCAGCTGAACTAAAGTTCAGTTTGCGTTGAACAACAAAATATCGAATGAACGTAGTTTACAAGGTGATCGGCGTTCCGTTGAACTTAAGATCAGGATTATTTTATGCAACCTGCCCTAAGAGTATAAAGTGAGATTTAAATAATTAAAATAATTATGTGAATAGTAAACAATAGTATATTTAAACCTCACTTTATACTCTTAATGACAGATAAAATATTTGACAGAAGTGTTTGTTTGTTTCACTGACTTATGTTTACTTTAATAAAAATTTACCTAGCCATGATTACATTCTATTTTTGTCCTGCTACTCATTTTGTTTATGTGTTCCTTGTCGCACTCATTAATTTCCTATGTTCAAAGCGGATTTCGGACAATCTGTATAGTCTTTGTAATGAAAATTCAGGTGATTAAATTATTATGATGTAATAACTAATCAGTGTTGTCAATTAATTTCAGTACAGCTTCATAATTTTCATGTCTCGTGCATTAAACAGTCACTTTTAGCACACGCCAAAAAAATTTTAAGATTTAGTCTGAAATTTGAGATTTTCTCCTCCATACTTTATGAGTTTATTATTGTTTGTATCAGATTCTGGAGTATTTGTTGCAGCATACATTTCATGTGGTATTGGTTGCCTTTAGACATACATTTTTGGAAAGTAAATCTACCTCTCTTTACTAATCTTAATTACCTGTAATAATTATTTATTGATTTAAGCCTTTCTGTTTCACATTATTTAAATTTTGTTAAGCAATGTTTTTATATTCGTATCTTAATCATTGTGTGTGTTACTAAACCAGTTGATGGTTGACCCACGCTACATACTATTCTATAAAATTAAATCTCAGCAATTCTTTTTGAAATGTAAGAGATGATGCTGAATCACTTTGTGAGAGTAATAATTAAGATGAGAACCACCTTCGACATATTGTTTTAAGAAAATAAATGTTCTCTTCTTTCAACATCTATTTTTACTGTTATATGAATATAAATTATGAGTCTCTCTTTCTTACTGTTTATGAAATTTCTAAGTATGGTGAATTTATCATAGATGGACCAGACTAGATCATCATCTGTTGTCTTAGTTAGATTTCTTATAAATGAATTAATAAAAAATATTACATATATTGCATACTTTTTCGTGGTAGGTCCATCAGAAACATTAAATGTTGAATTGATAAAATTGAGAATTTTTGATTACGCAGATACTATGAAATTGTATTTTTCATTATATAGTAACAACAGTAAAAAGTAATTATGCAATAATCAAATTAATCCTTTGTGTTTTAGGTCTCGATCTATCTCAATGTCACGCTCACGTTCCAAGGTGCATGCTAAGCATGCATCACCAAAGGTACGTTCACGCCCACGACCCCCATCTCCATCACCGCTTCCACGTCGCGTTCCCAGACCCATGACACCGCCACCAGTTCGCAAGCCACTTAGAGCTGCTGCTTCTGATAAGCCTACCGACCCTCGCCGTCAGCCGCCACCTCCCAGGCCTAGAAATCCATCTGGTGAAATCATAAATGTATCTGGTATAACCCCGCCGTCTGCTATGAAAAAGTCAATTCGAAAGAAGGATAAACCTGTTGAACCTGTAAGTGCTACTGCACTAAAATTAATAAAGTATTATAAACGTATGAATTGGTAGATACTGTTGACAAGAATCAAGAAGGAACGTACCAAGAAGCGCCCTGGTTCTCCAGATTCTTCTGGTTCTGAGGACAGTTCAACCTCATCACTGTCGCCTATCGTGGCTACAACTCGTTTAACTCTGTCGGAGCGCTTTGGCAAAATGGCCCAGTGGAGCATAGATAGAGAGCGTCGTGATATCGAAAATATGCGCATCACGAAAAATTCAAGCGGTGGAGATCTGAAAGTTATGATTGAAGAGGACGATTTTCTGTATGGAAGCCCACCACGTCGTTACAGGTTAGATTTTGTTTGATGTATCAGTCGCTACAGATTATTTCTCCATTTCCTTTAATCTTTAAAATAATTATGTAATTTTACATATGCCGATCCCTTTCTACCTGGGTTGGTATCTAGTTAATTTGGGTATACCTTTAATTTTTTTTCATTGTTTTGTTTTTCCAATATATTTTTTTGATTTTTATTATTTTTTGCCTCAGCCATTTGTATAGTTTTATCAATTAGTCTTCTTTTTCCATTATAGCATATATATTTTTCTTTTTCAATTTTTTGTTTTTGCATCTTCTAGTACCGTGTGTTCAAAAAGGGTTGGCCATGGAAACAAAAAGTAATGTAAACACTATTGTTGTTGTGATAAGTTCATATTATAATCTGCTACGGAAGTTCTAAATTTTGCTGTCTCTAAAGCTTGCTGTTTAATTTAGTTTTGCTTTCCATGGCCAACCCTTATGTCATTTCTTTTTGAACAAACGGTACAATTTTAATGTCCTGACTGGGCATCTTGCCACATTGCCACAGGGGTTCACAGTATTCATTCTCTTCATCTATTTTGTCTTCTGTGAGTGCATGAATATTTATATTACGCGACTCCCTTTACCCATAACTTATTGCTGATTGCTCTGTAGTCCATTACTATTCGATTCATTTATTTGTTTGCAAATAATCTAGTTTCGGAATAGTCTTATTTTGGTTTCCGCTATCGAAAAAGGTGTGATTTCCAATATCAGTTATCCAGTTTTATTTTTGTTTTGTTAGCTCCAAAACTTTAATCAACTTTATTTTGCTTTTGTTTATTCAGGTTTTATACAAAGTTCTTGTGTTATATCATCATAATTTTTTTTCCTAGAATTTTATACAAATCTTGCTATTCAGTCTGTGTCAAATTTAATCGTATCTTGTATTAGTTACTTAATCGGTGTTTCTCTTATAGTAATTATTTAAACATTCGTTTTTTTGTTTTAAGTTTGATTTAGTCTTAAGTTTTAAAAATAATTGAGTTGAGATAGATAGTCTCTGCATTAAATAATGTTCTAACAAATTAAAAATTTTTAGCCATTCACCCGTCCCTCCAGGTCATTATCCAGATGAACTCCTATCTTCTGGACCATCTGGTTTGGCATCTTGGGATGATGTCCGCGTGCGGTATCAGTACTACAAAGATCTGGGTTACTTAAGGGATCTTTCTCTTGATGATTACGTTAAATGGGAAGAATGGTGGTACAAGTATCAAGACTGGCTAGCCAACGAAAGGCATTACGAGCACTGGTTATCCACACAACGAAGAGGGAAAAATAGACTGCCGGCCTCTCAGCGTCTGAATTAAGGAAGAAGATACTTATAAGCAAATTACAGATAAAGCCATATATTGAGCATTCTTATAAAATATTTTATTTATATTTTAGAATTAGCAATTGCTGCTAAGTTAGTCGAGGGTGGTACGTTTGTTTGATGGCTTTATTTAGATTTACAGTTTTTTATGTTGTTTATTAAGACTTCTGGAGATGTTTTTATTGGATGGCCAAATTACGTATTGTATCAATTGTGTTTTATTAATATTATCATTTTGAACACTTACAAGACTATTATTTTTGATAGTTATAACAATTTATTGTATCTATATTAGTAAAATAAAGGTAGCTATCACAGTTCCAGTATAAAAATTAGTTATTGTTATTTTAAAGTAGGGAAGCTTGTAAAGCCAGATACACGAGTATTAAACCAGGAGGTTACAAACAGTAACTAACAAAAGATAACAATTCTACAGTACTTGGAGGTGCAACAAAGATTTGCTTGGCCAAACCTTACCAACGTAATGTATGGAACAAAAATGTAAAAAAAGTGCGGATAAACACGTGTCCAAAAATGCTTCCTTAAAAAGTTATGCGCAATTTTCAAAATTACGAATAATCAGTAACAATTATTAAAACGGTAAAGTACAAATTTCATATCGTGTAGATTTGTAATTAACACGGTTTATTAAATGTGCTATGGTTAGACATCAGAGTAAGTGCTCGAAATGTCCTCTAGCAGGCTTCGCATCGTCGAACTCGCTCAAGAATTCCGGGCTATTCCGGACTACACGAAAACTATGTTGTATTTGGTCGCGGAGGTTTTCTAACGTAAGAATCGGCGTAGAGTAAACAAGATGTTTTAGGTGGTTCCATAAAAAAAATCTAACGGATTGCAGTCTGGAGAGTGCAGTGGCCACGCAACGGGCCCACCTCTGCCAATCCAACGATTTGGAAAATTATTAAGTACTCCCTAGCAACAAGGTTGAAATGTGGTGGGAGCACCATCATGCATAACCATAAGTCACGGCGTGTTTCCAACGGAACGTCCTCAAGTAAGATAGGTAAATCATTTTCCAATCCCTGTAATTTAGCCCATTTAATCTGTCTGTTAAACACATTGGTCCTATTAAATAATCTCCAACAATACCAGCCCAAATGTTGGATGAAAAAGTTGGTTGGTGTTGTGATTTTCTTCAGCCCATTGATGGTCATTATGGAAATTAATAATTGCATCCCTAGAAAAGTTTGCTTTGTCCGTAAATACCACAACAGATTGAAAGTTCGGATTGCTACACTGCAGTAGAAACCAGTTACAAAATAGCATTCGTGATCGAAAATCAGTTGCACTAAGACCCTACACTTGCTGTATGTGGTATGGGTAAAGTAGCTGTTCATGCAGAACTCTCCATACCGTACTATGCGAAGCACCTACTTCTAATGATACTTTCCTCGTGCTGTTTTTAGGATTCTCCGCATTTCTATTGAGTACATCTGAGCATTTAGAGAGATCTAATATCTTGCCGTCCATCCAATCAGGTTTTGGCAAACATCACAATACATGCACAGAGCTTACAAAAATTACTAATGACCTAGGAAGTGCCATGGATCGGTCTCAAGTAGCACTACTTGTTCTTCTGGATTATACCAAAGCATTTGATTCCATTGACCACGAACTTCTCGTCGCTAAAATAAAATACTATGGATTTGGGGACAGGATGTGTGCATGGATATTGAACTATCTTGATCGGCGTAAACAACTAGTTAAAATCCGTAACGTAACTTCCAAAGAATTAACTGTGACTAGGTGCACTACAAGGGAGCATACTTAGCCCCATACTGTTTTCCATTTTCACGGCCGACTTGCACGAACTGTTATTGAGTTCCTGTAGTATACACCTATATGCGGATGATACGCAACCAATTTTTGCAATGTACCCCGAAGAATTAATATTGTTGCCAAGGGCCTTAATAGAGACTTCTGCATCATTTCTAATTGGTCAGATGATAATGGTTTACAAATTAATCCCTCTAAATCGCTGTACATGTGTGTTGGTTCCCCGATCCTCTGGAGAAAAGCTCTGTCTAACCTTTCCATTAATATTGTGATTGATGATAGTGAAATTCAGTTTATCGAGTGCGTCAAAAACCTTGGTGTCCTTTCGATTGCCATTTAACTTTGAGTCTCAAGTTACGAAGAAATGCAGACTTTGTTACATGAAGCTGTCATCCATTTATAAGTTTAAAGTTTTGTTGCCGAATGAAACTAAATGGTACATAGCGAACTCTCTTATTCTTAGCCAGGTGGACTACTGCAGTCAACTGTATTACCCCTTCTTAGATTAGATTAGATTAGATTTAGATTCCACGACTGCCTTTTGCTGGCCTGCGCACGTCAGCCCTTTGGGCTTTTTATACTGTCGGGAGTTTTCAAGTTAGCAGGCCGACATCCGTATCTTTTACTAGACTTGCAATGTCCCCTACTAGCTTGCGGTTGTCAATAGAGTTAAGGCTCCAATCGAGTTGGTGTCTTTTACGCTCTAATGCTGGGCATTCAAAGAGGATATGATAGGCTGTTTCATCATCCTCTTGGCATAGTCTGCAAACAGGTTCATCTCTATAGATATTGATCCTGTGCATAAATTCTCTGAATGCTCCAGTGCCTGTTAGTAGACTGACTACTTGCTTGATTCGAGTTCTGTTCAGTCTCAACAGGGTTTTGGTGGTTTGTGGATTCGGAGTTTTTAGCAATCTTTTGCAATGTGTTGCTTGATTGTAGTTTCTCCACCTTAGTTGGTGTGCGGTATTGACCCATTCATTAATGGCTGAGCGGGCTTGGTTTTTCTGAATGCTTAGACCAGGTTCTGGACCGGTCATTGCATTACGGGCTGCTTCTTTTGCGAGCTTGTCCGCCTTTTCGTTTCCTTCAATACCTTGGTGACCTGGGATCCAGCATAATTTTACTGTATTTCCCTGGCTTAAGGTTTGAAGTTTGGATTTGCATTCCTTGACCAGTCTCGATGAAGTACTGAAAGCGTTTAGCGCTTTCAGTGCTGCCTGACTGTCTGAGAGAATGTGTAAGTCTCTATTGAGCAGCTTCTTTTCTATGCTGATGTTTGCGCATACGTTAATAGCTTGTACAACAGCCTGAAAGATGTTACAAAACTTTCCTAGACTGACTTTTTCGTTGGTTCTAGGATTGGTACTGTACACACCGGAGCCTGTACCCCTTCAAACTTAGATCCATCAGTGTAAAAAATGATGTTCTTATCTGTTGGAGTTGGTAGTTGGTCCGGATTCCAACTTGTGTGTACAGTGAAGTTCTTTTCAAAGTCATAGGCTTTGATTATAAGATCAGAACCCATTTCTAATATTGGGTTGTTGATGTGTGACGTGATCTTGCCATGTCCTAGATTATTAGCTGTGTTCATCCAGTGACCAGTACTTTGTAATCTGTAGGCTGCCATTCTGGCTTCACCTTCCAAGAAGATGTGCAGAGGTGGCAGATTTAAAATAGCATTCAGTGCTTGTCCTGAGGTGCCTTTAAAGGCTCCAGTGATGCACCGATTAGCTAGATATTGTATTCTGCTGATTTTGTGGATCGCAGTTGCTTGTTTTATTTTGGGCCACCAGGCGATTATTCCATATGAAATTATTGGTCGAACCATGGTTTTGTACAGCCAGAGGGTCAGTTCCGGTTTGAGCCCCCACGTACTACCTATGGCTCTTTTCCCAATATCTCATGTTTGTGGGAGTTCCAAGTTAGTTTGGAATCGATGGTTAGACCTAAGTTCTTAACCTCGTTCTCCCAGTTGACATTTGTCTCAAACAGTTTTATGTTCATTCTGTTTGTGATGTTCTTTCTACGAGTGAAAGCGGCGAGAGTGGCTTTGTTGGGATTAATTCTAAGATTATTCTCTAGACACCACTCTTCGGTTATCTTTAGTGCTGATTTCATTACATTGTCTACGATTCTTTGGTATTTACCTTGAATCAGTATGACAATGCCATCAGCGTATCCTTGAGTGTAGTAGCATTTGTTATTTAGTTGGATCAGCAGTTCATCAACTGTGAGGCACCACAGGAGTGGAGAAAGAACTCCTCCCTGTGGACATCCCCTTGTCGCCTGCACTGTCTTTTCCTTGTCAAATAACTTGACTTTTACAACTCTAGTGTTGAGCATTGCCATAGTCCATCTTATCATGGTGTTATCGATCTGATGGTTTGTCATTGCTCTTTCAATAGAGTGGTAGGAGGTGTTGTCGAAGGCACCTTCTATGTCTAGAAATGCTCCGACTGCGTACTCCTTGTACTCCAAGGTTCTCTCAATTTTCCCCACTAGTTGGTGTAGGGCGGTTTCACATGACTTCCCTGTTTGGTAAGCATGTTGATATTTGTGAATCGGGAGTGAAGTTAGGGCTTCCTCCCTCCAGTATCTGTCTACTAATCTTTCCAACGTTTTAAGGAGGAATGACGTTAGGCTGATAGGTCTGTAAGATTTAGCTTCTGCATAGCTGCTCTTACCAGGCTTAGGGATAAATACTACTTTAGTCACTCTCCAGGCTTGGGGAATGTAGCCTAAGGCAAGACTTGCTTGGAACATGTCTTTGAGTGGGTTCAGCAGTATATCTATCCCTTTCTGCAGCATTACGGGTTGTATGCCGTCGTTTCCAGCAGATTTGAAAGGACTGAAGAGGCTAGTTGCCCATCTAATCCTTTCTTTGCTGACTATTCTCTTAGCTTTTTCCCAGTCTTTCCTCCTAGGGGTATGATTGGGTTCAGCCAGAGTAGGTCGTTCCACTGCTCCGGGTAGGTGAGTTTTTATCAAAAGAGATAAAGTCTCCTCTTCCGTTGTAGTGTATTCTCCGCTTTCTTTTTTAAGAGTGCCTAGTGGGTTCATGGCTTGCTTCGAGATGATTTTGTGGAGTCTAGCTGTGGATCGCGTGGTCTCCACCTCATGGCAAAACTTTTTCCAGGCTGCTGACTTAGCTGCCTTGATCTTTTTGCCATAGTCTGTGAGAGCCTTGTGATAGTTCTCCCAGTTATTTGTGGCTTTAGACCTGTTAAACAGACGTCTGACTTCTTGTCTGGTCTTTTCTAGGTCTTTATTCCACCAATTTGTGTGTTTTTTTGCTCTTTGCTGACTTGGGTCTATTAGAGGACAGCTACTCTGAAAGGAGTCAATCATGGCCTCTTTTAACCGGTCAGCATTTGAGTCTAAAACTACTTTATTGGGAGATCTGAACTTTAGGTGTTCTATCTTCTCTTGTAGTTTTTGTTTATATTGGTCCCAGTCTGTCTTTCTTGGGTTGTAGTGAACTCTTTGACTTACTTCCCGTTGAAACAGTTCAAAGGTTATATAATTGTGGTCAGAGAGTGATGGTTCGTCTGAAACGTGCCATTTATTCACTGATTGACTAATTCTCATAGTGGTTATGGTAATATCTATAACTTCATGTCTATTAGTGTTATAAAAGGTTGGGAGTGTTACCTTTATTGACAACTACTAGATTGTTAGTCCATTTATAAGTTTAAAGTTTTGTTACCGAATGAAACTAAATGGTACATAGCGAACTCTCTTATTCTTAGCCAGGTGGACTACTGCAGTCAACTGTATTACCCCTTCTTAACCGAACAGTTGAAACAGCCTCCCTTATTTCAGACAAGTGACAAAATTAAAAGTTTTTGATTCTTCTTCTTTTGGTTCCTCTCTTGAAGGTTGGAAACCATCATGGCTATTCGGACTTCATTGACTGCTTGTCAGGTCATTTTGGTATTTTAATTAGCCACCTAGGCTTTAGGGCAGCGTGCCCGTATGCTAAACCCTTTTAGTTACATATTTGGCTCCATCGCCTAATTCCATAATAATGATTTTGCACATATTTGGCCCCAAACGCAGTATTTCTCGTCAGTTGGAGCACCCCTTTGCTGGTACTTTGGCAGCCGGGTGTTATCGCTCGCAAGAATTCCGAACCTTCTAGAAATCACGCCGTTGAGGCGCCTCGCCATTGGCTGTCTTTGTTACCGGAATTAATTTGTTTTATGGAGCGCATCGCCATTGGCTGCCGAGAGTCACGTGGCAATGCCGTTTGGCTCACGCCACTGCAGGGGCCATAACACTGCTTGCTTGAGGAGCTCAAGTCAGGCCGTTGATCGAAGAAGTCGCAGAGTGTGCCGTTTCGCGGCGTTCCCGCTATTGGCGGGGACGCCAGCCTGTTTTTCCCGTCTCGTGCTGTTTCAGCGAATGTTGTCGAATATGCCATCCTTTAAGAGGTCGCGTGTGGTTGTGCGAGTGGCACGTCTTTACGCCAAGGCGTAGGTGTGTGAAGGGCTTCTTGGGGCCAGTTCTGCGTTTGTGAGAAAGGGGGCTTTCTCTTTGCAACTCGCTGTTTTCGAGGATCTTTCTAGGCAGGACGAAGTAGGCCTCTTTGCCGCCGTAAGTGTGCTCTCAGGAGAGCGTCCTAACGCCGCCACCTTGGCGGATTCCAGCCCGTTTACCCCTAATGCCGTGTTTTGGCGTTTGAGCTGCCACAGACTGCCGCCTTCTACCAACTGACTGCACGCCACTCTCATGGACCGTCTGCGGACTAAGGTATTTGTAATTGCAACCATTTAAACATAGTAACTGTCACTTGTGCGAGCGTTGGTGCTTTTGCGCTCAACTTTGTGTGGGCGGATGCATGCCCCTTGCTTGCTTGTCGCGGCTTTTAATGCCGGTTTGAGGTCACCATGCTTCGAGACGCTACTTTGGTAGCCTACTAGTAAGTTCATGTGCGCGAGTTTCGCGTCTCATCGCCTAAATAGCTAAAGAACTCTGCGCCTATGTCTTGGTGTTACGTTTGTGCTAGCTTTTAATTCAGTAACGTTGGGTGCGCGAGCTTTGCTATATTGTACCGATTAATACCTAAATAGAATCAACGCCTCGCCGTGCTGAGCCTGGCGCGCCCTAATCTGTTCGAGCTTTTTGTTTATGTTTGCGAGGGCTTTGTGCTTTGCTTCCCAGGTGTTAACCGCAGCCAACGACTGCGTGGGCGACGTAGCAGGGGCTGGCAACTATTCCAAATTCGCATGCTTTAGTGAGGCTATGTTAGCCCCTCTTCCTGGTGAAATATTGCAGTCACGCTGCCCCGCTGCCTTTGCAGGTCGGCGTCTGTTATCGCGCACTAACGCGCCCCTTTTTCCGGAGGGCGTATTTCTAAACTGTACTCTAATATGTAAAGTGTCGAGTCCACTGCGGCCGGCCACCCATAGTGTGTTGTTTACTAGCATAGCGCGTCCATCAGCTGGTGCTTAACGTAAGCAGTAACATAAGCTTGGCGGCACGATTTGCTACCCAGATGTAGTTATCAACCAATAGACGCATATTTAATTAAGTGACGTATTATTCCTATTCGACCTGTGCATGCTTTGTTTCAGATAGCGTCTTTTACAGTGTAAAGATTGGTGTACGGCGAGACGTGAGAGATCAGAGCGTGCAGGTAGGTCCAGTGGTTGCGCAGTCTCGGCCAAAGAGTCCCAATATTACCATTCCAGTATCTGCGATCACGAAATTGTTATTTGAGCTCGCAGC
Source organism: Agriotes lineatus (assembly GCA_940337035.1). Lineage (NCBI taxonomy): Eukaryota > Metazoa > Arthropoda > Insecta > Coleoptera > Elateridae > Agriotes > Agriotes lineatus. Next base: position 194,815,750 of record OW679194.1, on the reverse strand, counting down.
TCATGAGAATTCTTATCGACGGAGTATCTTGAATACTTCGCTCCCGTTTAACCGCCCAGGCCCGGTTATTCGAGTTAAGACAGGCTTGGTGGCGCCCTCATAATTTTGACGTACCCTATATATATGCCTCAACACGCTTGCCTAGAACGTATCGTGTGACTCACGCCCAACTCCCTGAGCGTTCCAGCCGTGGCCTTTAGCCTGTTTCTAGCAAATCTCAGGGCAAGTGTGCCAGTTTTCCAGGACTGATTCCGTGGTGCGATGCTCACCTTGGGTGGGTGTCGTAAAGTTGTTTTAATACCGTAACATGCTGTTCTAAACGATTCTGCACTCTCTTAAGTTTCTAAGCTAAGATAATCTACACCTGCCCACACTTCGCTTTGCACTAATTATACTTTGTATTATTAAATGTAGCAATGCATACTTTTGTCCCAGATATTTAAGTTTTCTCTTTTTGATGGTTATCAGGATTTCTGGTTCATTTTCCACCCTTCTAGTGACCTCTATATTTGATACTCTTTCCGCCCACGATATTTGTAGAATTCTCCTATAGCACCAAAGCTCGAAGGCAGCCAGTTTACTTATTTAAAGCAAGTTTTTGATTATTTTTATGCAAAATAGATAAAATAGTATACCGGGTGACAATGAGACTAGGGCCATGCTTATATCTTCTTTATTTATGAATAGATTTGGATAACATTTTATACCAAGATACTAGATATAATTTCTGATTGGCTGATAGATATAGTCAAAATGACTGACTTCCGGTTTTACCGGAAATGATACTAACTTTGATTTTTCAAATGGAACACCCTATATATTTTATGTTTTTCTGAATCTACGAGTCAAACTACATATAATAGTCTTGCCAAATTTCATTTTTTTTAAACAAAAAAATTTTTTTTTCAATTTTTATTTCTTACCATAGTAGGCCTTGACTTGGAAAAATCTATTCTAACTGACTCTAGCAACTCTCAATAATAGCTATTTTATCAATAAGGTCAATAACAAACCTTTAATAAAAGAATATAATTTGCTAAACTCGTTTTTAAAGAAAAAGTCACTTTTTTTAAATGGCACCTACCAAGGGCCATCTTGCCATTAAACAGCAAATTTAATTACCAATCTAACGATATGCATCATGCAGTACTTTATCTTTATCTGAAACTGAAAATTAATTAATTAATTATTTTTTTAAATATTTTTATGTAATAACTAATAATACCAAAGCAAAATTTGGCAACACTGTTGTATGTAATTTGAGTCGTAGATTCTGAAAACATAAAACATATAGAGTGATCTATTTAAAGAACCAAAGTTAGTGTCACCTCCGGTTTCACCGGAAGTGACACAAACATTGGTTTTTTAAATAGATTTAAACAAATCATTAATTAATTCATTTTCAGTTTCAGATAAAGATAAAGTAGTGCATGATACATATCGTTAGATTGGTAATTACATTTTCTATCCAATGGCAAGATGGCCCTTAGTAGGTGCCATTTAAAAAAAGTGACTTTTTCTTAGAAAACGAGTTTAGAAAATTATATTCTTTTATTAAAGATTTGTTATTGACCTTATTGATAAAATAGCTATTTTTAAGAGTTGCTAGAGTCAATTAGAATATATTTTTCCAAGTCAAGGCCTTCTATGGTAAAATATAAAAATTAAAAAAAGTTTTTTTGTTTAAAAAAATTGAAATTTGGCAACACTGTCATATGTAATTTGACTCGTAGATTCAGAAAAACATAAAATATACAGGGTGTTCCATTTAAAAAATCAAAGTTAGTATAATTTCCGGTAAAATCGGAAGTCAGTCATTTTGACTATATCTATCAGCCAATCAGAAATTATGTCTAGTATCTTGGTATAAAATTTTATCCAAATCGATTCATAAATAAAGAAGATATAAACATGGCCCTAGTCTCATTGTCACCCGGTATATTACTCGTTTAATAAGAAGCATTGTAGAGTGGCTTCAAAGCAAGAAGTACATAGGCGTGGTTACAGTTATGCGCCAATAGACGGTATCAGTGGCGTAGCAATGGGTATTTTTAGGGGGGCAAATTAAAATTCCCATTTTAAAGGAAAACTTTTCATGCTGATTTATCTTTGGTTTCAAATGCTAAATAAATTAGCATGTCGTAAGAAGTACAAGCTCTATCAGAAGCTCGCGAGGCCGCCCTCCCCTAAACGCTTTCCGCCGCGGGAGAACTCGCCGTGCGTCACACGCTCCATCCCGCGCGAGGCATTATTACTAAATTTGCCCGTTTTGCTGTGAATTTTTGCCAAAGCTGTGCATGGAACTTCGCCATTTGGTCGTGGCCGCATTTTAGACAACAGCTGGGAATCTGGCAGAGGGTGTAGGCCAAAGGCGCTTGCATATGACTGCGACCTGAGAAAGTTCGAATATGGCGCTACGGACAGTAAATCACTAACCCCAATGCGTCCTGTAGCTACCAGACTGTAAGGTGATCGCCCAAACCCCTTTTTGATATTATTAACGAGTTAATAGTCATGGAAACATTTAACAAAATGACACGACGAACGGCAATGAACTGAATACAACAGCGGAAATCACCTTGTTGAACGTAATGGACTCGTCCAGACGTGTCTAGCGTTCTGCGCATCTATGACGCGGTGTACTTTACAAACTGAAAGACTTCTAGCACTCATTCCGTTGGAGCATACGATGTGAAATGCTTACGGCTATATTGTAAAATTGGTAGAAAATGAAATTAAAGAAGCACCAGCAGAAGCAGATTGGATGAACTAAGTGTGCTGGCAAGTAGTATTAAATAAAAAGAAAATAAGATAAAATTGGTTAGAAAAGAAACAGAAACCAATCTCAAAATATACAAGTCAAACATAAAAAAGCAAAAAAATGTAGAAATAAAAACAAGCTATGTTGCAAGGAAAAGCGAAAGTATTCAAAGAAATATTCAACAAAATTGTAAAATCACTTTAGAAACAAAAGAAAGAAAAAGAAGCGTACCAACAAAATACCCCATATTCTAAAGACAAAGATGGAAAATCCAATAGGAGATATGACAAAAATATTGCAAAGATGAAGGGAATGTTTCTCTGAACTTCTAAACCCTAGATAAACAGAGGAGAGTGAATAAACACATTAAATAACTGTAGCAGCAGAAAAAATGCATTTGATTGAAAAAAATAAAAAATAAAGAAGCACAAAAGGTAGCATCCTGACCGAATTATTAAATTACCATGAATGACAGTAAACGTCATACACCAATTAATACTAGACATATCGGAAAAAGTAATCAGTCCTACAGCTTGGAGCAGTAATTAGGTAGGTATTTTTCGAGAGGAAGGCAAAACCTATTGCAAAATCTACAGAGGTATAGTTTTGCTGCATGTAATTTATAAAATATTAATTAACAAAAAACTCAATAACCATATGGAAAATTTAATAAGAGAATACCAAGCTACCAAGCGGTCAGAATAAAGTCGATGAACATCTACGCCCTTGGTTAGGGATATGAACTAACTACCTATATTTCCCTTATATTGATTGTAAACAAACTTACGATAAAGTAAATAAAATTGAACTGCATGCAGTGGTGTGATCACTAGGACTTCCAAGTAAGCTGATTCGACTAATAAAAAATAATCACAAGTAAGAGTGTAATAGTGTATAGTAGGTAGTTGTTTCTATTTTAATTTTGAGTTTCAATACCATATGATCGGATACTTTTATCTTCTAGAGGGCTGTGGAACTGTTTTTTGGCCTGTACCAAGGCGGTCTATATTGTTCCAGGCCATGACACTGGGCCTATAAAGTGACCTATGGAATGGCCTACCACAATCTGGCAACATGGCTTTGCCAACCTTTAACAAAAAATTACTAGTTTTGGTCACTAAATAAACAATTTGTCAGTTTACTTGCATTCCAGTTGAAAAACAACCCATAAAATCGCTGCTATTTACATCACAGTGCGTCACTTCACCGTAATATTCGATTTAAAAACAATTCCTAATGGGTAGGTATGTAATTCTCCATTGCAAGTAAATCGTTACTAATTTTGACTTAATCTAAAACAGTAATTTCTTCAAATTAACTTGCCTGGAAGCTAGTGATCTTACAGTCAACACAAGTCTCTTCATCTTATTACCATTTATATCTGCTCCTTTATAGTGCTTTTCACACACAACACTAGCCTTTCAAATCTGCCAGTTCTCTAAATGCAAAATGTCTTTTTATTTTTGTGCCACCGTTCCATTAGATGGAAACTTGAACACGCTAACATATGGAGCAACTGATGAAGCGTAAGTTGACTTGCAGCTTGGTAGGTAAAACTTCAAAGGCATTTTTGAAACTTATATTACCTGTCTTGTCAAAATAGTTTTTAATGTCAAATATATTTCAAGCAAATAAAACTTAGTGTGTCTTGGAATGGCCTACCACACAATCTGGCAACAGAGCCAGTGTCATGGTCTGGAACAATATAGACTCCCTTGCCTGTACTCATCATTGCTAACATAAATTTCATAGCCATGTGGAGGATAAAAGTATTCTATCATATGGTACTTGCTATTACCGAAGAACAATGCTGTTTGCTATTTTACTGTAGTGTAGGAAAGTAAAAAGTTGTTGAATTCTACAAACAAATAGAAATTACCCTCTATAAGTACTTATGACAATAATTTTAAAAAAACTTTGTAATTTAAGTGACCAAAATGTAAGTTATAAACCTCATACAAAACAATGATAGACGTTACGGTTTATATTTTGGACAACTTTTACCCTCTTACCGATGCACAGCAGCACAGCCAGATGGCCATCTATTGTTTAATGCACACGAATTTAGCTTTTATATTTGTTGTTCAAAGATTATATAGCTGTAAAACCAATTTATTCTAATCACGCTCATACATTTAATTGCACAACCTAAACATATTTTCATTTTCCAACAAGCTTACGTGTCAAATTATTGAAGTGCAAAAACCCTGTCAAATTTCACAATATATGGGAGTGAAACCTGGACTCTAACAACAAAAGGCCAAAGCAGCATGCAATCAGCTGAAATGAAATTCCTAAGAAGCGTAAAAGGATGTACTAGAATTGATATAATATCAAACTAAAATATTAGAAATGAACTAGGCATCTTCACTGTCCAAGAAAAATAGACCAGTACAAAGAAAGATGGCTACAACATTTAGATCGAACGGAAGATAAAAGATTGCCAAAATTGGCAAACGAATATAAACCCCGAGGAAAACGAAATGTTAACAGGCCTCGCAAGCGTTGGAGTTGAACCGGAACAGGCCCGAAGGTCTATATCCGTCAAGGTTGATTATGATGATGGCTAAATAATGAGTAATATATAAAATGGAAAAATGAAAATTTCTTGAAATATACATATGTGCTCACCAGGAATAAGAAACGCAATCGAATTGTTAAATCTTCTTGATTTATCTTCTATATCTATGTTATTTGCCAAGAGAAAGTTTTAGTGAGATAAGTGAAAAGACAAATCTATAAGCCTTGCAGCAACGGAAAACTGTCAAAACTTGTGACTCCCACGAGATCACAAGCCTTATTGGTTTCCAAATTATAGTGTCATGTTTCCGATTCCCAAGACTCATAATTTATCATCAATCAATCTGTCATAATGACTTTATTTCCAGAAACTGGTTGTGACACAAGATCGCTTTTTCTAACTGAGTAGTAACTTTCATATAGGTAATGATAATGAATAACTTGGAAATACCGGACAATTGCAAAGAGAAGCTTTACAAAGTTAGACCTCTTTATTATTACACCAGGAAACGACGTCTGGAGCTGAAATGGAACAGTATCTACAATAATTGTAGTTTTAGTTTACGACTGGATTATTAAGGTTTTAATTCTTGCAGTCATTCATGTTGTAGGAATGAAAATTTACAAATTTCTTAAACAATATATATTCAGGTTATTTGTAAGCCTTCTTCAGTGTTTAATTGTAAGTTTACATTTCGTTACATTTTGAAATTTTTTAAATTTTTAATCTGAAATAAACATTTTGGTTAGGTTTTTACGATAATACTTATTGTGAATGTTTAGTTATCTTACCAATTATGAATCATTTATAATTAATTACTTGATTTTTGTTGATTATTTTAAGCTTTAATTTTGCATCTTAAAGGTTATAACATATCTGAAATGAAATCATTTTAATTAGGTTTGTGAGCGTTTGTATTTTGAGGTTAACTTACTGTTTTAGAAAAAAAATTATTTTATTTAATCCAAAAGTGTTTAAGAGTGGTGGAATTTGCACACCACATCTTCTTCGTTAACTGCTGAAATTACCCAACAAGAATTAGTATCTACAATAGTTTCACACTTTTTTTGCATGACGGTTGCCCTTGGATTTTTATTATTAAGTTGCACAGGAACAGAACCCCAATTTTTATTTTGAAACTTGAAGATTTAAGGAAATATCAGAAGGTAATTTCTTCGTGACAATGCTTCATTTGCTTTAGGCGAGGAAAATATGTTCTCTATTAAAACTCACGGTATGAGGCTAAAAAATAATTTATGTATCACGCCAAATTTAAGTCATTTCGTTATTTTTATTTTATTTTATTTTATTTTATTTTGTACTCAGCCAACAGCCGTTAGGCCAATTATATGCGTCGCTGTACATTTTATAAATCTTATACAAAACAAAAATTCGCATAAGGGCTTATATTTGGAAAAACTTTTTGAGCGACTTACCCCATACACCGGCCGACGCTTGCACACGAATTTAACTTACCTACATCTACTCTGCCTGTTTTAACTTCTGGTTGTTAGTTAAAAATCTGGTGTGACACACTCACACAACTTCCTTTTACAGTGATCTTATAATTAGTCAAAAATTTCATTTTTAATTTTTAACCATTTGTCAAAAGTTTTCAAAAATTACAAATTCTACAAAAACGGTACAAAATAGAGCGTTAGTTGAAGAGACAAATTTTCTCTAGAATTTTAAGGTGAATTCAAAAATGTAATAATATACCGGGTGTTTTATTTAAAATAGGAGTTAATAAGGAAAATAGAAAAAAAAACAAAAGAAATCCACTTTAGAAGTATTCAACTGGAAAATCACCTATCTCACATCAATACACATTAAAAATGTAATAAAAATGTAAAGTTTAAAAAAAATCGTTAAAGCCGTTTTTTAAAAAATTGAAAAAAAACTGAAAAATCACAAGAGTAAACACCTACTTCCGGTTATGCGATATTCTTCAAAAGCTTGCTGTCTCATCTACATAGTACACAAAACTTATATATGAAGTTTCAACGCCATACCTCTTTTCGTTTTTGAGATCTTCTGTTCACAGACAGACAGACAGACAGACACACAGACAGACAGACCAATGAAAAAAAATATGTTTTTTAGGTTCAGGGGACTCTGAAACGTGAAGATCTGTTGAAAACTCAATTTCGAATTTTTGGGGTGAATCCAATACTTCCTTTATTGTAAAAGGAAGTAAAAATATAAAGTCCAATGATTAGCTGAAACAGCTTTGTTGCAAAACTGTGAAATCAATTTCTTTTAAGTTATCTTCATTAATTATATTATATGTTTTCTCATTTTCCATCAAGCTTACGTGCAGGTGCCGAACTAACAACCCGACAAATTATTTGAATTGCAAAACCCTATCAAGTTTCACAAGAAGGAATACGTTGAATTTTTATCACTACGAATTTCAATCAGAAAGTGTCGGCCTGGCACGTCCTTGCATTGATGAATTTTTAAATTGGAAAAGTAACGCGCGCAAAGCTTGAAGATAGCCGAGCCGACGGAAGCGCCATCTCGCGAGGACGCAATCTACAGCAGCAACGCTCGCCGTAAAATTAACACTTTACCCTGAACCACGCTACTATTAAAAATCTGATAGATACGAAATGTCAGTTTCATTTTGTTCAAATTACCGAAAAAAATTGCAAAAGGTTCAGGTCTAACTCTATTGATAAGGCTGCCACAGAATTCCCACTCCCAGGCGCGATCCCGCTACTGCTCGACACGGGGACTTTTGGCTGCTGGGTTTCCCCCCTGGCCCGATGCGCCCCTCTTTAACCAACCTGGCCGTCTCGAGCTCCCCCGTGACGGCCATATCGATGCCGAGCTTAGCGTGGACACCCAGTCTACGTGGTAAATACTGCGTCAGAACTCCAAATCTCAAGCCATCCGCTGAACCCGACCCCCAAGCAGCTAGGTTACAGGAGTGCGCCACGCTCCCAGTCGACAAAATAGCTGACTGTCGGCTTTATGCATACACTTCCACACTTCAATTGTTTTCATTTACGTCTTTTAACGATTGTTATAATTTTTAAACACAAGGAAAGGTTTTAAAACTGGGTAATAACAAATATCTGCTACTATTAAACATTCTATAAAGATACTCTTTGATAAAACTAGCTTATTTTGATGCGCGCTATGTGGATTGCCTAGCCTCCAGTTTTCACAAATCAGCTCTACAGCGGCGTTTAAATTAAACGACTTTATGTTGCTCAATAATATAGGTTTTAATTTTGCATTCCATGGACCATTACCGTCGACAGGGCGTAGCACAGAGACAGTTTCCCTCACGGCACCACAAAACAAGGGCGCAGTACGACAACATGTAATGCGTGTTTATTGGTTTAGATTTAATAGCATAATGATAGCATCATTAAGTAATATGTAATAGCTGTTAAAGTTAAGGCGAAGTTCCTTGTACGTATTGTATGCGTCGAAATTTATGGGGCAATAAATATGCCAGCCCTTAAATATTAACTGCGAATATCTGGGTTGGCGGTCATTTGCTATGAAAGGGTAAACGTCTTAACTTGGCCCATATCCCCAGATGTGCACATTTTGTAGTGTCTGCGGTAACTTAGATTTTAAAAAACTTTGTGCTTCTGGATCGAATTTGCTTCATAAACGTTTTTTGAAATAACGGCGTTTGTTAATTTTTGACCATTACTGTAACAATAGATGATACAAAATTGGAATTAGTAGATACATACCTATAAGTATAGTCTGTTCAGTAAACATAAAAACACAAAGTGGCCTTTGATTTCCAAAATTTCATGAGTGTAATTCCAGAATTTATCTTTGTTTAGGAATGTACTTACAAAAATTTACTAAAACAAATAGGTTAAGGTTGTGACCATATATGTAATACATATGGGTGTGTCATTTACATCCCAGCTATCATAAATGTTGTAATTAACTACTTTTAAGGGTGTTATACAATTACTGTGTTGGGTACTATTGACTTTTAATTGGTATTTTTACTACATTTTATAAAACTCCAGATGAGAATTTCTAGAAAAATATCTACTTTGTCACTGACAATCAAAAATATTAATTATCATTTTTAAATTCAAATCTGCCTGTATACAGGTGTTGAAACCTTTGCAAAACTAAATACAGAATCCCTAGTGCAAAAATTATATGCACATGCCAACTTAAAAAAAACAAAATGTTTTTGTGTTTACCTACTGAATGCCCTATACCTGGGATTTGTAGTGGATAGATAGTTAACATTTAAGGATCATATAAATTATATTTGCAAGAAAATTGCTGAAAAGATAGGAGTCTTAAGTAGGTGCAGCAGATATTTATCAGTAAATGCACGAAAAACAGTTTTCCGCTAATCGTACTAGAACTGACACATTATTGACAAAATTTTGTGGAGCAAAGTCAAACATTCCATTACACCAGCCGCTGCTAGGTAATTTACAATAAAACTGTACTGGAATAATATTCCCGGCCTAGGCAGGGAATATTTTACGAATGTCATTATTGATGACTAGTGAGTCACCCGTACTACGCTTCGGTTCGCTAATTGAAGAGAGATTTCATTAATATGAATTTAAAAAAAGGATGAGAGAGATTCCCTCTCCAAGGGGGCTCATGGGGCTCCAACCCTCTCCAAGGGAGCCCTCGGGGCTCCGCCCCTCTCCAAGGAAGCCCCCGGGGCTCCGCCCCTCTTCAAGGGGGCCCTCGGGGTTCCAACCCTGTCTAATGGGGCCCTCGGGGCTCCAACCCTGTCCAAGGGGACCCTCGGGGCTCCGGCCCTCTCCAAGGGGGCTTCGGGGCTCCGCCCCTTTCCAAGGAAGCCCTCGGGGCTCCGACCCTCTCCAAGGGGGCCCGTGGGGCACCACCCCTTTCCAAGGGGGTCCTCGAGGCTCCGCCCCTCTCCAAGAAAGCCCTCGGGGCTCCGACCCTTCCCAAGGGGGCCCGCGGGGTTCTGCCCCTCTCTAAAGGGGCCCTTGGGGCTCCGTCCCTCGAGGCGCATTCACTCAATTAGGGACATGGCGTCTGCAATTGTCGTGACGAACACACACGTTTGGATTGTTCTCCTTTATTATATAGAGGATTTAAAAAGACGTTTTCTAAATTTTTTAATTACTCGTATCGATTGGCGGAAAAATAGTATGTGTATCTTGGACGAAAAGCAACATTCCCAGACTCCTGTGTTGTTCAATATTCAATATTCACAGTCGTCTGGAAATGTTACGCTTTTCGTCCTAGATACACAATATACTATTTTAATACCATAATTCTCTCCCATTTCCTATCCGGAGCAACAATTATTTATACAGCACAGGAACAGAAATTACAGAGTAAAGCCATGAGAATAATTTTGACTTGTAATTGATACCCCAGTATTAGAGATATGTTACAGAGGTTGGATTGGGTAGATGTAAGGACACTAGCTAAAATTCATCCTTTGGTTTTTGTGCAAAAAATAAAACTGGGTGAGGTTCCACAATACCTTACAGAACTCATAACTGGTTTTAATGAGGTACATAGTTATGAAACTAGACATATGAGAGATTTTATGCTGAGTTGCTAGAGCAAAAGTCTGGCACAAAATTTAGTATTTTTCACATGAGTAGTAGATTACAATAAATTACCAGAACATATTAAGCAAACCAAGAAAATAAAGCACAATTGTTTAAGAGCTAATATTATAAAAGGTACATTAATTTGTTTGCTGTTTTTGTTGGTGATTTTAAGAAAGTATCTATGTAGTGTGTAATATAGTAATAGCAATTATTAATAACATATATTAATATTTTTCTTAATAATAGATTTAAGTTCCTAGAGAATTATTAAGTAAGTTTGTATTTTTATGAAGATTTATATAGATTATTCATATTTGATCTCGAAAATGTAGAGTTTTGTAGTTTATTTATCCGTTTGAGCCCAAATATTTATTTTTGGCACCAAATATCTTACTTGAACACCAATATTTGAGCGTCAAATAAAACAAGAATCAGTATCATATATAATATATTTAAGCACCAAAAACAGAGGCACAAAAAATATAAGTATATGAGAGCACTAAAATTAATAGTATATTATTATATGAGCGATTATGACAGCCATTATTCGCGAAGATGACATTTGCGCTACAAGCCGAAGGCGCGTGGCGCAAGTAATCTGAGTGATTTACCCGCAATACTATCATTACCATCGAAAACAGACTTAGTGCTGCGAGCCAACTTGCAGAAACAAAGTAAGTTCATTTATTTAGTATCACGGCCTGCTGAATTGTGTGACAAACGCCAGTGCGTTTTTCACGCAATTCAGCAGGCCGTGTTTAGTACAATATACTAAGGGATCAAATATAATGCACACCTCGTCAATACTTTATATTCTTTGTTCAATTTCTTTGTTCGTCATTATTTACATGAAAATCCATTTCTTAAATAAAAATTAAAATTTAAATGGCAAATGCACGAAACATTTAAATAAGAAACTCTTCCTGTGCCCACAACCGTTTATTAAATATTTTGTTTTCATGTTATTTCAACTTCCTTAAAAATAGAAATAGTATATTATGTTATTAGGAGCAAAAGTTATATTTTATGTGGCGAGGCTGGACGGGTTATCTGCCGAGCTTGCGAGGCAGATAAGTACAGCCGAGCCACATAAATATACTTTTGCTCCGAATAACATATAGTATTTTTTCTTCAAACTTTTTTATAACAAATTATTTACAACTTTGTGAACAAAATTCGAAGAAAATTACTTGATCTCGTCAGCGGCAGATAATATTATCTGCCGCTGACGAGCGGCAGATAAAGTTGTCAGCGGCAGATAATAACTTTATCTGCCGCTGACGAGCGGCAGATAAAGTCGTCAGCGGCAGATAATAACTTTATCTGCCGCTCGTGAGCGGCAGATAATATTATCTGCCGCTTGGCAATAAAGTGACTGTTTAGCATCATCAATCCAGCAGTATAATGCCATATTTTACTGCCGTTTGAAGAAAAAGATACTTTTGCTGCGAATAACATATAGTATTTTTTCTTCAAACGTTTTTATAACAAATTATTTACAACTTTGTGAACAAAATTCGAAGAAAATTACTTGATCTCGTCAGCGGCAGATAAAGTTGTCAGCGGCAGATAATAGAGAGTTTGAGCACTTCGACGTTAAACTTCCCGTTAACGTTAAAGTCACATGACTAGTAACGATAAACTTTTACGGGAGGGTATCATTTTATAGAGTTTGAGCACAACAATAACAAACGGAATTTGAACATAACCTCACAATTTGGCAAATATTGAAAAGTTGTAGGATACTTCCTCAGTTTGTTAATTATTGGTGAGTAAATACAAGGAACAGTAATTACCTAAATAACATAACTATTACAAGAAATTAGACATGGTAACGCAACCTCACAAACCAACTTAGCGTTTACGGTAAACCTCTACGCTATTCCTAGTGAAATAACGTGCTCCGATAAGTGTTTAGCGTTACGGTATTTGTTGCGCCTGCGCAGTTACCTTAAAATAGCGTTAGTGTATAACGTACCAGGTGCTCAATCTCTCTAATAACTTTATCTGCCGCTAACGAGCGGCAGATAAAGTCGTCAGCGGCAGATAATAACTTTATCTGCCACTCGTCAGCGGCAGATAATATTATCTGCCGCTTGGCAATAAAGTGACTGTTTAGCATCATCAATCCAGCAGTATAATGCCATATTTTACTGCCGTTTGAAGAAAAAAGAAATAATTAAGTTAATTATCGATCATAATTTACTGAGGAAAAGGAAAGAAGAAAGAAGTTTAATTTTAAAATTGTATTTTCTGCGAGTATTTAAACAGTGTCAATCATTTTACATGGACATAGTACCTTGAAAAACTTGACTGTTACAAAATAAAATATACAAAAATCATTAATAGCTATTTATGCAACAAGTGCTAAAAGTCGACTTTTAGCACGCGTTGCATACAATATTTTTTCTACTCCTGTAACTAAAATGCCATTTAACATACTAACATACACGTCGCTAAGTGACCTTTTAATCATGCCTTCATAACCTATGACCAAAGAATATAGATATCTATATTCTTTGCTATGACTAAAGAGCCTCTTAGTCATGAGCTGAAGTTGGCAATGATGTTTTAGTCATGGGGTGAAGTTAGGTTCAAATAGTATTTGCTTTATTAGCCACAGCCAAAACTAAAATCAAGTTAGTTTTCAACCGTCACTTTGACGTTTGTTAAGCATAATTTAACCTGATATAATAAATGTCAAAATTTTTATGAAATAATATGGTGTTATATTCTCTAAATTTGTGGTCCTAGAAAAAGTATAGTATGCAACTCGTTTTATAAACTTATTAGTCACTCATTTTATTAAACACTCGCTCCGCTGCGCTTCGCTCGTGATTAATAAAACTCGTGACTAAAATGACGTTTATAAAACTTGATACATAATATACTATTATCTACGACCTTAATTTCACCGTTATTAATCCATAAATATCGATTTAAGAAAGGTTCCCATCTGCGACGTTTTTAATTTATGTTATAATGAATAGTAGGCCTGCGCCGCGGTGGCGATTGTTCGGCCACGCCCGTGCTGTCAAGGTGAGTTACGAAATGTAATTATTGATACTCCACATATGACTGTATTCATTACATAACGCTTTAATTATTTCAAAAACGCTTTACCTGTAACGCAAGAAGCACCTAGAATAGCTTTACAACTTCACTTGCAGTTCGAAATTGTAGTTTTGAACCTCGCTTCACTTTTAGCACATGTGCTAAAAGTAAACAGCTGATTTCTTTAAACACGGTAAACTATAAAACGTCACTTTTAGTGAAACAAGCTACCGCTAAAAGGCCTACTTTTAGTAGTGGTCGTAGATAAAAGTTATTACAACAGTTGCCAAAATGAATAAATAATGAGCATCGACGATTATTCCTCATACGCGCTCTTGTATCCGGGCGCCCGCATAAGTCTGTTCCGCTCGCACTCACTCGTCTGCATAGGGCTATTTCTCTCGCACTTATGTAGAACCTGTTTTATGGTCTATCGCTCATTTTCCACCACAATTTTAGTCTGGCTTTTTAAATATAACATACTGAAGGTGTTCTGATGATACCATGTAAAGCCCAGCTTTGTTATTTTACTGTAAATGGTTAAGTTTATTTATTATGCAACTTTATGCGAATCTGGGGTAAACTTACCACCCGCCAAAGCGTCTGTCAATTTTTTTACTTGCTTAAAATATGATTACGTTTAACAAAGCAAAGCGCCACACTTGTTATTATACTTTTTTTATTATTTTTTTTTCACGCTTCAAGGACACGTGGGGGATAAAACCACCACCACAGGCCAGTGGCGGTGCAAAATCACCTTGGGCCCCTAAGCAAATATTTAAATGCCCGCCCCCTTGTAAAAAGATTTATATACTTAATGAATTGTATATTATAATTATAGTATACAAAGTAAACGTTTAATAAAAAATAAAATAACATCCTGTTATAACCAACAGAAATAGAGTAGTAAATGGCTAACATTTAACACATTTTATAACTAACATATCTAACAAAATATAAATTAAAAATATAAAACTAATAAAACTTCAAATTAGTATTATAGGCACAAATACAAAGAAAACTGATGAATAAATATCTACCTAGATAACAGTAGTAAAATAAAATAATATTCAGGTAAAATCCTAGGAACCCACGTCAAAATAGGTAACAAATACATACCTACTTAGTATTTATTTGTATCATTAATATTTGTAAAACGCCGTAAAAATAACTTGATCAGAAATAAAAAATGTATCTTTCTGGCCTTACCGACAGCAAATTGTTCCACAAGAGTTTTACAACAGGATCCCTATCGTAGACGATGCTTTTTGCTCAATTAACAAAACCGAAAGGCCTATCTTGGCTGATAGAATTTCTTAAATAATGTTTTATTACTTTCAACTTGCTAAATGATCTTTCTATTGTGGCTAATGTTACAGGAAAGTCGAGAATAAAACCAATGCAATAATAATCTCGCCAAAATTGCTTTCGAGAACACTATATTTCTGTAGGAATAAATTTGTCAAATCTGGAACAGTCATGTTATCATATAAATCCTCTTTTAGTAAGGAAATAGAGTTCACAAATTAAATGGCTAGATTATTATTGAGAACATCAGAATACTTTTTACTTCCTTTTACAATAAAGGAAGTACCTATTGGATTCACCCCAAAAATTCGAAATTGAGTTTTCAACAGATCTTCACGTTTTAGAGTCCCCTGAACCCAAAAAACATATTTTTCTCCATGCCCATCTAGTAAGTTACACTTACTTTGACATATCCATTGCAGGTAAGCTGATTTTACTGTTTGTTTACTGGTTGACATGACATTGGGGAAGTAAGTACCTACTCCCCAAGGGAAGTAAGTGAATTGCGTGTTATTACAGTAATTTTAGTTCTATAAGTGATCTGAACGGGTTTGAACTTAACTGATCCTAACCTATTTGAAATTTAAAAACTCGTTGGAGATGGGCGGAGCCCCGGGGGCCCCCTTGGAGAGGGGCGATGCCCCGAGGGCCCCCTTGGAAAGGGGCGGAGCCTCGACGGCCCCCTTGGAGAGGGGTGGAGCCCCGATGCCCCCTCGGAGAGGGGCGGAGCCCCGATGGCCCCCTTGGAGAGGGGCGGAGCCCCGATGGACCCATTGGAAAAAGGCGGAGCCCCCAGGGTTCCCTTGGAGAGGGGAGGAGCACCGAGGGACCCCTTCGAGAGGGGCGGAGCCCCGGGGCCCAGCTTAGAGAGGGGCGGAGCCCCGAGGGCCCCCTTCTTTGGTCAGGCGGCGGCAGGGGAAGGCAGGTGCGGGTTGTGTAACAGAACAGAATGGCCCAACGTAATAGGCCTAAAGATGGTGGTAAATTGAATAGGATATTTTATTCAAATTTTTGTTGGGCATGGAGAAAAATGTTATAAGCATGCTCGGGAAGTAACTATCTATAACCAGTCTCGAACTTTGCCAGCCCTCGCTCGCTCGGGCTGGCAAACTCGTTCTCGACTAGTAAAAGCTACTTACTTCCCTTGATGCTTAAATAACTATTTTTTTATTGGTCTGTCTGGCTGTGTGTCTGTGTGTCTGTCTGTGAACAGAATATCTCAAAAACGAAGAGGTATGGCGTTGAAACTTCATATATAAGTTTTGTGTACTATGTAAATGAGACAGCAAGCTTTTGAAGAAAATCGCATAACCGGAAGTAGGTGTTTACTCTTGTGATTTTTAATGTGTATTGATGTGAGATAGGTGATTTTCCAGTTGAATACTTCTAAAGTGGATTTCTTTTGTTTTTTTTCTATTTTTTTTATTAACTCCTATTTTAAATAAAACACCCGGTATATTATTACATTTTTGAATTCACCTTAAAATTCTAGAGAAAATTTGTCTCTTCAACTAACGCTCTATTTTTTATGCATATCACCGCTACTGCCGCAGGCTTGCCAGACTCCGGGTTCCTTTCTCAGTATATTCAAAGGACCTTCCATAACAGTTACACGCTTCTTAAAAATACTGTAAGCAAACCCGTTGCTGGCTCTTGGACTATAATACTGGTGTATCAATTTGTATGTATTATCTGTAACCTCATTTACCTTGCGGTGTCGAGGCTGGTGCGATATGCGCTGGCATCTGGCGGTACATTGATCAACTTGCCCCGGATTCGGGATACAGAGTTGGATCGCGCCACGCAGCTTGGTGTATCAATTACAAGTCAAAATTATTCGCATGGCTTTACTCTGTAATTTTTGTAATCTGTTCCTGTGCTGTATAAATAATTGTTGCTCCGTATAGGAAATGGGAGAGAATTATTGTATTAAAAACTGTTTTTCGTGCATCTATTGATAAATAGCTGCTGCACCTACTTAAGACTCCTATCTTTTTAGCAATTTTCTTGGAAATATAATTTCTAGGATCCTTAAATTTTAACTGTCTATCCACTACAAATTCCAGGTACTTATATGTATGTACTACTAATTCCAATTTTGTATCATCTATTGTTACATTAATGGTCAGAAATTAACAACGCCGTTATTTCAAAAAACATTTATGAAGCAAATTCGCTCCAGAAGCCATTCTATCACAAAGTTTTTTAAAATCTAAAATCTAAAATTACCGCAGACACTACAAAATGTGCACATCTGGGGATATAGGTCAAGTTAAGACGTTTACCCTTTCATAGCAAATACCGCCAACCCAGATATTCGCAGTTACGATTTAAGGGCTGGCATATTTATTGCCCCATAAATTTCGACGCATACAATACGTACAAGGAAATTACATATTACTTAATGATGCTACATTATGCTATTAAATCTAAACCAATAAACACGCATTACATGTTGTCGTACTGCGCCCTTGTTTTGTGGTGCCGTGAGGGAAACTGTCTCTGTGCTACGCCCTGTCGACGGTAATGATCCATGGAATGCAAAATTAAAACCTATATTATTGAGCAATATAAAGTCGTTTAATTTAAACGCCGCTGTAGAGCTGATTTGTGAAAACTGGAGGCTAGGCAATCCACATAGCGCGCATCAAAATAAGCTAGTTTTATCAAAGAGTATCTTTATAGAATGTTTAATAGTAGCAGATATTTGTTATTACCCAGTTTTAAAACCTTTCCTTGTGTTTAAAAATTATAACAATCGTTAAAAGACGTAAATGAAAACAATTGAAGTGTGGAAGTGTAGTGCATAAAGCAGACAGTCAGCTATTTTGTCGACTGGGAGCGTGGCGCACTCCTGTAACCTAGCTGCTTGGGGGTCGGGTTCTCAGCGGATGGCTTGAGATTTGGAGTTCTGACGCAGTATTTACCACGTAGACTGGGTGTCCACGCTAAGCTCGGCATCGATATGGCCGTCACGGGGGAGCTCGAGACGGCCAGGTTGGTTAAAGAGGGGCGCATCGGGCCAGGGGGGAAACCCAGCAGCCAAAAGTCCCCGTGTCGAGCAGTAGCGGGATCGCGCCTGGGAGTGGGAATGCTGTGGCAGCCTTATCAATAGAGTTAGACCTGAACCTTTTGCAATTTTTTTCGGTAATTTGAACAAAATGAAACTGACATTTCGTATCTATCAGATTTTTAATAGTAGCGTGGTTCAGGGTAAAGTGTTAATTTTACGGCGAGCGTTGCTGCTGTAGATTGTAGATTGCGTCCTCGCGAGATGGCGCTTCCGTCGGCTCGGCTATCTTCAAGCTTTGCGCGCGCTACTTTTCCAATTTAAAAATTCATCAATGCAAGGACGTGCCAGGCCGACACTTTCTGATTGAAATTCGTAGTGATAAAAATTCAACGTATTCCTTCTTGTGAAACTTGATAGGGTTTTTGCAATTCAAATACATAATTTGTCGGGTTGTTAGTTCGGCACCTGCACGTAAGCTTGATGGAAAATGAGAAAACATATAATATAATTAATGAAGATGACTTAAAAGAAATTGATTTCACAGTTTTGCAACAAAGCTGTTTCAGCTAATCATTGGACTTTATATTTTTACTTCCTTTTACAATAAAGGAAGTATTGGATTCACCCCAAAAATTCGAAATTGAGTTTTCAACAGATCTTCACGTTTCAGAGTCCCCTGAACCTAAAAAACATATTTTTTTTTCATTGGTCTGTCTGTCTGTGTGTCTGTCTGTCTGTCTGTCTGTGAACAGAAGATCTCAAAAACGAAAAGAGGTATGGCGTTGAAACTTCATATATAAGTTTTGTGTACTATGTAGATGAGACAGCAAGCTTTTGAAGAATATCGCATAACCGGAAGTAGGTGTTTACTCTTGTGATTTTTCAGTTTTTTTTCGATTTTTTAAAAAACGGCCTTTAACGATTTTTTTTAAACTTTACATTTTTATTACATTTTTAATGTGTATTGATGTGAGATAGGTGATTTTCCAGTTGAATACTTCTAAAGTGGATTTCTTTTGTTTTTTTTTCTATTTTCCTTATTAACTCCTATTTTAAATAAAACACCCGGTATATTATTACATTTTTGAATTCACCTTAAAATTCTAGAGAAAATTTGTCTCTTCAACTAACGCTCTATTTTGTACCGTTTTTTGTAGAATTTGTAATTTTTGAAAACTTTGACAAATGGTTAAAATTAAAAATGAAATTTTTGACTAATTATAAGATCACTGTAAAAGGAAGTTGTGTGAGTGTGTCACACCAGATTTTTAACTAACAACCAGAAGTTAAAACAGGCAGAGTAGATGTAGGTAAGTTAAATTCGTGTGCAAGCGTCGGCCGGTGTATGGGGTAAGTCGCTCAAAAAGTTTTTCCAAATATAAGCCCTTATGCGAATTTTGTTTTGTATAAGATTTATAAAATGTACAGCGACGCATATAATTGGCCTAACGGCTGTTGGCTGAGTACAAAATAAAATAAAATAAAATAAAATAAAATAACGAAATGACTTAAATTTGGCGTGATACATAAATTATTTTTTAGCCTCATACCGTGAGTTTTAATAGAGAACATATTTTCCTCGCCTAAAGCAAATGAAGCATTGTCACGAAGAAATTACCTTCTGATATTTCCTTAAATCTTCAAGTTTCAAAATAAAAATTGGGTTCTGTTCCTGTGCAACTTAATAATAAAAATCCAAGGGGCAACCGTCATGCAAAAAAAGTGTGAAACTATTGTAGATACTAATTCTTGTTGGGTAATTTCAGCAGTTAACGAAGAAGATGTGGTGTGCAAATTCCACCACTCTTAAACACTTTTGGATTAAATAAAATAATTTTTTTTCTAAAACAGTAAGTTAACCTCAAAATACAAACGCTCACAAACCTAATTAAAATGATTTCATTTCAGATATGTTATAACCTTTAAGATGCAAAATTAAAGCTTAAAATAATCAACAAAAATCAAGTAATTAATTATAAATGATTCATAATTGGTAAGATAACTAAACATTCACAATAAGTATTATCGTAAAAACCTAACCAAAATGTTTATTTCAGATTAAAAATTTAAAAAATTTCAAAATGTAACGAAATGTAAACTTACAATTAAACACTGAAGAAGGCTTACAAATAACCTGAATATATATTGTTTAAGAAATTTGTAAATTTTCATTCCTACAACATGAATGACTGCAAGAATTAAACCTTAATAATCCAGTCGTAAACTAAAACTACAATTATTGTAGATACTGTTCCATTTCAGCTCCAGACGTCGTTTCCTGGTGTAATAATAAAGAGGTCTAACTTTGTAAAGCTTCTCTTTGCAATTGTCCGGTATTTCCAAGTTATTCATTATCATTACCTATATGAAAGTTACTACTCAGTTAGAAAGAGCGATCTTGTGTCACAACCAGTTTCTGGAAATAAAGTCATTATGACAGATTGATTGATGATAAATTATGAGTCTTGGGAATCGGAAACATGACACTATAATTTGGAAACCATAAGGCTTGTGATCTCGTGGGAGTCACAAGTTTTGACAGTTTTCCGTTGCTGCAAGGCGTATAGATTTGTCTTTTCACTTATCTCACTAAAACTTTCTCTTGGCAAATAACATAGATATAGAAGATAAATCAAGAAGATTTAACAATTCGATTGCGTTTCTTATTCCTGGTGAGCACATATGTATATTTCAAGAATTTTTCATTTTTCCATTTTATATATTACTCATTATTTAGCCATCATCATAATCAACCTTGACGGATATAGACCTTCGGGCCTGTTCCGGTTCAACTCCAACGCTTGCGAGGCCTGTTAACATTTCGTTTTCCTCGGGGTTTATATTCGTTTGCCAATTTTGGCAATCTTTTATCTTCCGTTCGATCTAAATGTTGTAGCCATCTTTCTTTGTACTGGTCTATTTTTCTTGGACAGTGAAGATGCCTAGTTCATTTCTAATATTTTAGTTTGATATTATATCAATTCTAGTACATCCTTTTACGCTTCTTAGGAATTTCATTTCAGCTGATTGCATGCTGCTTTGCCTTTTGTTTTTAGAGTCCAGGTTTCACTCCATATAGAAGGGCGGGTATAGCTAAAGTTTTATAAAATTTTAGTTGAGTTCCTTTCCTGGCCTTTCCTCTAGAGGGCTTCGATTTATCGTCCGGCAAATAGATTGGAATCTATTTATTTGTTGCGTCACGTCTCGATCGTAGTTAAAAGAGATTTCACAGCCCAAGTATCTAAAATAACTTACTTGTTCAAGAATGTTTTCGTTTATTATTATTTTAGATCTCACAGGAAACTTTCCCTTAAATCCATTACTTTTGTCTACGGATATTAGGCAGTTGTATCTTCAGAGATTATATACAGTTTATAAACCGCTTTTGTAAGTCATTCTCTAAAGTTGTTAAGACGACTTGGTCGTCGTTAAAGAGAATTGTGTTGATTGAGTTGTTCCTTGTGAGGGGAATTCCTGTTGGTGCTGATTTTTTCCATTATTTGATCAAGTTGTCCAAGTAAAGGTTAAATAGCACGGGTGATAAACAGCACCCTTGTCTTACACCTTTGTTAATTGGAATGTATTCGTTACTGACTTCGTCATCATTTGATATTTATTTTTGTGTTACAATATAAGCTTTTAACAGATTTGATCAAGTGTAATGGGAGTCCTTTGTTTCTTAATATTTGTCACAATTTGTTTCGTTTAACTCTATCAAACGCTTTTACGAAATCTATGAATGCGATATGTGTTTCAGCATTGAATTCTCTTCTCTTTTCGATTATTAATTCAATCTAAGTATACCAATCTGTTGCAGCACGAAAACGCGTTAACGACATTAACAATTAGCACCTCAAGCGTGTAAAACAACATCATACGCATGAGAGCCAAATCTGTTACTCACAAAACAACTTTACGATATAATCGGGAATGTAACCGAATGCGCAGCCCAACCTTCGTTGCCAGATGTGCTATAACAAGGCGCTCCAGCTATTAGATGCTTAGTGAAGAAGGTCGTGGTTCTATACTACCTGTAAGTTAGGGCTGTGCTTCGACACAAAGGGGTAAATGATGTTAAATAAAGAAACGCCACCACTTTCTTAACTAAATCTGGAGAAACAACATCAGCAACACAGGTGTGAAGTTACTTGAAAGTGGAAGTACGTAATTGACCTTGCTACTAACACCTTCGCACAACCTGAGGTAGCGACTGCAAACAGCTGGATCAAACCTACCTTAAATGGCATCAACTTACACTTACTTACACCATCTAGGTTCCTGTACAAAAAATAGACACAACGAGGCATGCAAACACACCAATGAAAAACATATAAACAGTTAACAATCAACTCTATTGATGAAATGACATGTGAAGCAAATGACAATGAATGTTACAATGATTAAATATAACGCCGAAAATATGCAAAAAGGTTAGTTGGGTTAACGACGCAATTTATACTCTAAAACACGAATGACCAGACGGCAATAAGTGACATGTTTACAGTAGCAAACAATACTAACAGTAAGTTCTACCCCAAAAACTACTTTACAGTATCAAAATTTAGGACTTAAACACTTCAAAAATATTACAACAACGGTTACGCGAGCTTAAAACACAAAAACAACGTGAAGACAATAAAACTTGACGGAATTGTTCAACATTTTACGATTTAAATCAACCAAAAGGGCACAATTGGCCCAAACTACACTTTGGCAAAACACTTCACTATAGATTTAACGGCTAATAATTTACCTTGATAGGAACTTAGAATGATGGACTGGTTACTGTATGGTCCTCCTCAGCTGCAAGTCGCATCCAAGCCAGTGCCAAACGAACGGAAACGACAGGAAACTGTTGTAAACCACAGGACGGGGCCATAATCGAGCGAATGCGAGCGGTAAACATCCCCAAGACGAGGGTTGACTAGAACGGACCCCGGTAACAAGCAGATAACGCTAAGGATCGGGTCGGCGTTCTACTTGGTAGGTTTAGCACACGGTTGAGTGTTCCCAAAATATAATCCACAATAAGTGTTATTGGAGTTGCTCAGCTCCAAACGGTACGAAGACTCGGCTAAACGTTCACCTCTAACCACTATGCACTAAGCTCGAATTGACGACGACGCGGTAGCTTCACAACACAAGAATTTCGACATTTTACGGAGGCCCGGCCAAGCGAAGCCCAGCTTCGTGGACACAACCGCCGACGCGTGTTATCGATATTAGCCTCGATTGACCAAGCGCAGACACGGCTTATCTACGTTCCTTGTTGCTCTCATAGTAAACGGTTCAGAAAATTGTAGAATCTTGAAAGCTGACTAAACACTTATCACAAAACTCAAAGGGGACCTTGAGTGTGTCAGAACAACAATAAATACGGAAAAATCGGTAAGCTGAAACCGCATTGTTTGCAAAAGAAAACAAAGGGTGAATTTATAATTGAATTTCGACAAATATAAACAAACTGCTACGCGTTAGCATATGAACTGGCGGAAGAAAATATTTGATGGATGAAAGTATTGGGTACACAGCTGAATTACAAATTTACGAGAATTTGGGCCTCAAAGTTCCGCAAAGCGTCGAACGTAAGGATTACAACCACAAATAATTATCTTAACGCTCAATGGACTTCCGAAGCTTCCAAATCCCTCTTTTCAAAAGAAGCAAGCTAAAACCAAGCTGGAGAAGCCGAAGCCAAGGGGGCGTCCAACTTACAGGTTGTGACAACTAGCTGAACCTCTGAGAATTGGTTGCGCAGTAGTCTGAAGCCCAGTTAACGGGGAGAATTCAGTTCTGACAATATTGTGTTCGAGTGAACATCGGTACAATTTTGCAAAAAGTCGGCGCTTTTGATATTTATCGTTTGTTGCTTTGTTCTTGCTATTTTCGTTATTACATCTGTTGATTTGTTTTTCTTATTGTCTCCATTGCTTTGTTCTCGTTGTTGTTATTATTGTCTCTGTTATTTTGCTCTTGTTATAGTTGTTATTGTCTCTGTTGTTTTTGTTAATTATTTGTGTGACTGTTACGTTAAGTTATAATTGCGTAATGGAGTTTAAGTCACAAAATAAACGTGTTTCTTCACGGCCAATCGCGGGAGATAAGTGCGAATGTCTTGAAATTTATGGAAGGTGAAGATTGGGCGAACTAACAATTTCTTTAAATAAAGTTCGAGAACGTGTTGCTGCAGCCGCCGGTGTTAGTGAGACTTCCTTAAAGAAAATTAAAAAGGAAAATATACGGTACCCCCTACCCAAGAAAAGCGCCCTTCCGTGCTTTCCAAAAATACTTCGATACTCAGCATCACTCCGTTTCGCTAATACAATGAAATGCTATGAACCAGTTATTTATAAAAAAAACAAAAAAAAAATTTTTTGCCGACGACCATAGCTCAAAAGTTGATGTTGCCTTCATTTTCGGAGGACCTATCGTATGAAAACGATCCAAGACTTCAGGAAGGTTCCTGGCGACCGGAATCGAGTACACATACGAACATGCATCACCCGCACAGCACGTTTAGGCACCCCCCAATTCGGGGGATTGATCTAGTGGGCTGAATCTTCACCAAAAGATCCGCACCGCCGAGACGGAGATTTGATATAGTGGGTTCATTAGTCGGTTGTCTCGAATTTTAGAGATATTTGACTCAGAGTGGTTTTCGATATGAGGGAATTTCAATAGTACTTCGTACACTTCGTGTCGAAGTAATAGTAATTCACGTTACAAGGCCGGAAATGACTTATTAAAGTACGAGTTTAGATGTTTACGGACGAGGCGAAAAACAAGCCGAGTCTGGAATTTGTAAACGAGTAATTTAATAATACTTTAAGGCCCGTGTACCGTACAATATGTTTTATTTCATACTGTTTTATACAACATGTTCATTGAAAATGTTCATAAGGGGCGGCTGTGAAAATTCAAAACGTATGAATATGTTGGTGGCACCTTAAGTCTGTCAAATTCGATGTTAGCAGGTTAGGGTTTTGCGTCAGTCTGTGTCAAAACTGACGGAATACGTAACCGGATAACCTCGAATTTGACATAGACTTACAGTGTCACCAACTTATTATTCAGCAGTTGCCTAGCAACACTTTCCGGCCTTGTCATGTAATGTTCCACTTTCTGGCCTTGTGATGTAATGTTCCCACTTTCCGGCCTGGTGATGTAAATGTTCCACTTTCTGGATTCAAATTAATGACGTAAAGTCGTATTTTCCGGACAGTATGAAAAAAAAGAAATTATCGATCAAGGCGAAGCATCAACTTTTTCCACTCCAAACAAGAAAAGGTCCGTTGTCAAGTCCAAGACGGATATAGATGCGATGGATCAGAAAGTTCTCCAAAGAATAATTAACAATTTCCATGTGATAGAAAGAAGGGTTCCGACGGTAAAGAAAATCCACAAAAAAATTAAAGAAGATGTAGGCTATACCGGATGTTCTCGAAGTATCTGCAGAATTATGAGAAAGATGGGATACCGTTGGAGAAAAACTCGAACGAATCGAAAAATTCTTATGGAACGCCATGATATAAGGCAGCTGAGGGTATCATATTTGAGAAGATTCAAGCAGTACAAAGAAGAAGGACGTCCCATAATATATATATGGATGGAACTTATAAAGTAGGGGACAAGAAATCAGACGACGCCCGTCACCAAGCAAATTTTAGTGACGTCATAAATACCAGCATTAGATTACAAAACCGATATTTATTTTCTCTATAAGCTCATTTTAAATCATTGCACAACTGTGTCGTTGGTTGCCTATACTATCAGGAAATTATAATCGTTCTTGGGGTACTTATAAACATACTATGTTTATGACGTCATTACTCTTGATGACGTCTGTCGTCTGATTTCTTGTCCCTACTTTATTCATGCATCCCACACACAAAAAATATTGTGAATGAACTTTTATAATGTTTAGTGGCAGAATTTTATGAAATTAATTCTATAAAGCTTATATTTGTTTAGCATATTTTTGTAGTCCAAAGTAGTTTTAAGAAGAATCATAAATAAATAATTATTTGTTGAAATGGTTTTTTATGAATACCGTAATTAAAACTCAGTTATGATAAACACATGAAAAATTTTAAGCAGAATTTATTTCGACTCCATGTTTAATTATTTTATGCAATGTACACAACTTCATAAATTTAAACCTGTCAGTGCAGGAAATATAATCATCCCATTCAAAGCAGCTTATCTTATTTTGCCAGGAATCTACTTCGAGAACCGTAATGACCGCTGTGTTATGTTATTATTCTCAGAGGATTTACCGAATGAATGTTATCAGCTAAAGATTTTTCTGATTTTACTTGCATTTTGTATTTGCGAGATTCCGCTTAGCAAGTAAGCTGCACACCTGCAACGTTTCGTTTATTCCAAGAACAATACCAACGGGTGCAACAGAAAGGTGGTGTTTTTCAAGAATTGCTTTTCTACTTGAGTGTACTGCTAGTACACGTGTTTTCCTTTCTAATCGACTCCGACTCTTTCCTGGATCTGCGCAAATGAAAGCTTCAGCTAATTGTCATGACCTGTACTCGCACGAAGGCTCAAATGGAACAGACCGAGAAACTGCCAAAGCAGGACAAACCAGGTTATCAAAAACCACAGGACCTACAGAAAAACTACTGGAATGTGGAGTGTTCTAAATTGATAAGAATAACTGTAATTTTGCTGAAAAATTTGTTATCATAAGATGAAAATAGGGTTGCCTAGCAGGGGCGAGCTCTGCACAATAAATGCTTAATAATAAAATTCAATTAGTTAATTTCAATCATTGCATGCAAAACTACAAATTAAACGTAACAAATCCTCCCCCCACAAAAGAGAGGGTAAATCACTTTGGATTTACCTGACCATACAACAGCCACCAAAATAAATCGTCAAAAATCGACGCCTACCAAAAGAAAAAGCAGGGAAATGAAACAAAGGGCCTAAAAGAGCAGTCAAGAAGAGAGGACGTACGAGTCAAGGACACCATCGAAAACAAAAGGACACCATCGGCTTCCTTCGCTGCAAGATGACGTGAGCTGCGCCTGTGGAAGGGAAGGCTACGTTTGATTGCTACGATGATCTACCTAAAACGCAAACACCTAGGAAAAATTCGAAATGGTGACAGAAAAGTTGACAGCACAGAAGAAGGAAGGGAAGAGGAAAACCAACATCAGCCAAGGATAAGTGCCTAAGCCCAGGATCGACTTACGACACTAAAACTATCTCCAAATTACAAAAGACAGAGCAAAATATCAAAAATACAAAATTAAGCGTAACAACCTCTAACGAAAGAAGTAACTAGAATAACTTTATAACCTCACTTTCAGTTTAAAATACGTAAATTCAAAACCAACTGTTTACTTTTAGCTACGTATGTTAAAAGTAACCAGCTGATCTCACTTTTAGCACGCTGATGAATAATACGTAATTTTTAGTTCACAAGCCATTGGTAAAAGGCCTACTATTAGTAGTGGTCGTAGAAAAAAAATATGCAAGCTCTTACAGCTGATGTGTTATTGCGTATGTTTATTTATGGTCTATTTTTCAGCTGTTGTACAGACACTTCAATGCTATCTGCGACTTAAGTAATACATGCCAATTCGTTATTGCAGACGCTACGGATTAGTTGCTATATTTGAAATTACCATTAAGTTCCAGAAAGGCCCCAATTCCGAATTTGAGTCACGAAGAATTATGCACAAACTGAGTATAATCATGTGACATAAGAAAATTATATGTAATTATACAAAGAAACAAGTCCATTATAGCTTAGCTTGAAATTGTAACCTCATTTAGATTGTCCTTAAACAGTACTTTGGCAGCGCAGCAGATAAAAATCTATTTATATCCTTCTTTTAATCAGTTGAAATCTTAAGTAGTCAATGCATACATATTCCAAGAGATCTTTTCTGGCGACTTTAACTTGGAATTGAAAATTGAAGCTTTTCCGGAATGTTTCAAATTTAGCCCTAAATAGGTAGCGCCTGCAATATAGCATTCTCATTTTTGACATGTATTAATTAGTTTGCAGATATGATTGAATATTGTGGTGTAATCTTTGTTAATGGATACCTACATTGAATTACTTATCGCTAAAGAACGAACTATATGTAGCCCAGTATTAACAAAATATGAGCATGTACGGGTGTTTCATAACGTACGGAGAAGATTGAAAGGGTAGATAGAGAGGACCAAAATAAAGTTATTTTCTTAATAAACTTCTGACCAAAACCCAATAAGATAAAAATAACAGCAGCATTAATTAGGAAATAGTATATTACATAACAAGCTGCAAAAGTGACATATATCGTGCTAGTATATTCAAGAAACGAGGCGAAGCGTAGCTCAGCTGAGTGTCTTTAAACACGAGCGTACGATACACTTTCGAGCGAGTTATGTACGCTATCTTTCCCACGGCACGAAAAAGATACATTTTTGCATGTTAGTGAATAATAGCTTTATTGTGACAGCTGACGATGCAGTAGATTGACAGTAGTTTTAGGTTAAAATAACATATTTTCAGCAGTTATTAGGTTAAACTGATATATTTAGCCCACGGTATAACTGAATTGTGCATTTTTTCATAACAAACACGTTTGTTATGATAACGACCTGGCAAGACCGTATGCAAGGGTGTTCAAACCCCTCCCGAAATGCCTTAGCCAACCCACCGTTTATATACATATTTACTAAAATATTATAACATATGCTTCTTTTAAATAAAGTTGTTACTTAATTATTGTCTCTAGTCCAGAGCTCGACCCCCCCTCCCACCAAGTGAATTCCTGGCTACGGTCTTGCGACCTGGTGAATGATATTGTAATTTTTCGTAGCTACTTGACTAAACGGAAACTGCTAGTTTCGTATATGGGCTTGCGAAAAATTACAGAGAATATCATTGCGTTTTTGTTTCCGTAGAAACATATTTCTTAGAACACCTGATAATTTGCTGTTAAGGTAGTTTAATTTTAAAGTAGACAAGAAAACATACAGTAAAAATAAGAAATCTTTTTAAATAAAGAAAACGTTATTTTATTAATTATAATTTTATTATTAAATAAGCTACGAACAATCCACCATTCACTTGGAAATTATTGGCGTAACTCCTCTACATATTCGTTGATGCAACGGCGCTATTCGTCGATTGCATCAACTTGCAACTTCAGTGGCATGTACCAATTCTTTCGTAAAACCCTTTAAGAAGAAGTTCACTGGGTTGAGATCTGGACGCCGGGGGGGGGGGGGGGGGGGGGGGGGGGGGCGTGAAATGCACTAAACATGATCGATCCATTTTTGCGGTGTCGAGGTAATTTCGTACAGCATGACTAAAATGTGAAAGACAGCTATCATGAAATAAACCACATGGCGTACATTCCAAACGAACATTTTCGAGAAGCTCTGGTAGACCTTTTTGTAAAAGTTGCAAATAAGGATGGCCCTTAAGGCGTGCTTGTAATTCGTAAGGCCCTATTAGGGTGTTGTTCAAAATACCACCTCACATTCAAGCTAAAACGCTACTGAAAGCTACTCTGGCGAATCGCGTGCGGATTTTGATCAACCCATATGTGAGAATTGTGGAAGTTGAGACACCATTCTTAGTAAAACAGCATTTATCCGTCACCAGTACGTGTATTGGAAATTCTGCTTCCCTATTAGTGCGATTTAGCAGCCATTCGCAAAACTGTTGCCGCAGCGGATAATCCGTAAGAGTCAGTCCTTGCACATTTTGCAGATGATAGGGGTACAAACTATTGCTGCTCCATGTGCCCTAAACAAAGTATGGAGAAACTCCAGCTTGGTGGGAAATTTGGCTTGTACTTGTAGTTGGATCAGCATCAACAATATCTAAAAGTTCATTCCCCACATTCACCCTATGTTGATTTGGTCTGCCGCCACTATGACCTTTCTTAGGTTGTAAATTTCTAGTCTCTCTTCTAGAGTGTTCTAAATTGATAAGAATAACTGTAATTTTACTGAAAAAATTGTTATCATAAGATGAAAATAGGGTTGTCTAGCTAGGGCGAGCTCTGCACAATAAATGCTTAATAATAAAATTCAATTACAAATTAAGCGTTACAAATCCTCCCCCCACAAAAAGGATAGTAAATCACTTCGAATTTACCTGACCATACAACCCGCCCCCCGAAAAACAATTCGTCAAAATCGACGGCTACCAAAGAAAACGCAGGGAATGAAACAAAGGGACTAAAAGAGCAGTCAAGAAGAGAGGATGAAAGAGTCCAAGGACACCATCGAAAACAAAAGGACACCATCCGCTTCCGTCGCTGCAAGATGACGTGTGCTGCGCCTGTGGAAGGGAAGGCTACGTCTGATTGCGACGATGATCTACCTAAAACGCAAAACACCTCGGAAAAATTCGAATGGTGACAGAGAAGTTGACAGCACAGAAGAAGGAAGGGAAGGGAAAACCAACATCAGCCAAGGATAAGTGCCTAAGCCCAGGATCAACTTACGACACTAAAACTATCTCCAAATTACAAAAGACAAAGCAAAATATTAAAAATACAAAATTAAGCGTAACAACCTCTAACGAAAGAAGTAACTAGAATAACTTTATAACCTCACTTTCAGTTTAAAATACGTAAATTCAAAACCAACTGTTTACTTTTAGCACGTATGTTAAAAGTAACCAGCTGATCTCACTTTTAGCACGCTGATGAATAATACGTAATTTTTAGTTCAACAAGCTATTGGTAAAAGGCCTACTATTAGTAGTGGTCGTAGAAAAAAAAATATGCAAGCTCTTACAGCTGATGTGTTATTGCGTATGTTTATTTATGGTCTATTTTTCAGCTGTTGTACAGACACTTCAATGCTATCTGCGACTTAAGTAATACATGCCAATTCGTTATTGCAGACGCTACGGATTAGTTGCTATATTTGAAATTACCATTAAGTTCCAGAAGGCCCCATTCCGAATTTGAGTCACGAAGAATTATGCACAAACTGAGTATAATCATGTGACATAAGAAAATTATATGTAATTATACAAAGAAACAAGTCCATTATAGCTTAGCTTGAAATTGTAACCTCATTTAGATTGTCCTTAAACAGTACTTTGGCAGCGCAGGCAGATAAAATCTATTTATATCCTTCTTTAATCAGTTGAAATCTTAAGTAGTCAATGCATACATATCCGAAGAGATCTTTTCTGGCGACTTTAACTTGGAATTGAAAATGAAGCTTTTCCGGAATGATTCAAATTTAGCCCTAAATAGGTAGCGCCTGCAATATAGCATTCTCAATTTTGACATGTATTAATTATTTTGCAGATATGATTGAATATTGTGGTGTAATCTTTGTTAATGGATACCTACATTGAATTACTTATCGCTAAAGAACGAACTATATGTAGCCCAGTATTAACAAAATATGAGCATGTACGGGTGTTTCATAACGTACGGAGAAGATAACTGAATTGTGCATTTTTTCATAACAAACACGTTTGTTATGATAACGACCTGGCAAGACCGTATGCAAGGGTGTTCAAACCCCTCCCGAAATGCCTTAGCCAACCCACCGTTTTATACATATTTACTAAAATATTATAACATATGCTTATTTTAAAATAAAGTTGTTACTAATTATTGTCTCTAGTCCAGAGCTCGACCCCCCTCCCACCACAGTGAATTCCTGGCTACGGTCTTGCGAACTGGTGAATGATATTGTAATTTTTCGTAGCTACTTGACTAAACGGAAACTGCTAGTTTCGTATATGGGCTTGCGAAAAATTACAGAGAATATCATTGCGTTTTTGTTTCCGTAAAAACATATTTCTTAGAACACCTGATAATTTGCTGTTAAGGTAGTTTAATTTTAAAGTAGACAGAAAACATACAGTAAAAATAAGAAATCTTTTTAAATAAAGAAAACGTTATTTTATTAATTATAATTTTATTATTAAATAAGCTACGAACAATCCACCATTCACTTGAAATTATTGGCGTAACTCCTCTACATATTCGTTGATGCAACGGCGCAATTCGTCGATTGTATCAACTTGCAACTTCAGTGGCATGTACCC
>OW679194.1:194766731-194783403 GCA_940337035.1 Agriotes lineatus | reverse complement strand
GTGGATCACTTAACGACACTAGTACATAGCAAAATGTAGTTTGTATTATTGCAAGTTATCTATTGTTTTAAAAATATCAAATAGCTGTATGTCATTTTTAATAAGTAAATGATAAGTCAACAATGCATAACTTGTAGTAAAGAATATTGAAGGTTTTGGTGTGTCTTGTTTTTTTAAGAGTAAAAATATCTTCACGTTTTTAATAAATTAAATAATTTTCAAATAAAAAAACATTACCGGTGCTCGAATTCGAACGGCAGGCGTGTGCAGCCCCAACGTTTTGTGGGCAATTTCTACCTGCACCATGAAGCACCGACCTGTCGAATTTCTGCGTCGCAGCTTGAAACAATAAAGAAGCCGACCTGCGATTAATTAATAAAATTGATCGATGGTAGCAAAAAATCGCAGATCAACCCCCTACAGTTTATACACGACGGCAGCTCTGAAAACTCTTTACTCACCGCGATGGCCCTAACTAACTCAAATTTCGGCGGCCTTGGATCGTAGGTTCAAATCATCAGCTGTGTGCCCTAGAATGTCTTCAAAAAAGGAAAAGGTAATGGAAATGGGGGCCAGAAATCAAAAGATTTCAAATAATAAGAAGACATAAACTGCAAGTGACTAGCGTTTAATTAATAAATAATAAAAAGTCTTGAAGTGTCAGTAATAAATAATCAGGATAATTAAAATGCAAATAATGTGATAACAAAATTGTGTACGTAAACTGAAGGTTGCGACACGCATAAAATTAAAAACCCCTTTCAGGTTATTTTAATAACTTTACCAACAAATCATTCGTGAGAGAAGCTTATCACAGTCATTTAATAAAACCTTCTGTTAGGCTATTGAAGATAAAAAAAGCGTGACTGTACCTTTTACAGAGGGTCGAAATACATCAAAATTGCAACTTTAAATACTGAGCATAATTAAATATAAGCATAAAAATTCAAATGTAAAAAGCAAGAGCATGTATGAAATTGAACATTACATATTAATAATTGCGAAACGTATGCATTTAAATTTTAAATATTGCCGGGTTTAAACTGTATAAATGTAAAATCCAGGTATTGAAGATAAGTTGAAATTTAATTCCGGGAGTAGCACTAACTAACCTCGAAACATAAGCTGGACGTGAACTCCGTGGATGCGCCGAAAATTGCTGCGAAAGCATCCTCAAAAAGGCATCAAATACGCCGAACCCAGCAGGTGTCGAAAATGCGATAAGGCAAGCGCCTTGGCCTCCGAGATAAACTCGTGGTTGACATTGGTAATTAAGAGCTAAGAAAAAGGTAATTACTATGCGAATAACAAAACAGAAAAGCGCCATCGTACCTGATCATAATCAGCCCTTAGGAAACACAATGCTCATAGAAATTGGTTGAGCGCACCTAATTTGACTTAATTAAAATCAAGCCTTAGCCGCGCCGATGGCGGCGGGTTTAAGTTAAGACAGCAAGTGCCTCGGACGAAAATTTCGTGCCCAAAAGAAGACTCGCACTCTGATAAGAGATAGCGCGGGTCGAGAGGGCATCGCGCAAACGAAAGGAACTTGATGCAGGTACAAAATACGTTGCTTTGGAAAATTTACGAATTCGAAATGCAAAGGATTTATAATTCAACTAAAATATACAGGTTAAGCCTGAAATAATTTGATAACTGGCGAAACAATTAAGCGGAGGCAAAAAAATTGTTTCAAGCTATATTTAGTAACGCGCTAATTTGTGCTTTCTTTTTGTATCGTAAAATATTTATTCTGTATCTATTGGCTCCCATTTTTGGTAAGGATAAAGCCTGCACTATTATTAAGTTAAATGAAAAATAAACAAAATTTTATTTTTTTAAGGTGCTCACCCTGTATATATTTGTTTGAAATTTTCTCGGTTCATGCCAGGTAGATATATAATGTGTATGTAAAATGTTGTCTTCCTTAGACAAATCGTTTTTGAGTTATATCGCCAACAGGCAGACGGAATTGGGAAAACCTGTTTTTCATCATCTAGAGACCCTAAAATGTGAAGATCTGGAGAAATCTCGAAAGGCGATTTTTTCGTGATTACAATACTTCCTTCGTCTTTTAGACAAGGGAAGTAAAAAGTACACTATCTGGAATTACCTTGCAGATCTAAATGTGGAGGGACTATTCTTTTTGCGCTTGTCGTTTGGGTGACATAATTAATTTGAAAGCGAAAGTAATGCTTTGTAACGACTATTACAAATTCACTTGGAAAAAGCAAAGAAAATGCGTGTGATATCTATTATCTAATGTCGACCGGCAATTGGAATTTCAGAGTTAACACCACTTGTAATGTCACACACGAAATAAAATGTCGCTGTTTGTATTTGATTTAATTAAATTCTGCATTCATACACCGAAAACAATTGTACTAATTCAGAAACATTCGCTGGCGTGTACACAACTCACCAAAATTTCATCGCAATCGGATGAATGGTATAGGAAAGCATACAGGACAAACAAAAATCAACATTCATTTTTATATACAGGGTGGGCCATTTAAATCGACGCATCCGAATATCTCCGTTGGTAAGCCGAATAAAAAAAATTGTGCAGACAAAAGTTATTCAGGACGATGAGGGTCATTTGACTGTACTAATAAATTTGACCTTGGTGTCAACTTTTAAGGTAATTTGAAGGTCAAAATAATTTTTTTTAATGGAAACCCCTATTTTTGACGCCGGATTCGTAAAGAGCGAAAAATTTTATGTCTAAAATGAGAGTTTATAACTCCTTGGAGTGACCTTGAAAAGGTCAAATCAAGGGTAAATGTTGAAAATTCGTCCAGAAGCTGTTTTTTTGAATTTGGATAATTTAAGGGCGAAAAAATATTTGAGTAGACTCAGGGATCAATAACCTTAACCATCTAGTCCTTTAGGTCAACTGTGCAGGTCATTCGAAGGTCAAAGACATTTTTTTAAATAAAAAATCTCACTATTGTCCTTAAATCTTACTTTTAGCATTGCCCAGAAACAACGACGAGGACGTAGTAAGCTCTGTTTCCTTTGGGGTGTTTGTTTACCGTGAGTCCCCTTGCCTCTCACGTTTGGGGTGCTTGTTTACTGTGAGTCCCCTTGCCTCTCACGTTTGGGGTGCTTGTTTCCCGTGAGTCCCCTTGCCTCTCACGTTTGGGATGCTTGTTTACTGTGAGTCCCCTTGCCCCTCACGTTTAGGGTGCTTGTTTCCCGTGAGTCCCCTTGCCTCTAACGTTTGGGGTGCTTGTTTACTGTGAGTCCCCTTGCCTCTCACGTTTGAGGTGCTTGTTTCCCGTGAGTCCCCTTGCCTCCCAGCAAATAGTGAGATGTTTTATTTAAAAAAATCACTTTGACCTTCGAATGACCTTCACAGTTGACCTAAAGGACAAGATGGTCAAGGTTATTGTCCCCTAAGTCTACTCAAATATTTTTTCGCCCTTAAATCATCCAAATTCGAAAAAACAGCTTCTGGACGAGTTTTCAACATTTAACTTTGATTTGACCTTTTTAAGGTCACTCCAACGAGTTATAAACTATCATTTTGGGCATCAAATTTTCCACTCTTTCCGAATTCGGCTTCAAAAATAGGGGTTTCCATTAAAAAAATGATTTTGACCTTCAAATGATCTAGGTCAAAGTTATTGGTACAGTCAAATGGCCCCCATCGTGCTGAATAACATTTCTCTGTACATTTTTTTACTTTCTCGCATACGGTAGTATAGAGAAAGTATTATAATCGTAAAAAAAATTGACTTCGAGATTTTGACGAATCTTGACGTTTTAGACCTCCTAGAGTCCGAAAAAACCATTTTTCGAATTATGTCTGTGTGTGTGTATGTGTGTGCGTGGCCATACTTTTAGTACTTTACGAGATCCGACATATAGAAAACGAGCGGCGTTGTGAGCTCCGTTTTCGTTGTGAGATCCGAAGGGGTGGATCTCACAACGTTTTCACTGTTTTTGTCCTTCAGATGGACTTCTCTGTTGTTTAGGAGTTGATTTTAAACGGATCTCGTTTCGGCCTATTTATAAGTAACATGTGTATTCATTTGTGTGTCCGCATGCGGTCACAATTTTCCTTGGAGTGTATTGCACACTGCTACTTTGCATCTTACGAGATCCTATCGTCCAGCATTGAACAAAATCTCTTATTCCACTATTTCAGTCAGTCAAATTACACCGAACACTTATCAAGTCAGCAAAAACTAATTCTAATAAGTAGTACTGTTCATTTGAAGTGGATCACTTAACGACACTAGTACATAGCAAAATGTAGTTTGTATTATTGCAAGTTATCTATTGTTTTAAAAATATCAAATAGCTGTATGTCATTTTTAATAAGTAAATGATAAGTCAACAATGCATAACTTGTAGTAAAGAATATTGAAGGTTTTGGTGTGTCTTGTTTTTTTAAGAGTAAAAATATCTTCACGTTTTTAATAAATTAAATAATTTTCAAATAAAAAAACATTACCGGTGCTCGAATTCGAACGGCAGGCGTGTGCAGCCCCAACGTTTTGTGGGCAATTTCTACCTGCACCATGAAGCACCGACCTGTCGAATTTCTGCGTCGCAGCTTGAAACAATAAAGAAGCCGACCTGCGATTAATTAATAAAATTGATCGATGGTAGCAAAAAATCGCAGATCAACCCCCCTACAGTTTATACACGACGGCAGCTCTGAAAACTCTTTACTCACCGCGATGGCCCTAACTAACTCAAATTTCGGCGGCCTTGGATCGTAGGTTCAAATCATCAGCTGTGTGCCCTAGAATGTCTTCAAAAAAGGAAAAGGTAATGGAAATGGGGGCCAGAAATCAAAAGATTTCAAATAATAAGAAGAAATAAACTGCAAGTGACTAGCGTTTAATTAATAAATAATAAAAAGTCTTGAAGTGTCAGTAATAAATAATCAGGATAATTAAAATGCAAATAATGTGATAACAAAATTGTGTACGTAAACTGAAGGTTGCGACACGCATAAAATTAAAAACCCCTTTCAGGTTATTTTAATAACTTTACCAACAAATCATTCGTGAGAGAAGCTTATCACAGTCATTTAATAAAACCTTCTGTTAGGCTATTGAAGATAAAAAAAGCGTGACTGTACCTTTTACAGAGGGTCGAAATACATCAAAATTGCAACTTTAAATACTGAGCATAATTAAATATAAGCATAAAAATTCAAATGTAAAAAGCAAGAGCATGTATGAAATTGAACATTACATATTAATAATTGCGAAACGTATGCATTTAAATTTTAAATATTGCCGGGTTTAAACTGTATAAATGTAAAATCCAGGTATTGAAGATAAGTTGAAATTTAATTCCGGGAGTAGCACTAACTAACCTCGAAACATAAGCTGGACGTGAACTCCGTGGATGCGCCGAAAATTGCTGCGAAAGCATCCTCAAAAAGGCATCAAATACGCCGAACCCAGCAGGTGTCGAAAATGCGATAAGGCAAGCGCCTTGGCCTCCGAGATAAACTCGTGGTTGACATTGGTAATTAAGAGCTAAGAAAAAGGTAATTACTATGCGAATAACAAAACAGAAAAGCGCCATCGTACCTGATCATAATCAGCCCTTAGGAAACACAATGCTCATAGAAATTGGTTGAGCGCACCTAATTTGACTTAATTAAAATCAAGCCTTAGCCGCGCCGATGGCGGCGGGTTTAAGTTAAGACAGCAAGTGCCTCGGACGAAAATTTCGTGCCCAAAAGAAGACTCGCACTCTGATAAGAGATAGCGCGGGTCGAGAGGGCATCGCGCAAACGAAAGGAACTTGATGCAGGTACAAAATACGTTGCTTTGGAAAATTTACGAATTCGAAATGCAAAGGATTTATAATTCAACTAAAATATACAGGTTAAGCCTGAAATAATTTGATAACTGGCGAAACAATTAAGCGGAGGCAAAAAAATTGTTTCAAGCTATATTTAGTAACGCGCTAATTTGTGCTTTCTTTTTGTATCGTAAAATATTTATTCTGTATCTATTGGCTCCCATTTTTGGTAAGGATAAAGCCTGCACTATTATTAAGTTAAATGAAAAATAAACAAAATTTTATTTTTTTAAGGTGCTCACCCTGTATATATTTGTTTGAAATTTTCTCGGTTCATGCCAGGTAGATATATAATGTGTATGTAAAATGTTGTCTTCCTTAGACAAATCGTTTTTGAGTTATATCGCCAACAGGCAGACGGAATTGGGAAAACCTGTTTTTCATCATCTAGAGACCCTAAAATGTGAAGATCTGGAGAAATCTCGAAAGGCGATTTTTTCGTGATTACAATACTTCCTTCGTCTTTTAGACAAGGGAAGTAAAAAGTACACTATCTGGAATTACCTTGCAGATCTAAATGTGGAGGGACTATTCTTTTTGCGCTTGTCGTTTGGGTGACATAATTAATTTGAAAGCGAAAGTAATGCTTTGTAACGACTATTACAAATTCACTTGGAAAAAGCAAAGAAAATGCGTGTGATATCTATTATCTAATGTCGACCGGCAATTGGAATTTCAGAGTTAACACCACTTGTAATGTCACACACGAAATAAAATGTCGCTGTTTGTATTTGATTTAATTAAATTCTGCATTCATACACCGAAAACAATTGTACTAATTCAGAAACATTCGCTGGCGTGTACACAACTCACCAAAATTTCATCGCAATCGGATGAATGGTATAGGAAAGCATACAGGACAAACAAAAATCAACATTCATTTTTATATACAGGGTGGGCCATTTAAATCGACGCATCCGAATATCTCCGTTGGTAAGCCGAATAAAAAAAATTGTGCAGACAAAAGTTATTCAGGACGATGAGGGTCATTTGACTGTACTAATAAATTTGACCTTGGTGTCAACTTTTAAGGTAATTTGAAGGTCAAAATAATTTTTTTTAATGGAAACCCCTATTTTTGACGCCGGATTCGTAAAGAGCGAAAAATTTTATGTCTAAAATGAGAGTTTATAACTCCTTGGAGTGACCTTGAAAAGGTCAAATCAAGGGTAAATGTTGAAAATTCGTCCAGAAGCTGTTTTTTTGAATTTGGATAATTTAAGGGCGAAAAAATATTTGAGTAGACTCAGGGATCAATAACCTTAACCATCTAGTCCTTTAGGTCAACTGTGCAGGTCATTCGAAGGTCAAAGACATTTTTTTAAATAAAAAATCTCACTATTGTCCTTAAATCTTACTTTTAGCATTGCCCAGAAACAACGACGAGGACGTAGTAAGCTCTGTTTCCTTTGGGGTGTTTGTTTACCGTGAGTCCCCTTGCCTCTCACGTTTGGGGTGCTTGTTTACTGTGAGTCCCCTTGCCTCTCACGTTTGGGGTGCTTGTTTCCCGTGAGTCCCCTTGCCTCTCACGTTTGGGATGCTTGTTTACTGTGAGTCCCCTTGCCCCTCACGTTTAGGGTGCTTGTTTCCCGTGAGTCCCCTTGCCTCTAACGTTTGGGGTGCTTGTTTACTGTGAGTCCCCTTGCCTCTCACGTTTGAGGTGCTTGTTTCCCGTGAGTCCCCTTGCCTCCCAGCAAATAGTGAGATGTTTTATTTAAAAAAATCACTTTGACCTTCGAATGACCTTCACAGTTGACCTAAAGGACAAGATGGTCAAGGTTATTGTCCCCTAAGTCTACTCAAATATTTTTTCGCCCTTAAATCATCCAAATTCGAAAAAACAGCTTCTGGACGAGTTTTCAACATTTAACTTTGATTTGACCTTTTTAAGGTCACTCCAACGAGTTATAAACTATCATTTTGGGCATCAAATTTTCCACTCTTTCCGAATTCGGCTTCAAAAATAGGGGTTTCCATTAAAAAAATGATTTTGACCTTCAAATGATCTAGGTCAAAGTTATTGGTACAGTCAAATGGCCCCCATCGTGCTGAATAACATTTCTCTGTACATTTTTTTACTTTCTCGCATACGGTAGTATAGAGAAAGTATTATAATCGTAAAAAAAATTGACTTCGAGATTTTGACGAATCTTGACGTTTTAGACCTCCTAGAGTCCGAAAAAACCATTTTTCGAATTATGTCTGTGTGTGTGTATGTGTGTGCGTGGCCATACTTTTAGTACTTTACGAGATCCGACATATAGAAAACGAGCGGCGTTGTGAGCTCCGTTTTCGTTGTGAGATCCGAAGGGGTGGATCTCACAACGTTTTCACTGTTTTTGTCCTTCAGATGGACTTCTCTGTTGTTTAGGAGTTGATTTTAAACGGATCTCGTTTCGGCCTATTTATAAGTAACATGTGTATTCATTTGTGTGTCCGCATGCGGTCACAATTTTCCTTGGAGTGTATTGCACACTGCTACTTTGCATCTTACGAGATCCTATCGTCCAGCATTGAACAAAATCCATCGCAACGTCGCATTTACGTGCCCTTAGTTAAAACATATCCTTAATAGATCCGATAACCATGATTTAGTCGGCGACGAGACCATAGTTCGTACAGTACCTCCGTATTTTGAAGCAAAGAAAAAACGCAGGAAATTTGTGAAGCTTACAGTCTTCGAAATGCTTTGTTCAAGAAGTAATAAAATATTGAACATGGCCCTACAGGGTTCCAATCACTCTAAAGACAAAGGTAAGTAGTCTGAAATTATTTAA
Source organism: Agriotes lineatus (assembly GCA_940337035.1). Taxonomy (NCBI): domain Eukaryota; kingdom Metazoa; phylum Arthropoda; class Insecta; order Coleoptera; family Elateridae; genus Agriotes; species Agriotes lineatus. The sequence continues at coordinate 194,774,791 of OW679194.1, read as the reverse complement.
TTGCCTAGATAAGCCATACACCAGGGCCGAGAAGTAGACCCAGTAGTAAGTTGCAATTTTTTTTTTTATTAAATCCTACTCTCTAAATTGAAATTAAAGTATCGCTGTATTGTCCATTAATATATTTTATATATTCTAGAAAGCTTTAAAGTTGTACTGCCCGAATTTTCAATTGATTTTTTCAAATTAACTGACGAACTTTGTTGTCTTTTGGCATTATTTTGACAAGGTAAACAAATCAGACTATTCTTGTTTTCATCGTATTAAGTCAAAATATCAGCAGTATAAATGTAAAATTTCGTTGGAGTACAGCCTATGAGTATAGAGAAATTTTAGAAAAAAAAATTGAAAATGCAGGCGACGATTTAATAGTATTTAGGCTTTACTTCGGTGCCCTGTGTACGCACTTTGTTGTTTACCAAATCTCATTTGCTTCCAAAAAGATGTTTTTCGATATTTTGAAGACAAAACCGTGTTTGGCTCAAATAAACAACTATAATTTCAAATTAGAAAAACAAGTTAGGTTTCGTTCTTTACTTGTATGATTTTTATCAGTAATTATTGCAATAGAGTGCGATAGGAGTAATTCTCTCATATCTGCACTTCATATTTCGCTACAGTTTGAATTTGTATTTCGTTCTCTTCTTATTTTATTACTTTATATATAATTATTGGTGAAAATATAAAGACATTATTATTGTATAAATGCAGGTAATGCTAAAATTTATATTGCTTGCATAATAAATAGGTAACCTGCGCTAATAAATAGGTACTTTGTTACACTTTAATTATACACAGAACCTGAGTCTCCTTTTAATTTAAGGAAGAGAATTGAAATTTGATACAGTTTTTTCGCTCGTACTGTACTATCATGAATACGTAGAAAACGATATCAACGTGACAGAAACGTTTTTTTTATACATCTGTATTTATATTTTAGTCAATGTCAGGAACCGATAGCAAATGAATATTTGGACTCCACAGGTGAAATTAATTAATTAGAGTACGCATATTGCATTAGGAATAATTTTTTTCTAGGTGCATTTAAAGTGGAAAAATTCTTTGCAAGCATAGAAGATGAGCACAGACAAACCGGTAATATTAAAATATAATATTATTTATACAGGGTGCGCTAATAGTTGTGAATGAATTGTAGTTTCTCTATAACGGTGATATGTATAGAGAGAAAAAATAACATAATGACCAATGATTCATTGTAAACGACATGCCTAAGCAACAAAATTTGAGAATATCAACTGTTATGTGCGAACCTAATTGTAAATTCGAGGATCACTCTAATAAGTTTATTTTTGGATATCTGAGTGATCTATAATGGGTATTTCTAAAGGATCTCTACAGAAAGCTACCTGAGAAAAAAATAAGTGGATTTAACCACACTTATCTTGATCCAAAAGTGCTTCATTGAGGGGCTACTGGCCATCAAAAACCTTTAAAAAAATTTAATTGTTTTAAATCACAAGAGATTGAGTTTTAGTGAATGGTGTTACATTTAGGATATGAATTTTGACTGGAAAAGTGACTTTTTGACCTCATATTTTCGGTCTTGTAATTCGTAGGGTGGTCAAAAGCTGTCCATCCACACCTGAAGAATTTCATAGTTTTTTAACGGTTACATCAGCGACCTCTAAACTTCTTCTACAGAGAGGGGCTCTCATTCTTGGCATTTATTGTCTCTTATCCGGTTTGTCTATCTACCTTAGTTTAGGCAGAAAACATAATTTTTACGTGTACAACATCTAAAGGCCTTTGTATACGTAAAAATGGTGGTCATTTTGAACAGCTGGTAGAATGTTTTCTCGTTCTTTTCTGTGTTTGCGGTACTCTTAATTTTAGCTATTTTAGCTTTTTTAAGCAAATATAACTTATTTCAACTATATTAAGGTGTAAAAGGTTTTCTATTCAAAAACATGATACAGTGAGCGCCAAAAAGCATTGGTCAGTTTCAATACCTAATAAAAACCCATACACTTCACCTATGGAATAAACGATAATTTCTTCATAAATAGGAAACTTGGGAGTTTTGTTTCAATGTTTGACATCCTCCGAAAGTGACAGTTTGGTGTGCTGTTTCATCGTCAAAGATTTTTGCGGCTTATTTTTTCGAGGAAATTGGTGAAACGGTAACGGTTACATCTCAAAGACATTACATGCTTCAAAGATCTTTTTATCGCAAATAGAGGAGGAGATAGTAAATGAATATTGGTTTTAACAGGACGGTGCTACCAATTACACCGCAAGAATTAATGCGGAAACCTACGATAATCGTTTCCAAATAAACTGATTTCTTGCTATGGTGACCTTCCTTGGCCCTCGAGATCGCAGGATATAACTATTGCTGACTTTTTTCTTTGGGATTACTTGAAGAGCAGAGTATTTACAAGAAAGATAAGAAATCTGGAAAAGCTTAAAGGTTTATTCGAGAAAATATTGAAGCTATACTGCAGGATATGCGGCAACGTGTGTTGAGAGATTTCGGCCGCCCGCCGTTTAAAAGAGGGCATTCAACAAGAGGGGAGTCATTTAACCGACAGCATTTTTCATAAGTGAATCTCCCATTCTTAGTCTTTAAGAAATAGTTTTGATTAACTGTGTAATTTAAGCAAATAAATTGTTATTACAAATTGAAACTGGCCAATGCTTTTTGGCGCTCACTGTACATTAATTATACACTTCTTTAATCCGTCGGAGTAGACATACAGAATAAATTTTAATTTATTTAATTTATATTTGTAAGATTTGAAAATATATAATTTTTATGTAAAAAATTGAACAATTCAACTTGAAAACGATGGAATTTTAAAAACATAATATATTTGGAAGTGAACTTAAAAGCAAAGAATATTTTTGTATGACACCAGGTAAAGTAGTGGCAAAACTTATTTCGATATTGTTACGTGTATAGAATATTAGCTTGTGCAACGAGAGTGGATTTGATGTCCATACCGGTTGAGGATCGACACCGTAGGTTAATGCTATATTATCCGAGGGCGATATGGATATTTCACTCGAGTTGTACAGCATAATTTTCCTACGACCTAACAGCGAAAGAAAGAAAAATAAGAAGTATAGACTTTTAAATGTTATTGAATGAGAGTTGACGGTTTTATTTCCTTGGATAACTTCTTCATGTAGGTAGTTACAACATTTTCGCAGATAATTTTAAATTTATTTACCACTGTCCAGTCCATAATCTTGTAATCAAATTCGTATTTACTTTTGAATTTCTGTGATAATAACGTCTCGTACGTTAAATTAGCTGCTGAACGAATATCTGGCGGAGTACCGTTCATCAGTCACTCATTTTTAACTACTTTGACTTAAATTAAGTATTATAAATTAAAAACTCCAATAATGTTTTAATTACTTTCACAGATTATGAAAATTAACATTTTAATAATTAATATAACCACGTAACATGACTAACATTCTTTCTGATTGGCGGATTTCATATCCGTACGTGTTTGGATATGAAATTATGTTCGTTCAGTTAACTTGACTTGACTACTTATATATTCTGTACATTTTAAATAAAACAGAAGATAGTGCATGTGGGTTTAGAAAAACTACATTTTGTTCAAGCTATTGACACGCCCCCTGTGTGTACAGTAAACATAAAAAATATACCAATAGGCAATTTTCTTACCAGATTCGCTTACGTACACCAATTTGATGCCGGTGTCTACAGAAACCCAAACAAGGGCCGATGAAGCGTCTACCGTCATTATTGAAAACAATACTGAGGAACCTTTGCCACATGTTGAGTTTAGTCCTAGCAAAACTACTATTATAAGTGAAAGTCCTATAGAAGATTCTGGTTCTTCGTATCGACCTGATAACTATGAAAACACAAATGATAGTTTGCTTTCAGGTGAATCTAGGAGCAGTGTTATAAAAGTAGTGAAACAGCTAGGTGAAATAGGATCAGTAGAAAGTATTAGTATTAATAAAGACAGCTCTACTAAGAATAAATTGAAATCTGATATTCAGAAGTCCAGCGAAAAGAAAAATTTTTATTTCTTCGGAACTGTGGAAAAGTCAAAAAAGTTAGGCATTACGAACAAACGAGTTTGGGACAAAAAGACCACGTGCATTTTCTGTGAAGAGTTTGTTACAAATTTCACTAGGCATATATCCAGGAAGCATAGTGAAGAAATAGAAGTCGCTAAATATTTGTCACTGAAGAAAGGTTCGGTTGAAAGAAAAAATCTGGCTGATCAACTAAGAAAGAGGGGCAACTTTTTTTATAATGTTAGCAGTGCGCCTTCAATTAAACCTGTTAGAAGACCAGATCAACACGCTTCAACTTCTTTGGCTAAAGACTATTTACCTTGCAAATACTGTTATGGTCATTTTAAGAGAAGGTATCTTAGGCGACACGTCAAAATTTGTAAATTACAAAAGGACGAATTAGGTGACAAGCGCAGAAACATTCAAGCTGAAGCTCAATCTCTATTACTGACCTTTTCGAGCGAGGATACTAAACTAGTCGAGGAGGTTTTTCCAAGAATGGCACCAGATGATACTTCTGTAGTTGTGAAGGGCGACCCTCTCATCCGAGCATTTGGAACAAGGTACTTAAAGAGTCATAAAGAACGACATCTGATTACGGTGGCCTCAAATAAAATGAGGGAACTTGCCCGTTTTTTTAATGGAAATGCGAAAAATAGAAAGTAATTGTCAAACATTACAAGACTGTCTAAAGCCCTCAAATTTTGATTCGATCATTACATCTGTCAAAATGATTGCTGGTTATGACTCAAAAACTGACAAATTTAAGGCTCCATCGTTAGTATTGAAGATTGGTACGTCGCTGAAACAGTGCTGCGATATTGCAGAATATTTATTACTTAAAGAATCACCATTACTACGCAGAACTGATAACTTAGAAAACACAATTCAAGAAATCAAGACAGTGGAAAATTTTATTGAAAAGCAGTGGTCTTATCTACAAACGCATGCAAGGAAATCTACCAAAACAAATGGAACAAGCCAGCATTTTTAGTTTTTTACCACTCACTTCAGACAAAAATCTTTAGAGACCATTTAATTTTTGTTCAAAAGAAATCCTTTGATACGCTAAAAAAATATCCGGAAGATATAAATGCTTTTAAAAGCCTACAAGAAAGTGTACTGGTTCAGTTGATTCTTCTCAATCGAAAGAGAGCTGGCGAAGTACAAAGAATTTTTTTAAGCACTTACTTAAATTCGTCTTGTGTCCAAGAAGAAATTGAGCTATCCTTGTCGCCAGTAGAAAGAGAATTAACAAGGATTTTCAAAAGAATTGTAATTCGTGGCAAAAGGGGGCGTGGCGTACCAATACTTTTTACTCCAAAAATACAGAAAACATTGTCTGTACTAATATCGCTCAGAGAATCGTTCTGCGATAAAAGAAATGAATATCTCTTTGCTATACCGAATACAGAGCAGAGCTGTCTTCGAGGATCTGCAGTAATTCGACAATTGGCAATTGCTAGTGGGGCAAAGAAACCAGCAGCTCTAACATCTACCAAACTGCGGAAGCAAGTTGCTACTGTTGCCCAACTTTTAAATTTCACTGAAGGGGATGTTGAGCAACTGGCAAATTTTATGGGTCATTCCAAAGATGTCCATAAAACATTTTATCGGTTACCAGAAAACGTTTTCCAAGTGGCCAAAGTGAGCAAATTTTTAATGATGATGGAAAAAGGCACCGCAGATCGATATAGAGGAAAAAATTTAGACGAAATAGATATAAACGTCGATGGTTCTAGTATCGGAGGAAGAGGAAAATGGTGATACAGATCTTAGTTTTTCAGATGATGGAGAATCTCAGAGCCGATCCAAAGATAAATTAGAAAAGGTTCAGTTATTGCACCCGATAACTAACAAAGTACAAAAACCAAGAGGAAAAATCCTACGGGAATCCAAAAAGAAAAAATCGATGGTTGAACATCCGTCAGTAAAATTATCGCAAAAAGAAATCTCCAACAAAAGGGGTTCATTTGATAAAGGGAAAAAGAAAACACATTTTGTTAGAACTCCGTGGACAGATGAGCAAAAGGCAATCACTACAAGATACTTTCAAAAGCACATTCTGCTTAAACAACCTCCAAAAAAGTCAGAGTGCGAAGACCTTATTTGTAAAAATAGAAACATCATGAAAGGCATATAATTTAGTTATATATGATGGACTATAAACATTTTTTATATTTCAGGTAAAAATTGGAAGAAAATAAAAACATTTGTCTACAACATTTATAGAAGTAATAATAAATAATCAATTAGAGCTATGTTTGTTGATAAAAATGTATGAATATTCTCTGTCAAACACTTATTAACAAATAAATTAAATTATAAAATACAGCTTTTCTACTTGAATTGTTTTCATAAAGGTTAAATTATCTTCAGTTTTTCGTCAGAGTGTATATATAGTGGTGAGTTGGGAAACGCACCATGAGATTTCAATACTAAAAATTAGATGTTGTAATATCGGCTCCCCTAATTACTTTGAGGCAAAATGGTATTTAGATTTTTGGTATAAAAAAAAATACTGGATTCACTCTTATTTTTTTAATATTCTTTTGTTTTCTGAAACAGGAAAAACGAAGTAACGAAAACTTCTACTTTTAAAAAATTCAGTGGTGCCATAGAATCATAAAAACAAACAATTACTAGACTAACTTATTATTATGCCACCGTTTACTCTTAAGAATTGAAAAGAATAAGAAATGGTAGAAACACAAGTTTATTTTACAAATAACGATAAAAAATGAGGAATTATAATAAATGTTCACTAAATCAACTAATCAATTGTAATTATGAAAATGCGATTACAACTGTCACATAAAAAGAACAATATGGGTAGGCCTGCTGTTGTTTTAAAGAAACAAAAAGCTTGCTTTTTTAAATGAAATTTTGAAAATGTATTTTCTTATATGCCTGGAAAATATCTTCAAGTTTATATTTCATAAAATAGTATATTATTGATTGAAATTCCCATTCAGTTCGTTAAATTTGAGTTACTCTACATCGGCAACGGTCGATCTTCAGTGCCATCCGCAATACAGCTGTGCGAATTAGACGCCAATAGCTGTCATCAATACGCTGTAATTGTATAAAAAACGCCAGAATCGCTTAATATAAAGTGAATAAAATGGCAACGTTGGACAGATCTCATAAGGACGATTCTTTACACTGCTATAAACATCTGGATCTCTGAGAGTACATAGGAAGTGAGCTAAAGTGAACACACTCCGGAGCTCACAAAGATTACTCAAGGTTTTTTTAAAACCGCAGTGTGTTGGTGTATTTAATCGAAAATTTACAGTAGAAATTATTTCCACAGTGACTTTTAGTAGTTCCACTTGAAATTAGATGTCGTTAGTAATGGATCTCGTAACGACGTACTCTACAAGTGGATCTCGCAGAGTATTATAGGCACGTATGTGTGTGTGTGTGTGTGTGTGTGTGTGTGTGTGTGTGTGTGTGTGTGTGTGTGTGTGTGTGTGTGTGCGTGTGTGTGTGTGTGTGTGAACACGATAACTTAAAAACGAAATAAGCTAGACCCTTGAAATTATGTACATAGTCATTATTAAAATTTTGAGCGAAATCGGTTAACCGGAAGTGGCACTTTACCTAAACAGGTAGCGGTACCTATTCAAGTAAAGTACCAGTTTGCTTCGAGATATTTGAACAAAATTTTGTACATACATTTCTTGTGTAGAAAAACTACCAGATATTACATTTCAGCATGATCGGTTAACCGGAAGTGGCATTTTACCTAAACAGGTAGCGGTATCCATTCAAGTAAAGTAGCAGTTTGCTTCAAGGTATTTGCACGAAATTTTGCACATACATTTATTATTGAGAAAAACTCCCAGATATAAAATTTCAGTATGATAGGTTAACCTAAAGCGGCACTTTACCTAAACAGGTAGTGGTTACCTGAAAATGTAATTTTATCGCTGTATGTATATACATTGCAATAAACTTTTCAAATTTGCTAGAAAACAAGGCGAATGCGAGAAAGTCTAGGGGAGCACACTCCCGATTTTTTTATT
>OW679194.1:194627826-194766708 GCA_940337035.1 Agriotes lineatus | reverse complement strand
TTATTTTATTGTAATACTAGCTGAAACCCGCGGCATATGCCGCAATTAAAATGTACGACGAATTTAATAACTTTTGTTGCACTAAAGAAAGTTTTAAAAGCACGCTAGAGATTGGCAGTTAGGAAAAGTTCCAAAAAATATATTTTCAAATGGAAAGTCTCTGGAAAGGAAACGCTCGCCCCTGGAAGGCGTCCTAATTAATACGACGTTGTTGGAACGCAGTAAAAAAAAATTATGAAAAGAATTGTTCTACAAGTTAAGAAAAGTGAGAGTTTTCCAGTGAATGTAAAAGTTTTACGTGAGCATGGAAGAATGACGTAGCCCACGGCACATGCCGCATTTAAAGTTTTGGGCGTTAGATAGATATACTTTGTTTGCGACATTACAAACAAAAATCTTTTACACACGTCTACTATGGCAAATGCTACACCAAATACATACAATATATACAGTTCACATTTAATTATATATATTTATTCCTAATTCAGTACGTAAAACATGCTTAGAGCCATGTTTATGATAACGGTGATAAAACTTAGATTACATTTAGATTTTAGTTTATTGGCATACATGTTTAACGTCAGTGTACAAACAATTTCTAGAATATTTTATACCACATTGAATATTATGTATCATCGGATGAAAAATTTTATTATTTGGCCTGAACGAGATCAGCTGATTAAATCAATGCCAGAATGCTTCAAGGTAGCATTTGGCAACAAGATTTCAGTAATAATCAATTGTTTTGAGATGAGAGTGGAAAAATCAAGTAGCCTTGAAGTACAATGTACTACATGATCTATGTACAAACAACATAATACGGTAAAGGTACTAATAGGCATCACTCCTCCTGGATCAATATCATTTGTATCACATGGATATGGTGGCAGAATAAGCGATAAAGGTCTAACAGAGGATTGTGGGATTTTAAACAATCTCTTGCCAGAAGATTTTGTATTGGCAGAGGCTTTTTAATAAAAGACTCCGTAGGACTACATATGGCCACAGTGATTACGCCTCTGCTTTTCTAAAAGGGAAACGGCAGCTCGATCCAAGGGATATAGCATCAACCAGGAATATAGCAAGCGTGAGGTAGTGCAAGTATATTGTTACAATAATTATCTTAATTATATCTTTTTTTCAGAATACACGTCCAACGCGTTATTGGTGTCCTTCGTCAAAAAAATACAGTTCTTCACGAAACAATGCCTATGTTCCTGGCGAAAAAGAAAACTGACGATGTTGCTGTGGTAGATCAGATATTAACAGTTTCTTCTGCACTCGTAAATTTATGCTCTCCTATAATTGTATAAATATGAAATAAATTGTATTAACAAAGTTAATCTAATTATTTTTACTTTAATAATAATAATAATATCTACAAAATTATTAAAATTAGTTAATTAAGGATCTAACGTTAATACTATCCACCACCATTTATTATATAATGTAAAATTATTTTATTATCTTTTTCTGCATGTGGCCAATTAATAAAAAGCCAAATTACAATATCACATAGCAAAAATTATTAAATAGTAGGTACCTATACGATAAGAAACATAAGGATATTTTAAAACTATGTAAGCTACATTAACAATCAATAAAATTACACATGCTGTCTACACAACATAAAAGAATAAGAAAAATCATTTTTTCGTTGACCGCTTCTTAATTTCAATATTAATGAATTATTTTTCCTAAAAAAGGATGGATTAATAGAAGTCATTAATACACTGTTTTTGATTAATCCACTCTTTTTCATTAATTAACTGTTTTTGTGATTTTGATGTTTTGATGATATTTTGCATGGAGGTTAGTTGTATTAATCAAATTTTTCGTCACAAAAAAAGATTTTGAGGTCAACGAAAAATTTTTGTAATCAACTTGTTTGTTAATGGGTTATTAATAATCTCAACTATTAAAGGCACTCACTCGATTATTAATCGCCTTCATTAACACACTTGTTGGTTAAATAACTATTAATGCATAAAGAATAACGGATATTTTGAAGCTATTTAATATTTATTTATTGTGGCATCTCTAACAAATAACTATTAATGCATAAAGAATAACGGATATTTTGAAGCTATTTAATATTTATTTATTGTGGCATCTCTAACAAGTGTTACCCTTATTACAAGAGATGCAGTGTAGATATATTCTGCTATATGCAGGTATGAGCGTTATAGCATGTAAATTAAAATTAAAATAATCATCCTAACTAAAATAAACTTTAATCATGGTTGCAGGAGATGGATCGATGCCGTAACTTGCTACTATGACTTCCCGTACTGATTGGTAAATTTAAGTCTTAAAAATTTGTTACATCAATAGTTCATTTTGTTTCATTTTAGTTATAATAATACTTTTTTACAACAGATGCAAACATACGGTATGGAGCTGACAAATCAATGTTGAGCAGTATGTAAATTTGATTCACAAGCTTTAATATATCAGTAATCGGAATTCTGGTATAAAAAGAAGGTACAAAGAATAACCGTGAGAAACGAACAAGCCTAGCGGGTACTCTTAAAGTTAATAGCAAAAGCAGCTTGCTATCATTAATCTTATTATTCCATAATTTATAACAAAATTTTAATGAATTTAAGGTACATAAACAATCAAAATATTTACATAACAGTACAAAATAACAGAATAACTAATGTCTAAATTAAGTATGAAAAAGAATTGCAATGGATAAAGTATAAAGGATCAACATATTTACAAATTCTATCAACATAGAATAACAAAATAATTCTATTTATATACTGCTCCACAAATGTACTGGACCACCCATAAAAATGTATTTATTACATTACGTCACAATATATATACCGTCTGTTCTATAAAAAAGGCCCCGCCTTCTAGCTACTTTATTAATTATTTTAGACCCAATAACCTTATATCAAATCAAATGGCACATAAAAACCTACATTTTAACACTATCAAATTTTTTTTATCTTCAATTGTTTCAGAGTGGTGACGTCACGTGCAATTTTTTTAAATGACACTATATTTTTTGACATTTTCTGGTAGAGGTTTTTTTTCTCTTTTCAATACGACAAAAAGTTATAAAGAAAAGTTGTTTAGAATCAACATCTAGGCCCCTATACCAAATTTCAAAATCCGCGGCCAACTTTGATTTCTCACATTTTCTTTCAAGTTTATTTCCCAAATCAAAGAATTTTATTTTTAACAAAGTTTTTTTATTATGAAATAAAAAACTTTGTTAAAAGTAAAATTCTTTGATTTGGGACCTAAACATAAAAAGAAATTGAGAGATCAAAGTTGGCTGAGGATTTTGAAATTTGGTATAGAGGCCTATGTGTTGATTCTAAACAACTTTTTTAATAACTTTTTGTCGTATTTGCCACATATAAGGTACTTTACCTCACAGAAAAATAGGTTTTTTAAAATTTCCAAGGCATACTTGATCTCTCAGAACTAAAATTATGTTGGAAATTCGCCTTTAACCAAGCAGGGCTGAACCCCAAAAAATGAAAATTTAAATCGAGAATTTTTTACCTTTCACAAGAGTCGTTTCACCTATCCGGGGACACACTGTATATAAAAGCTTTTGTTTTATAGTATACTCATATTAAGCATATTTAATTTCACTATTCTCAAATATCAACTGAAGAATTAACAAAATCATATTAATAAAATTATGAAACTATAAAAAACTATATTTCACAAAAATAAGACGAATCACAAAAAAAGGTTTAATTAATAGTTCTTTGAGTCTCTCCAGAACGTTTAAAAATCTTTGGCAACAATTCGGCATACTTTGTATGCAATGTGCTATCAATATTTGGGCAAAATTCAAAATTTTAAAATGATATTTTATTAATGGACTTCGTTTTCTTTAAACAGAATTATGAAAAGAAATGCTTTTTATAGTGACACAATCATGAAAGGTTACCAAAAATTTCATGACTGCCCTTTTGGAAAATATTTTTAAAAATTGCACCAATATATGCAAATGGTCCAGTTCATTTGTGGAGCAGTATATTTACAGAGTTCACATAACCACTTTCCTTTAGGAATTTTTTTAATTGTAGGCATGCTGAATGGTACCATTTTATTCTACATTTTCTGTCATAACATTTTACCATTTGTTCGCCGTCGTCTGGTTTCCTACAGTGACACCATAGCTGCAATCCATAATTAAAATAGGTACATAACATTGTAACAGATAATTCACAAAATTACAAACCTCTTCATCATATATGCCTATTACGATGTCACTGGAAATTGAACCGACACCTATAGCTCACATGTCCATGGGGATGTCGTCTGAACTTGGACCAGCACTCGTAGATGGCATATCCATGGCGATGTCACTACAACTTGAATCCAAACCAGTGGTCATAGATGGCAGAACTAATGTTAGAATCTAGTAATTTCCAAGTTTTGTATTGGTAACACTTTTGACATCTATCATATTGACATTAAATCGTTAACCTTATTTAAGCTAAACGACTCAATAAATCGGAGGCGTACTCATCATTGTGGTATGGCGCATTTCAAAACAGAATTAATAACACACACAAAAATAGCGACAATAGCAATAACAAAATAACAGATTTAACAAAATCAACAGCAATTTTCACACTTTGACTTGCACAATATCGCAAGATAGTCCAGTTACATTAGACGGACAACCGCAGCATCTGCCGAAAAAATCCAAGTGAGCTGAAATTTTGCATACACCTTTATTTTGAAATTACAAATAATGTCTCAAAAGTCCCCATCGATATGGCGCTTGCGTTTTGAGTTATTCAAGGTCAAAGGTCACAGAAATAAGTTTTTCGCAAATATCTCGCTTTCTATGGGTCGTATCACCAGTTCTTTTATCGGAGGTTATGCAAATTGCCTGTGACTTTTTGGCGTTTAATCTAAGACCATTATTGCTAAACCAGACAGTAAGATTATGTAAATCCTCATTTATCTTACGAATAGCCATGTTTAAATTTGATACTTCCGTTGTTATATATATCTGAAGATCATCAGCGTACATATGTATCCGGCAGTGCAAGTGCTCCGTTTTTCGTGCCGGTGAGTGTATAAAAGTTACGCCTATGCATACTACGTTGTTTTACATTGAGCTCTTGGTATTTAACGTTACAGACAAATCTTACGCAAGCGTTTTGTACTCGCTGTAGTTTAGTTTTGTTGTATTCTGTGAGATTTGGAAAATACCCAATTTTTTGAATAAATCTTGACATGAAGTTGTGCATGGGACTCTCATGATTGCCCTAATAATTCTCTTTTGCGCTAGAAACACTCGTTTTGCATTCACCGCATTGTACCAATAGAGAATACTGTATTGTAATACGCTTTGCACCGCTGCGAAGTAATAAACCCGTAATGCGTTGAGACTAAGGCTGTCCCGAAGGTACCTAACTGCAAAGCAAGCCGAGTTTAGTTTATTTACAATTTCGTCGATTTGGACAGACCATTTCAAATTTGAGTCAACAGAAACCCCTAGAAACTTAGTGACTTCAGATTGGTTGATTGATTTACCGCTCATTTTTACTAAAAGAGATTTGTCATTAAAGTCTTTAAAAGACAGTAAAGTAGTTTTTTTAGAGTTCAAAATTAAGTTATTATTTCTACACCAATTTGTCATTTTATCGTTTATCTCAGACAAGCCACTTGACAGGTCGAGCAGATTATCTTTTGCAAGTATGCACGATGTGTCATCGGCAAACTGTATTAAGGCAGGGACCCGCAGATCTGTTGAGAGATCGTTTACAAAAATTATGAAAAGAAGAGGACCTAAAATTGATCCTTGAGGGACACCTTTTTTTAAACTAACTGCATCAGAAAAAACCACTGCACCACAGGTATTGGGGTCTGTACTTTTAATACAAATTTGCTGGGTTCTGTTTTCCAAATAAGAAGTGAATAGATTTAAACAAAGTCCACGGATGCCGTAATGTTCTAGTTTTTGTAAGAGTAAGGCATGGTCTATTATTTCGAAGGCTTTGGATAGATCAAAAAAAATTCCAGAAACAAATTGTTTTCTATCGAGTTGTTGTATTATGGCATTTAGGGAATAGCACAACGCATCAGTAGTGGACTTCTGTGGCAAAAACCCATATTGGTTTGATGATATTAATTTGTTTTTTAAAAAGTAGGACAGCAGTCTGTTAAAAATTACTCTTTCATAGACCTTAGAGAAGATAGGCAACAACGAAATAGGTCTGTAGTTATCAGGAAGATCCTTCCTGCCTTTTTTTAATACTGGAATTACCTTTGAAGATTTTCATTTATCTGGAAAAATTCCAGTTTGTAAACATTCATTGATAGCGTTGGCCAAAGCTACCGCAATTTTGTTGCCCACCCACTTAACAACCATAGGGGGTATATTATCCATGCCCGTGGAGAATTTTGGGGACAAGTTTTTAATGATACCCAAGATTTCGTGTTCATCTATAGGAAAGAGAAAGAAATTGAAATTTACAGCGGACCGGTTAAACTGTATTAAGCGGTTCTGGTTTGTAATTATTTTATTTGAGTCAAACTGTGTCTTAAAAATGTCAGCAATGCCTTTTGGATCCGTAATAATTTGTTGATCGTTAAGTAGTTCAGTTACGTCCGTCGTACTTTTGTTTTTTAAAGTTTTGTTAATTTGTTGCCAAACTGTTTTTGTTTTGTTCTTTGAATTTTGAATCATTTCATCATTTAACGCGATTCTGCTATCCCTTAAAAAGCTCCTGAAATTTCTTTTTTCTCTTTTATAGTGCTCAAGAATTTTAAGATCACTGGTTCTTTTATATAGCAAGAATAAATCTTTGATTCTTAACGACCAATTTTTAATTTGAGTGTACTTAATTTGATTTTTGATTTTTGACTGCCAGTTAGATTGATTCGAGTTCTTTTTAGCGGAAAATTTATATCGAAATAATATAGAAAGATCTCAAGAAACTTATTATATTTTTCATTCGAGCCACCCGCAGCAAAAACGTCCTGCCAAGTTTCCGAATCTAACTGATTGGCGAAATTGTTTAAATTGTTCTGGCTAAAATAACGTTTGTAGGTAAATATTGGTTTTTTCTGATCCGATTTTTTACTTAGATTACCATTATCTAAAGACAAAACTTGGGTGTAATGATCAAAAATGTGAGTCGCAATTATCTCACACTGTGGTGTACTTACAGTAAAATTTGAAAATATATTGTCTATTCTAGTAGCTGTATTTTTTGCCACGAGTCATGCCCTCCACGTGCGGTGATAAATTGTATGCAGCGAACAACTGTGTCAGTTCACCTGCGCAACTGCTTGGACTCGCCTCGGATTCTGCAAAATTCAAATTGTAATCGCCACAGACAATAATTATTTTATTATTGCTAAAAATGTAGTCTAGTAAGGTATTCATTGTCTCTAAGAATATACCAACATCACCAGATGGTGACCTGTATATGCAAACAACATTAAATATTTTATCATTTATCTTAAATTGGGCACAGCAGAACTCGCAGTGCTTATCAATAGGCTTAACAGGTACCTCTAGCTTTGTCGATTGAATTTCTTTATTTACAAAGATAGCAGTACCGCCACATTTAAAAAATATTCGACACGAATAACCCACTAGATTATAGTTATCTAAGCCATAAAACGACATTTTACTATTTTGTAGGTGATGTTCCGCCAAACACACAATATTAGGTTGCACCTCCTCTAATAAGATTGACAGTTCGTTAACTTTACTACGCATACCACAGATATTTAGATTCATGACTTTGAAAACATCGTGCCTCTTTGCTAGATCGATAGTTCCCTCCGCTGCCGTTTCTGAAAAAAACGCCTTACTTGATCTCACTGTATTGAACTAAGGCTGCAGCTTGATGGACAGCTACAGCAACATCTGATTTAGTGATTTGTTGATTTTTTGTCACCTCGCCAGGTTGTTTCAGTTCAGTCTTTGTTACTCCTATTTTGGTAGGCTTTTCATTAATGGTTTTATTTATCCATACGATGACAAAGTGCGTCCTTCAATTTGGTCTTTCCACTGGTGAAATGCTGGAAAGCTGAAGAAGAATTACTCCAATTCATTATTTCGAAACTTTAACCACACTTCCGCAAAGATCGGTTACGTCACCGCTGGCATCGGTAGGTCGGCACGACTCGGGTCAGAATATGCAGGGTTGCCAGACTGAATGCATGCGCGTTTTAAAAATATACTTTTGCAGAAACGGTTTCAGAATGTACCAGATTCGTAGAATTGTACCAGGTCTGGCAACGCTGCTAATATCGAGACGCCGCCCACACGTGTAACTACACATAGACCAGGAGTTGATGTGTTTGACCTTGGGAAGTGTTCTGCTTTATTATAGAGTTATGATGATTATGATTATGATTATGATTATGATGATTATGATTATGATTATGATTATGATTATGATTGTATGTTAAGAGCTGAAAGTGCATTCTTGCCGCTTGCGCATGAATATTGCTGGTTGAGACGAAGTCGAAACCAGCAATCATGCAAAAGCGGCAAGCGCACTTTTAGCTCGGAACATACATACTATTTTTTCGATGACTGAGCATATTATTAAAGGAAAATGTCAGATTTCATTTTATCGCAAAAATTAAATGACAATCAAGTTAACATTACTCGCGCAGTCTATGACATGTGACGCGATTATTTCAACAAATGATGGGCATTTTCAAGGAAACATTCGAACGTGGCTACCTATTTTGTTCACACGGAAACCCAAAACGCTCGGCGAGCAGCAAAGTGATGAAAACGCACGCTCAGCGGCAAATGTCAACTTTCTGTTGTCAAATGACAGTGAGAAAAATCTAATTTCGATGTCAGTCGTCGAAAAATACATTTTTAGTGTAATTCCCTTATTGATATTCATGGTATAATTTAATCAAATACTCACTCGACGACTTTAAGAATTATCAAATACTTTTGCTTACAAACTCAACGGATTGCTTTGTAGAAACACCACTCGCCCTTCGGCTCGTGATGTTTCTAAGCAACCCGTTTCGTGAGAAAGCAGAAGTATTTTTGATAATTCAGTCGCCTCGTGGTATTATTACTGACAATAAATTAATAAAATAAAATCTCATATACTTCCGCATATAGAATTTGACAGCAAAATAAACGCGAAATTAGTTATTTGGCAATTAGTGCTACCAACTTTGCAAATGTTTTACAATTAACTCGTCAAAAAAAATCTGGTGTGATACACTGACACAACTTCCGTTTACAGAGATCTTATAATTAGCCAAACATGTTTGTTAGCTATTTTCTGAGGCTAGGTTTAGAGTATCACATTAATCACGAATGTCGCTGCACGAAACTTTGTATTGCAAGGCGTACTAACAAAAACTTTTGCTTTTAATTACTATGTTTCTGAATTAAATTCCCCATAAATCAAAGCTACATTTAGTTAATTTTTGCCTGTTTTACGAAAACCAAAATGGAGACACACTGTTTTACAATCATAACGAATTTTTAAAATTATTTTACTAAATAACTGTAGATGTGCATAGTAATTAATTAATTTTATTATCTACACTTTTTCACTGAATTTCGTCAACATGGTGCCTGATAAATAGTCCTCGTTCTTAAACTCCTAGAATTTTCCTTTTGATCTTTAATTAAAACACCAGATAATCATCCCTTTTTAGCAGTCGCCTCTTTGTGTTTTCTTAATCAACGATTTTAATACATAAGTAAGGAGGAAAATGATATTTTCACCGTAAAAACTGTCTTTTTATAAATATGCAAGATTTTAACGTGTTGTTTTTTTAACCTGTTTATATATGTAGACTGAAGAAGGCACTAAGTGCTGAAATATATTTCTACCTCACAATTTTGACCAGTTCTTTCACCGCAGGAAGGCGTTTCAACTGTAAATAGCTGCTAATTCGTCCTTAACATGTTTTAACATTAACCTCAGCCAGCTGCTATGTATTAATTATTAATCAGGAAGTTAAACAATGCTAATAAAATGCAGGTTATGTTTTCATTTCGCGTCATGCTCTGCAGTTTAGTTTGATTACGATACTTCTGCACATTTTTACACGCATATTTACCAGAAAATGTAGAACAACTTCTAAATAATGTACAGTCGTATGCAAATAAATCTGGGACAATGGTTTTTTCATATGTAGGTTGAATTGAGAATAGAAGAATATCTCCATGGATTTTCTGCTACCAGAAAGACCTACATTTTCATTTACGTGTCAAAATTTAAAGTAACTCTTTCTGATAGCAGGAAATCCATGGAGATATGCTTCAAATCTTAACTCAATTTACATATAAAAAAAACCATTGTCCCAGATTTATTTGCACACGACTCTACATGAAAAGTCAGCGCAAAATGTAGCAGTCAATTTTCTGTATGAAACAATGCTTAATATTTTTTTTATAAAATGCGTAAAATGTAGCGTCGTGTCATAGAGGCTTTACATACAAATGTTTACAAACCTCGGCAGTAGATGTTGATGGCAGGGGTTCGAAACGTGCAAAAACATTTGCAGGATTAGAAGATCTAAGAATAGTAGGTGTTGTATTCGTTTCAAATAACGCACCTGTAAAATATTATGTGATTAACAAACAACAATATTTTATGACTATTCTTTCTTACCTGAAGAACAACTCACATGTTTAGAAACCTCGGCCGTAGATGTTGATGGTAGGGGTTCGAACCCTGCAGAAACATTTGCAGGATTAGACGATCTAAGAAAAGAAGGTGTTGCATTCGTATCAAATAACGCACCTGTAAAATATGATGTGATTAACAATCGACATAAAGCACCTAAAATTATTTTGTATTAAACGATAAATCGATGGTCAATTTGCTAATTGTTTATTATGGTAAACGATATATAACAGTATTGAATATGTACAAACCTGAATTTAAATCACCAAACAATGTTGGAATTGCTGTTTTCTTCAGGCGATTTTTAAGCAGACTGGAGAACATTGATTCTTCAAAATGTGCGCTACACAGTCTATAATCGTACCAATTTATACAGGAAGTTTCTTTGGATTCTTCCAACCCGCAGTTTTTAATCCAGATTAAACATCTTAAAAAATAGCCTTTTTTAGTGTTTCCGGGATTTATATACGTGCATACATAAATAAATATACAAAGGTACTATATAATAACGCTCCAATATAACAACTTACCTTCGCCAGTCTTTTGGGAACCGAAAATAGCAAACTTCTGCATTTACGATTGCACTGTTATTGCACAAAGGCGATGCACACGTCTTGTACCCACCGTAACAATATTCTGCCATCACAAACGTAAACGACAAACGACGAGGGAAGTTTTGCGTAAAGCCTTTTACAGTTTAATAACGCAAACAAATTGCACGTAAACGAGAAAGCAGCTAATGGCGTCAACAACAATGATGATGTCACAGCCTCCTTGTGCGTGTAGTAACAGTGTTGTCAGACGTTCTCAAAATATTGTACAATAATTAACGGAAAACAACATAACAATAAACACTATGTTTGTAGTATTAATGTTTATTTATAATACACTTCTGCGAAAATTTTTTCTCTTGCTTTACTTGCAGTTTCCAGTTTCTTAGTATTAAATGAGGATACTGTATTATTAAGTGAGGATACTGTACGAAATAAATAAGACGTATTTTGTCTGCCAATTCCGCTTTGCCTGGCTGATCTGCTAATTTATTTTTGACAGTTTCGTCTAATCTAATAAATGAGGATGAAAATGTACCAGAAATATTTTAAAAAATATACTTTTGCAGTAACGGTTTCAGAATGTACCAGATTCGTAGAATTGTACCAGGTCTGGCAACGCTGCTAATATCAAGACAACGCCCACAATTACCTCCAACCTCGAATTGTGGTCACGTGATGCACGACGCCTTTTCTTCCTAGCGGTAGTAAAGTCCACTTGCAAAAAGTTTATAACCATATTTTTGTACAAAGCTCCGAATTTAGGTTATTTGCAGATTTAATATTTATGTGTACATAGTACAAACATTCCTGTGTAATGTAAAAAATGTGTGTAGGCCCTAACAAGAGCATTAATTGTTCTCTCCTTCCATATTACTGGCTCTTAGAAAATATCAAGACCACGCCCCCAATACCTAACTGCACATAGACCAGGAGTTGATTTATTTGACCTTGGGACGTGTTCTGCTTTATTATAGAGTTATGATTATGATGATTGCTAGCAGGACCTGGGAACGGCCGAAAACATTACGGCGCCGACATAGTCTCACTATGAGTATTACGCGTCTCGTGCGCATGCGTGGGAATTCGAACTCCGCCTTTAGAAGCGAATTGTAAACTTGATTACTTCCCCACCGCGCGGACGACGCCCACGCGCTTGCGCACAACTCACCATATAAAGTACGTTTTTTCTATAGCACATGTTAAAGTGCGCTTTTATCAACTCAAAACAAAAGAGCAAGTTTTACTTTAACAGCAAGGGTAGATAAAGTAGCACTTTAACATCAAGGATAGATAAAGTAATTTAATTTTCAAACTTTTGTTTAAATTAAATATGACAGCTTGGAATTATCGTAGCAACCCAATCTAGCTACTGACATTTTGAAATGTGATTGACTGTCCTTATTTTCTTTTGAAATTGTTAAAGTTCTTGCTATAGAAAAAATATTGTATTATACACGACGATAAAGTTATTTCTATCCACTCTTGAATCACTCGTGGATAAAATTTAACTTTATCGTCTTGTATAATAAATTACTATTTTTTCTTATAAAAATTTTGAAGGTCAAAGAATTTAGGGGTTATGTTGGCATTACTTGGATTCCTTTTAAAAAATATGTGTTGGTAGAATTTGTTTTAGTAACTTTTTAGAACAAAAATTGGTGGGAAATTTAAAATCTGGCATTAAAGGAGTTTTGTTTTAGGTAATATTTCGTAAACTTCTTGTTCTGGCATGTTAGGCTGCAGATCCAACAGTTCCTCTGCACACTTCAGAATTCCTTTTTTGCATTTAATTTTACAAGATTCTTTTTTTACGCATATTCATTTTCAAAAAAGAAAAGCTGACAATTTAATTTTAAATGTCAAAATGACACAAGTCGTTTACAGAAAAACCTGATGAAAATAAATTTTCTAATAATTTAAAAAAAGCAGTTTTGCCAATTTTATCTTGACCTTGAAAATTTTTATAGGAAAAAACATACTTTATATTGAAGAGTTGGTTGTCTGTCTCACTTCCTTGGTGACCCCCCTAACTCATAGCCGCTAGCAATATAATATATAATATATATATATATATGATTTCAAGTTATGGCAAACTTCAATTTATCATGGCATGCTGCAAATTAGTTTTTTGGAACACACAATAGTATAAGCAAAAACAAAGTTCATCAAGGGTGCCTTTTGAATTTTTAAGTAATGTTGGTTATAACTCCTGAAAAAATAAAGCGGTCATTTGACATGCGTTACAAAGTGAGGTTATGATTGTGTTCTTTTTCTTCTTGTACAGGATTTGGAAATATTTCCGTTGCGTTTATTGCGGGAAGTTTTGATCACGGTTATCATCATATTGCGATATTAGCAACTGCCTATAAAATGTCAGTGACAAGGATCGGGTATAATTTTTTAATGTTATAGTATGAGTAAAAAGAAAGTTCATCAAAGATGCCTTTGGAATTATGAAGTCATGTGTATTATTATAACACAAGAAAATTATGTAACGACTACTAATTCAGGGGAAAATAGAGGGAAAGCGTAATCCAGGCCGTCGCAGGACATCATGGCTCAAGAACCTTCGCCAATGGTATGGACAAAGTACAACATCCCTTTTCAGGAAAGCTACAGACAAAATTCAAGTCATGCAATTGATCGTCAACGCCCTAGGAGGGCAGGACACATAAAGAAGAAGACTACTAATTTATGTAACTTGATTTTACTCTCAACTTCTGATTATTTTACGTTATTGTTTGATACCTGTGGATAGCTCTGACCGAGGGTTCGTTAATAGCTAAAGTAAGAGATATGGTTGAGTCAAGAACAAATATTTATTTTCTTTAACTATTGTACAGAACCAAGTAAAAGTATCTCCTAAAATTATTTACACAAAAAAGAAAGATAAAACGAATAATGATGATAACTCCAAATTATAAATTATTCTGGTATCTTGGGTGGCCCTGGTGGAGCTGCACTGGCTGACTAAAGATATTGGCTATCCGTCTCTGGTCCTGTGATTCAGGTAGCTGTAATCAGAACATTAAATAATTCAGTTTTTCTCCCAGCGTTGTTGCAGATTTTAGACTTGATTAGGCAAAGGCCGAAATGATTAGTTAAGTTAATTAACAGCGGCTTCAAACTGAACAAACGCGAAAGCTCCGCCGCGTTAGCGAAATGAATTTAATTTCAGACCCCGAGAATGACATTTTGGGACTAGCGTTCGTCAATTGCTGGGCCGGCGAAACTGGTGCGTTAGGGGTCCGATCGCTTTATAATTCAAATTCGGACTGGCGGATCTTCTGTGGCGGGCTGTCCGAAGGAATTATTTATTAACAAGGTGGTATCGCGGGCTATTAGACAGGGATCCAGGTTCACGTGTTCACGGACGACGCTTGCCCGCACATGCAACGCTTGCGCGCATTGCACCAAGTTCGTAGAAATAGATGGTTGTCTGTCTCACTTACGTTGTGACCTTTCCACTTACAGGTGCTAGCAATATAGGAGTATTAGATGTATGGTTATAATAAATATGACTTCAATTTTCCAAAGGCACCTTTGATAAACTTTCTTTTTGCTTATGCAATATCAACCTTGTTGTCCTTGTTCTTTCTTATGAGTCCCATATTTTATTTTAGCACGAAGATATTTTATATTTTGTTGATAACATGTGATTCAATAAAACCACAAAACAATATAATAAAACGCCGTTTGAATTTGGAACATTTGAACTACTTAATGTTGCATCTACTCTGTCAGAGTAAACTTGATTATAATTGATTTTTTTACCGTTCTACGTTCTTAAACTACATTTCTAGCATGCGTCGTATTTGATGCTCAGTGAAGACCATAACATAAATTATACCATATGATTGAAAACTCTTATCCTCTAGAAAAGTATAACTTTGTAAAGAGTTTTATCAAAGAAACTCTCAGATGGAGGAGCCGAAGAAAAGGAAGAGAGAACTATAATTAAAGCGGCTAAACACTTACTAAGACCTTACCTCCTACAAAGTAGTAAAAAACGAAACTCGTAATAAAGCTTTACAGAAAAAGCGTAACAGTTGGGACAAAAAGTGTAAGGGGATTAACACTTATATCGGCGGAAGAATATGAACGGTATCATGGGAATTTAATAGAAAGGTCAAATCGAATGAAAGAAACTGCAACAATATAACTCAAATAGTCTAGTCACTATATCCAAAAAGAAGGCATTTGCTTGAAAGTTAACCGAAATTTGAAAAATTGGTGAGGTTCAGGAAAGCTTAACTTCAAGTTGTCGACCAATATTTTCAATGTGCTATTTCCGCCATCTTAAAAAAAAGGCGCGTTTGATTTCTTTACGATAACTCGGTTCCCGTTAACGAACGATACATGAAAATAAGGTCGAAATTTTATTTACAACTTTTTGTGTTCTACAATTTATATTCGATTACTTTACTAAGTAAGAGCGATATTAGTCGAGATATCGAACGCGAAAGGATATCATGAATGGGTCGAGATTTTTTTGCGCGCTTCTAGGCTTGTATTTTAGTTTCTCGTTCTATTTAACGAAAAAGTAGTTATTATGAAACTTGCAGAACTTGAAAATACCTGCAATTTGACCTGTTATAAATTGAAATGCGACTAAAATTACAACTTGTAGAGAGGACCAAAGTGGTCACCAAATGTGAATCCTGAAGTACCTGGAACCGTGGTGTTATATAATCCTAACACCACGCCTGGAACCAGTACCAGCATCAGAAATGATGAAGATTTCTCTTCGTTTGGTTCAAGTAGCTTTCATTTTCAAAATACTTCTGTTAATAATTGGACCTTTAATTTCCATTTAACAAAATAAAACAAATGAAGGAATTTCATTGGTTTGCCAGTAGCAGAAAAAGTCACTTTTCCTGCCGCTGACGAGCATTTGTCAGAAAAGTCAAACTGTTTTTATACCGGGTGTCAACGAATTTATTAGACAAGTCATATTTTCTAGAGTATTAGGTGTGTTAAAATGAGATTTGGTATAGGTAAATGGTATAGGGAGAGGAGAGTTTTCGCATATTTTTCACTTTCCGGTCACTTCCGGTTTCACCGGAAATGGCTCCGATTTCGAATTTTTAAATGGAACACCCTGTATATTTTTGCATATTTGGATTTCTGAGACAATTTTGGATCAGAATATGACATTTTAAAAAGTTTTTAAGCCTACTTGATTTTTTTAGAGCCACTTTTAATATGGCATCTAGGTGGCCATGATCAGACGCAAACTAATCTAAAGACCTCAGGTGATGTCAGAAAATTACAATCGCAAAGTTTTAGTGATTAGTATGATAGATAGGAATAAGACAAGTTGGCAAAAGCACGTTTTCTTGTTTAACTATTTTTTTTTCAAATGGCGACCCTTTTTTGACAAGCACTTTCCGAAAAGAGGATTTTTTGGCAAATCTAACGATACTAATTTATTTGCGATTGGATTAAAAATAAGCTCATAAGTTAAATATTTCTAAGCAAAATACTGGATAATAATTTATTTACTTTTGCCAAGTGTGCCACGGATAAGTTTTTAAAATGTCACATGCTGATCCAAAATTGTCTCAGAAATCCAAATATGCAAAAATATACAGGGTGTTTCATTTAAAAATTCGAAATGGGAGCCATTTCCGGCGAAACCGGAAGTTATCGGAAATTGAAAAATATGCGAAAACTCTCTTCTCCCTATACCATTTACTTATACCAAATCTCATTTTGATACACCTAATACTCTAGAAGTTATGACTTGTCTAATAAATTCGTTGACACCCGGTCGAGTTCTAAAATGTCATATTTTTGACGTTTGAAGAAAATAGTACTATATTATGTTATTTATTAGGAGTAAATAGATATTTATGCATTAAGGGAGATATGAATATGTTTTTTCCCTGAGGTTGACATGTGTTACAGACCGAGGGCCCTCTGGCCCGAGGTCTGTAAGTCAACCGAAGGTAAAGAACATGCATATCTCCCGTAGTGCATACAATATTTTATCTACTAGCATATTCGTAAAAATAGTATGAAATTTCAAAATGTCATAATGACATTTAAAATTAGAATATGTAAGTAACATCAAGGATTGCCTCATTGTATGGTTGCTAAGACGTTAATTGTAGTTGCATTGTTACCATGAGTTTGAGGGAGTTATGAGTAGCTTTTCATATTTTGTTTCTATGACGAAAATGTACAATATCATGTTGCTAGTAGATAATAGTATATTATATCATAAGGGACTAAAGTGCATTGTTAAATCCCGCGAGTGAATACTATTTCCTGAGGGCCCGTAGGGCCTGAGGGAAATAATCACTCAAGGGATTTAGGCACTTTAGTCCCGTGTGGTACCTATACGCTATTTTTTGAACTTTTGGGAACATTATCATCAAATATTTGAAAAATTTTAAATCTGCCAATTTGGAAACTGACAAATACGAATTTTTTTAAGAATGTTGTGTACAGAGTGATGTTTTAAAAACTGAAGTGCAGCAGGCCCTGGATAGCCTGAATCAGTTGGCAGTACTGAAGTGTATTGTCAGTCTATGTCAAATTCGAGATTTGCAGGTTAAGTTTTGCATCAGTGTGTGTCAAATGACAAACAAAACCTAACCTACTAACCTCGAATTTGACATAGACTGACAATGCACTTCAGTACCGCCAACTGATTAATTTTAAATACAAATTTTATTAAGAATGCTCTATACATAAATTTACCATAGATACGGTAACATTTTTACTTTTGCCCCTAGGGGCTAAAGTAATGACTTCTGTCCCTAGAGATTAAATGAGCTACTTTAGTCCCTGAAATAAGTGACTAAAGTGCCAACTTTAGTCCCGCAAGTGCAAAAAGATAATTTTTCGACGACTGACATCGAAAGTAGATTTTTCTCGCTGTCATTTGACAACAGAAAGTTGACATTTGCCGCTGAGCGTGCGTTTTCATCTTTTTGCCGCTCGCCGAGCGTTTTGGGTTTCCGCGTGAACAAAATAGGTAGCCACGTCCGAATGTTTCCTTGACAACGCCCGTCATTTGTGGAAATAATCGCGTCACATGTCATATAGACTGCGCGAGTAATGTTAACTTGATTGTGAATTAATTTTTGCGATAAAAATAAATTTGATATTTTCCTTTAATAATATGCTCAGTCGTCGAAAAAATAGTATGTATGTTTCGAGCTAAAAGGGCGCTTGCCGCTTTTGCATGATTGCTGGTTTCGACTTCGTCTCAACCAGCAATATTCATGCGCAAGCGGCAAGAATGCACTTTCAGCTCTTAACATACAATATACTATTATTTACTAGCAACATGATAGTGTTTATTTTTATCATAGATACAAAATATGAAAAGCTACTCCCTAGGGATTTTCAAATTATTTTCTCCTCAATCCCATGGTAACCATGCAACTACAAACACGTTTTAACCATAAATTCAGGCCATATTTGATGTTATTTAGAGATTCTTATTTTAAATATGACATATCGTCGTTGATACTGCAATTAGTCGTATGACAAAAAATGCACATTTAGATTAATGCACATTAATAATTCAAATTGACCGGCCTATTATCCTACAACGTCTCGTATGTCACGAACCAATAGCAAGCTTTCAACGTGGTTTATTCAAGAGGTCGTATGTGAAACGTAGCTGCCAGTTTCCGCCAAATTATCTTATGTCACTTTATTATGTCAGCCGATCGAGACAATTTTGTGCAGATATTTCGCATTGGTTTTAGTTTAATATTGATAAGTGTAAATAATTTTATCTAATTATAGCAAATAATAGTCACAATAATTAACTAACTTGTTTGTATCTATTACTGAGAAATTAACAGTTTTGTTTTCAAACCAAACCAATCTTTACTAAAATAAAACTAATGACATACGTCTTTTTGCAATTAAATTAGAGCGACATATGCCGTTTTGCGCCTCGCTTAGTTAATTGTATTACGTTCTTTTCCAGGTCATATCAGAACGTAATGGCGTCAAGGGGCGAGCGTATATTACAACTTGCATTGCAACGAGCAGAATTTTTGGATGCAACCAGTGCAATAGGCGAATTTATGGTGGAGAAGCATGTAAATATAGGTACTGCAACTGAAAGAAGAGGGAGTTTGACGAGTTCAACGAACGATCTGGTCGTCCCATCTACTTCCAAAAACGACAACACCGTTACAGTTAACCCTCTACGAGAATTCGAGTTTAACATAGCACCCTTTTCATATTATGAAACAGAGAAGATAACCGCGGAAATAGAATCAGACAAAGTTAGTGGAAATTTCATTCAACTTAAACCTAGTAATCATCTTTTCCCGGTCCACTACAGTGATGCCATTTCTGAGCAGCTCCACGAAGATATCAATACTCCTAATCTACCTTCAACAAGTTAAAACGTCTCTAACTGTGACCAAGAAGAAGAAAGAAGTGACGTTGGCAGCTCTATCCCAAGTGAAGAAGACGCTTTTCAAGATTCAGGATCGGAGTACAAACCTTCAGACAGCGAAACTGTAGAATCAGAATATGAAAGGCCCACACTAGAATTTGAGATTTAATACCGGAGTAGCAGTAACTAACCTCGAAACATAAGCTGGACGTGAACTGCACATAATGGACGAAGTCGCCGTGGATGAAAATTATAGCAAAGGCACCCTCGAACGGCAGCAACTAAGCAGAGCGCCAGCAGGTGTCGAAAATGCGATAAGGCTAGCGGCTTGGCCTCCGAGAAAAACTCGTGGTTGAAACTGGTAATAAAGAGCTAAAAAAATGTAATTACTATCGAGAAAATAAAACAGCAAAGCGCCATCGTACCTGATCATAATCAGCCCTAGGAAACACACAGTTCATTGAAATTGGTTGAGCGCACGTAATTTGACTTAATTAAAATCAAGCCTTAGCCACACCGATGACGGCGGGCTTAGGTTAAGACAGCAAGTGCTCGGACGAATTATTCGTGCCCAAAAGAAGACTCGCACTCTGATAAGAGATAGCGCGGGTCGAGAGTTCATCGCGCAAACGAAAGGAACTCGATACAGGTACAAAATACGCTGCTTTGGAAAATTTACGAATTCGAAATGCAAAGGATTTATAATTCAACTAAAAATATACAGGTTAAGCCTGAAATAATTGGATAAATGGCGAAACAATTAGGCGAAGCCAAAAAATTGTTTCAACCTGGGACAAAAAAGGGAGACCCTTGTGTTACAGATTTAGTTGCTTTAAAGTACACTGATCATGAAATTCACTACAAAATAAAATTTCATCTGACTGGATTCTCTTACCTAGTCGCCCCAAACGAAACCAACTAGCTGTCGAAGAAAGGAAATCATTGTATTCAGGATCATGTGCAATCGAAGAATCGAAGTTTAAACACTTACAAGAACTAAAGGAACTGATACCCTTTGACTATTGGGTTTTTTACGACAGCCTTGGTCATAAATAGTAGTGGGATTTTTCGTGTTGATGTTTTATGTAAGCAAAGATTAGTAATTAAAAATATTGTTTTACAAAGTATAATTTGTTTATTATTGCCCTAACTGAAAAAAAGTCGTATGTCAAGTAAGGTAGTCAATTTTAAGAAAGAAATGGTTGTATGTCAAGGTTTTTGGAACACCTGCTTTATTAACAAGAAACACTGTGGGTTGATAAAATGTGTTGTACTTTGACATTTTTGAACTAAAATATGCAAATGTATGAAACGCACAATAAGAAAAATATAGTGTTTTTTATCTACTGAAAAGTAGCTATTTTGAGATACGACATTTTGCAGTATCAACGACGATATGACGCATAATATTTTGAAATTTTATACAAATTTTTACTAATATGCTAGCAAATAAAATATTGTATGCACCACTGGAGATCTGCATGCTTTTTACCTTGGGTTGACCAAGTCAGCCTCAAGGAATAAAACATTCATATCTCCCTTAATGCATTTTTTTTTTGGCTCCGAATAACACATAGTATTATCTAAGAAATGTTAAGAAACCAGGAATTATTTAGGGTAGAATAATGAGCAGACTGATAAATGTAGCATGCTTTGGAGAGCGTTCACTTAAATTACGTTGTGTACAAATTCCGAAAAAAAATATCACTATTCGTCTGTCAATCCGCTTTAATTTGCAGAGAATTTGTAAGTATATTTTGCAATATGTACAAGTTTCTTGAGTAAATCTTATTTATTTATTGCAGCTTTTAATATGTCAGATTTAGAAACTGCTCAGTGTACCCCGCAAAAAGTAGCAAAGGCCGTCAATTTAGGAATTTAAATTTATTAGGCTAATTTACTTTATCTCCGCTCGTCAGCGGAGATAATCACTTTATCTGCCAGTGACGAGCGGAGATAAAGTGTTTAGATACCATAGATTATTTACATAACAAAGAACAGTTTGTAGAAAGAGAAGGTGTCACAAGTGACACGAGCATTATAATATACGGCGTGCCACAGGGGACGGACCTTGGCCCACTGTTGTTTATTTTATGCATTAATGATATACTCAGATACTATAAGAGTCAGGGTACATTGATATCTTATGTAGACGGCACTATGGAACTTTACACTGCTGAAAACTTGATTTCACTAGAAAATAAAATCAGCAATGATCTTACAAATATATTCAAATAGTTTAAACAAAATCTTTTAACAGTAAACTCTAAAGTAAAGTTTTGCCTTTTGCTTCTTATAAAGCGTTCTTGTCCCAAATGCAGGCTATTAAAGTACATGCGTGGGAATGTCCTCTACGTCTTTGCAAATGTGACATGCAACGAAACCAAGATTTTAGATATTCTACTAATATTTAACATGCATTTGGAAAAGTTAGTATTGTAACTGAACATTTTAATAATCATAATTACACCACTAGAAAAAAATATATATATATATAATTACCATTAACCAAAAAGAATATAGGTCAACGAATTTATGAGTATTTTGCAATAAAAATTTAGAATTTATTAATCTCTATTAAATAGTATTAAAGAGATAAACACTTACAGAATCTATAATAAATTTGCAATTGGTTATCTCATTATCCACGGCACTTGCTGCACAACATATTTGTTAGTTAGTTTGTTATGGACAAGGTCTAGACATGAGGAGTACCAGACACATTAGACACCGACTGCTATGGTAATATGGTCAAGGCCCAAATTAGGATTTTGCCGAGACTAAGGAGTTCCAACCCTAGCAAGGGATCTTTTACATGATGCACATCGTAGTAAGTAATATGGAAACCACAGCATTACATCACTCTCACTGATGGCATTCTGTAGAGGTTTTCATCCGTATTTTTTTAATTTTTAAAAACCTCACCGGGACCGGGAATCGAACTTGCGGCCCTTAGATCAGTAGTCAAGATGCTTATCATTGAGCTACCAGATCCGGCACGCAACATATTTGACTAATATATAATATTCTAAAATAGGCTCCCTCCTGGACGTCATTTACTGTCGTATTAATGTTGTTTTTCAATAATTGTTATGGAGCACTTCATGGAAAAAACGTAGCGCTTGAGAGGAAAATAATTTATATACGATTTACTGTAGAGCTCACCTTCAAGCTTTTTGGTGCTTAAGTGGGTGAACATTTCTTCTTTTGTTCTGTGTTGCTTCATCTAGGTCTTCATGTTGTTTTAAATATGAATTAAGATTATATTTTCAACGACATATATATTTTAAGTTAACTGAGATGGACTGTTTTATTCATTACTGTGGTGCTCATCGTTATAATAAGGGTCGGACAATACGAGTTCATATCCCAGGTATATTAAACAAATTTTAAAAAGCCTAAAAAAATAATGTCTTATTTTTGGCAAAAATGTTCCTTAGTCCCTAGGAGCGACCCCCTAAAAGTCCCCTTCTTTGTGGTACAGGCTCCTATTTTTTGGAGCAAGAAGAAGAAGAAGATACCGCGTTTTTATAAAAAAGAATTACGATGGTAGGTACCTCATTCGTTCGTATGACAGAATCATGTTATTAGAAAAAGTTGTTGAGAATGTAAAATTATAATCCGCTGAAAAATTTCAGAAATATTGTCCTACTTTTATGAAGACGTGGGTATGAGATGAAATATTTTTGCAATGTCTTCCAATAAACACGGTTTTATAAGTCATTAGATATTACTGAAATATTTCATTGCGCCATAGTTTTAGAGTCTGAACAACTTTTCTTAATAAGATTTTGCTGTGTTCAAACAGAATAGATAGTTTACCAGAACAGAAGATGTTTTTAACTACTGTCAAGGCCGCCTAGATATGACGTCGGACTTTTAAAAGATACTTTTACTCCTTTCAAAGAAAGTATAGAATTGACCCTAAAAATTCGAAATTAAGTTTTCAACAGATCTTCACGTTTTAGAGTCTCCTGAACCCAAAAAATATGTTTTTGTTCATTGGCCTGTCTGTCAGTCGGTGTGTCTGTCTGTGTGTCTGTCTGTCTGTCTGCCTGTGAACAGAATATCTCAAAAACGAAAAGAGATATGGCGTTGAAACTTCATATATAAGTTTTGTGTACTATCTAGATGCGACAGCAAGCCTTTGAAGAAAATCGCATAACCCGAAGTATAGTGTTTACTTTTGTGATTTTTCAGTATTTTTCGATTTTTTCAAGAACGGATCTAAGGATTTTTTTCAAACTTTACACTTTGATTATATTTTTAATGTGTAGTGATGTGAGATTGGTGATTTTCCAGTTGAATACCTCTAAAATGGGTTTCTTTTGTTTTTTCATTTTTTTTTATTAACTCCTATTTTAAATAGAACACCCGGTATATTATTACAGTTTTGAATTCGGATTAAAATATTAGAGAAAATCTGTCTCTTCAACTAACGCTCTATTTTGTACGGTTTCTGTAGAATTTGTAATTTTTGAAAAATTTTGACAAATGCTTAAAAATTAAAATGAAATTTTTGGCTAATTACAAGATCACTTTAAAGGAAGTTGTGTGCATGTATCACACCTGATTTTTTAAGTAAATATATATTTGTTTAAATTATGTATATGAAACAGCTGTCATCGGGATGCAGAAAGTTTCTTCCCCAAATTTCGTTCCCGGGATATTTCGTCTCCCCACATCTTGTACTCGGAAACTTCGTTCCCGAACGAGCTCAATTTGTCTAATAAAATAAAAGGTTGTTGAAACACGAGTGCAGCGATCGGAATACAGTTAGAAAATGAAAGATATTTTAATTAATTTATTTATTATAATAAACTTATAACAACAACATAAATTATATTTATTAAAAATGGTTTAATCTAATTGTCTTCCTGATATTTTGTATAGGGCCATAATTTCTCATTCTGAACAACTTTTCTTAGTAATATTATATAAAAAGGGTAGTTTACCTGAAAAGAAAATAGTTGTTGCTTAACTGTCAACTCTTATCTAATTATTAATGATTATCGATTTGTTATTACTTAAATAAAACAAATTTAAAAAAGTATGATTTAAAAAAAGTCTGAAAAAGTATACTTAAAAAAATGTTTCATAAAGTATCTATTTCAAAGTAGTTAAACTTCAATGCCAGTTTAGTACATATAACTTTATTAACTCACATTTTTGTAAGTCTGTATTTCAAAGAATATCATAAATCACGTACATCACGTATAATTGGTATTAGGCATGACCGACTTACTATCTATTAAGTAGCTCTCCACTGCACCCTGCCCGACTTTAACGACCGCCACACTAGAGTTAAAGAGTATGCATTATGTAGGTATGTCTGCAGTGGCATATTAACCATGGTTGCACCACAAGCCCCTTAAATTTCTGCTCTCACATTTTATTTATTAGGGTTAGGAAAATCTAGACATTTTTTGCTGTGATCAGTTTTGGTTGAAATTTTCAGTAGATACAGAGAGATCAAAAATAAAATTGATTGCGGGAGCCGGGAGACCACGAAAAATACGACTGCTGTCTACAATGTACTTTACACAACTACATTTGGACTACAATTAATTTTATTATTAGTTCGTGTGACTGTGACACAGTCAACTAAGCTACCTAGCATGCAAAATTATGTAATTTAAACCAAATTCATAGATTAAATTGATAGGTAACATTATATTAACATATATAGAAGTTAACAAGACTTCCAAAATTAATTTTAAACGTCCAAAAATGTTGACAGTTTTATATCAACAAACAATATGTCACAGATTCGGCCAGTTTGATTGTTTTCAACGGCTCCTGCGATCAAGTTTATTTTTGCTCTCGCTGTACGTACCTGAGAATTAATATTTTATAATAAAGGTAAAACACTTTTTTGTGGATTATTCCATTTTGGCGCCCCTGAACATTTTTGCGCCAGAAGCCCGGGCTTCTCAGGCTTCTCTGATAATACGTCACTATATGTCTACTGTCTGTAAAAATTTGTTGCACCAGCAACATGACCTTCGTAACGTCAAATCTTTAAATCTAAGATGGTATGTATATGTCGGTGCAACTGAACTGCGCACAAAACCCATCAGTCCCTTAATCCAACACTCGAATTGCGCTCAACATATTTGCCTACCTGGGTTGACCCTTACTGTAACTCGAACTGCGCACAAGGGATTAGGATGGGAGGCAATCCTAAAGTGATATTTTTCAAGTTCTGATCTAGACAACCTTTTTTAAATTAAATTAAATGTTTCTAGTAAATTTTTGATATACCATGCTTTTGCTATGTTCGCTTTTGTATCCGGCCACCCGGTTATATAAATTGTTTTCGCTATTGGTTATTCTAGAGTTAATTTCAATAGTAATTTAGGATGCAAGTAACGTTATCAAGCTTTTTACATTACGAGAGAATAGTTTGAATGAACGAGCGACGTTAGGAGCGAGTGCTTTAAAATTCTCGAATAATGTAGAAAGCAGATAACGTTACGTAGTATATCGTAACACGGTTTATTTTATAAATACTAATCTTTTTAAAAAATAGGCAGAATGGTTATTAATGACACTTACAAAAGCGAGTGGTGGTATCACTAGCAAGATAAAAACTCAATACTCTATTGTTGGTAGCGCTGTCAGGTTATGTTAAATTTGAGATTTTCAGGTTAAGTTTTGCATCAGTTTGTGTCAAATAACAAACAAAATCTAACATCTACATCCCTGCGACAATTCGCCTGCATTTTTTAGGTTTAAGAGGATCGAAGTAAAACCGGATTTTTCACATTGTTAAACAAATCGTTCGTTGATTTCTGGTGTTGAAATTGTATTTGGGAAATAGTCTACTAAAAGATCTCTCAACCATATCGAATTGCATGTGATAAGTTTTTGAAAATAGCCCTCATTCGCTGCGCTGTCTCGGGCAATTTTCAAAAAACTTATCGGCAATTTAACATGGTCTTGGGATCTTACTACTGATTATTTCTCAGGCTTTACGTCAATTCAATTTGTGTCAGTGGCGTAGCTATCATAGCGCCAGTAGCCTTGCAACGGGGCCCCGAAGACCAGGAGGCCCCGTCCCTTAACTTTAACGAAAAATAAACAATAAACGTGGAGTTTTTTACAATACCACTGTTAATAAAAGTATCATCATCAGAATATTATATATAAGTATAATGCTCCGGAAAGTGATTTTTCAGAAGTATATACTGTTAGCTATTGTTTTGCACTTTGCCAATAACAGCTCAAACCCATTAAAAATTATTCAAGAAAGAGTATAGCATAAGAACGCTTTAAATATCTACTTTTTCGACAACCGTCAAAAAAGGGGACATTCGCGCATCGTTATCAATGCCTTGAAGTTTTCCATTTTTTAACGTGGTAAAAAATAGGTTATTTATTTACGTTACCAATGACGACATGAAAAAAACATTTTGCGCACTAGAGCGCCAAAAAAATTCGCACACTATGGTGCGTGTTTGTATTACGAGCGCGAAATTTTTTCAAGCGTTCGAATGAAAGAAGTAACATTCTCATGCTCTAAAACCATTAATTTCGCGCACGATGCAAAAATAACATTTAATGTCTATTGAAAGTTAACTGACGGTCAGTAAATGAGATTTGAACATTAATGAGTTTGTCATGAGCTCCATGACTAAAGACAGAAAAGGAAATTTTTAGTTCTTTTAGCATTGTGTAGATAGACATATACAATATAGTTTAGGTGTGAGGTCTAGTGTACAGATTTGTGTTAACTTTTATTTTAAGTATAATGTCTGTAATTGTATAATAACCAAAACCGTTAATGCTTTTTTTCGAAAACTGTCAAAAAAATCAATTTGAACTCTATGCTTTTACGTTCTATTAGAGCACTAATCATATTTTTCGGTGGGGCACACAATTTCTAGCTACGCCACTGATTTGTATGATTATTTCCCACGCTTTTCGTGTAGTTTTGAAATTCTAAATTTATTCAGACACGTACTATGCTATTGCAATGGATTTAATTTTATTTACAACTGTAGCCTGGCTTAAAGCGGAACAGCACCAAAGGACTGCACTAACACTTTACCGCAGTTCGTGGTAACCAAGCTTAAACAAACCTTTTAAAGGATAAACTATTTACCTGTCGCAACTGTATCTATTAATTCAGTGAAAAAGCGTCCGAAAATATTTAAAATCGGCTTTGCTTCTTCCTATTATGTGCATTTGCCAAAAATGAAATGAATGACTGTGTTCGATCTGACTACCTGCATATACCGTGCGCAATTCAGTAGGAGATTAAACAACCCTTTTAACACTAAACTACCTGTCGCTAGTCGGTGCGCAGTTCGAGTGCCTCCTCTCCGTATATGTATTACAAATACAAAGTAGAAATCACACGAGAAACAAGTCAAATTTACATCCACAAAAGTGTCAGTGCCGTTCCTATCCAGAAGCAACTGGAACACGGTAAAAAGTCAACTACAGTTAATACAAATTTTGAAAATATATAACGAAACCATTCTCTTTCTTTTGAATAAAGCTTTGCATATAAAGCTGGATTGCTTATATAACTTTTGTTTTGAAAGTACTTAAATGAGAATTGCTAAATGGCTTTGTTAGTAAAACCAGCCAGAACGAAATAAATGCAATATATTTTTCCAGACGTTTTCAGGGTTTAATTCTAGTTTATGTAAATTAAATAACATTTGTATTTGTCACAGCACCGGTGGATTAAGCCCTACAAAAGACTGAGGGGATTTAATCCAGGGACCAGGTGTTGTGAAACTACCTACCGAATATGACTGAATGTCATCCCGAACTAATCCTTTGCTGCAGTAGTTTCTCACGTTGTCTGTAAATCTCGTTGCAGAGTCACGAGTTCTTAACACGAATTTTCTTTTCTAGTGTCGATGTCGTTGCCAAATGTTCTCTCTGCCTGCTTAAATTCTTTGTGTCGCGGCTTTCAGCTTGAAGGCAGAAAACTGACTTGTTCGTATTTATTAAGTAAACTATTTAAACACCTTATTGGTATTTTAGCAATAGAGCAGTTTTGTGTAGTTGCGAAACATTAGTGTTGGATTTGAGGGCATTGTTAAACTCTTGCTCTGAAAGTTGACGAATAACCGAGGGTAACCACATTAGGATCGACTAACGCTCACCTTGAATAAGAAGCTCAAGTTGTTTGAGGTTCTCGTTGCGTGCTTGATCATCTTTAAAAAATCTGTAAAGGGCTTTACTCAGAACTCCCCTCGCAAGTGGACGTTGTGACACTAAACCATTTAAAAAATTTAAAAAAAAATAGTTGTAAAAATATCTTCACGTTCGTAACAATACTGAATCAATAAAAGGAAACACTCGTTACATATCGAAACGAAAACTTTAACCGAAATATGTACTTATACTATTTCATTCATAACCATTTTATTCTAAACAAGAATTGGGGAAAATGGATTTGACAGTTCTTCAAAACTGACGTTAATCAAATAATAATACAAGTCGGCGAAAATCTGTTGCCATGACGGCGGTTGAAAAATAATCATGCAACCATTTTTCTGACCGGTCGCAAAGTAAAAGTTGGCTCATTTTCTTTTTAATTTTTTAAAAGTCAGGATTGAGGTAATGAATTTATTACATATATGGTTTGCTTAAAGAAGATGAAGTTAATTTTGAGCAAAATCTTGGAAAATATCCATGTGCCAGCTAAATTATCAAAACAAATAAAATTATCAAGAACAACAAGATCTACTGATAAATCACTAAAAATGTTTAACTATTGAGAGAAAATTTGGTTCTAGAAGAAACGTAGATTCTTCACATTCAGACATGGTAAAAAAATCCGCACTTTTAAAGCGAAATCCGTGTCTTTCAGAGCGATCCTTAGCTAATAATGTTCGAACGTCCAAATGAATAATGGTTCACAGAACTAAAGTAAAATATGAATTGAAATATTATTAAGTTCAGAACTTATGTTTCTGCAAGTAGAGGCGATACCGATACAAAATACAAATGTCGCAAGGTCACTAAATACACAAAGAAATATTTTACCTGCCGCAATTGCTGTCCAAAAATTCAAATGTTCCATTAGCCTCCCGGGTCTTGTATCTCCTTTCGAAGAATTAAACCCTTCTAATCTGTTCTATCTTTCTTTGGCGGCGAATTTTTCGCAGAAATGATAAAACGCTTTGACCAAAAGTGTCAGGCGATACTTACAAACGAGGAATAAAACTATTATGTCTTTCTTGACATTTTACCAGAAAGAATAAGCTTTTTCAAAGTATAGGGCGCCCCCCCCCCCCCCATTTAGTAATAACAACTATTAATTATCAGATCCGATTGGTTATATTTGTATAACCCTTCAAATAAAGATAAAATATGTTAGAGTGTCGTTTTGTCTGGTCAATTATCTTTTCAAGAGCAACAATGAATGATTACCCTTACAATTATAAAAACTGCACGGGACAAAGAATTAATTTGTTCTTAGCTGTTACATATATCTTTTCCCTAAAGAACTGAGTGGTGGTATAAAAAGATACAGTTATTCTGTTGATTCACGTAGAAGGCCAGAAGATGATTCACATATTTTGACAGAGATTTTTGAAAAACATAACCATGCCCTTTCAGGGCAAAGTTTGAACCGGAATGCTTCGAGTAACTCACTAAAGAGGAAAGCACCTGAAGATTTAAATAAAACACCATCACAGTTCATTCATAAAGAACTAAAAAAATGTAACGATTTTTCGCTGTATAGTTCCATTTAGAAAAAAATACAATATGGAACTCACAATCTGGCAATTAAATTTGAGAATATTTAGCTATTCACCAAAAGTTTATGTTGTAAAGGTGTGAAGACTACTATTTTCCTAAATTTATTAAATTGTCAAAAATGACAGTCAAATTTGTCGCAAGCTTTTTATTTTTAAACACTTGGATTTTTATAAAGTTTGTATCCCCGATGGTGAAAAAAAATAGCATATACACCTCAGAACAGAATGCCATATTTCCCTCGATTCTTTGTAGCCCTCGGCTTTGCTTTTTGGCTACAAATTATATTTCCGGAAAAGTCATGCAGTTCTCTTTATTGATGTATAATGTTCTATTTTATAATACAGACAAAATCTAATACAAAGGCAAATCGAAACGATCATTTGTTTTATGATTAATCAAGATCGGCCTATTATCCAAGAAATATCCAGTTCACATATTTCCTTTATTTATGAAAATAAGTGTAGCAGTGAAAAGAGAAAAATAAGCTCTTCTTAATGGTCTCATAGTCATCCTTGATATGCATATAAATTTTTAAAATAAGAAAGTTAATATCAAGTTAGTAGTAGTTAGTATTTGTTGTGGGAGACTGATGTCAAGCAAGTAGGCATTCATAAGCCCTTTTTGGCAACCCCGTAAACTAGGTCTTAGTTTTTATGTCCTTGTTTTTAAGTTCTCCAAAATATTAAGCTTACTTTTCTTAATAATAGATGCATGTTCCAGTTTCATATTGACCACTTAATCTTTGAAGAGATGTTCAAACACGTTGTGCAAACATTTTGTATTAAACGCATAAACTTTCACACTAAAACCCCACGTGACGTATTATATTTTAAACTGTGATTTGCATGCGCCTGCAGTGCACTCCTGCAGTTACATTTATGTAATTGTCGTAGGTACATATAATAACTAGCAGAGTGTACGAATGTATATATACTAATTTCAACAAATAATTATCTTTGTTGGTTTATGTAATATTAACCATTAGTAAACTTTCCTGTGCAATGTATTGATAGAGCTAGGTGCAAATTTTAACATATGTGTTATAAATATTCCTGTAGCAGTTATAACTCCATATTAGAGGAATTCACCTTAAAAGAAAATATGTCCTTTAATGTTGAATGTTGTACACCTTTTAAGACCGAGCATAGGGAATTTGAATTGAAACTACATTTTTTTATTAAACTTGGGGAAGTGGAAGAACAGTAACGTCGACCGTTACTGAACTTGCTCCAATTTTATCCGATTTATATGTTTTTCCTTCATTTTGCAATATCTGAATAAATTCTTAAATTTCTTTATTATTATTATTATTATTTATGCTTAGTTGTTGGAAAACGTATAATTTTATATTGATGTTTTCACGATTATTTAATTCAGTCTGCTCCATTGTTTTACCCTGTGGGGAAAATGGAGAAAAGGACCAAAATTAAGATGCAGGCTGTCCTCATTCGCCCGCAAAAGTAAAAACGGTCGCTCGCTGATTTAACTATGTTTCAATAAATGTTTTATTCCGAATTCGGGGCTTGGTAAAGTGCTTCCAAGATATTCATGTACTCCTGAATTTAAACGTTAGTTTTTTAAGTAATATAAACCAACTGTATTTTGTTTTAGCTATTATTACACAGATCATAACTGTCAGGCCAATGCTGCTCACCATTTAATTCTACCAAATGGTAATAGTGTCAATCGAAAGATAATAAAAAATTTCAATATTATTCTTTCCTAAATAAAACTGAAACAACGGCAATTAGTAAAAATGTATGTATGTATTATCTGTAACTTCTTTACCTAGCGGTGTAGAGGCTGGTGCTTTGTACACTTTAACGACTGGCCGAACAGTGCTCAACTTGGCACGTGTTGGAGAGTGCCTTTAATTGGTATGAATATAAAAAATAAAATTCTCCAAATACTATGTTTAACTAAACACCAACACAAAAGCTACGACTTGTAAGTCATAAATTTATAAATATAATAAGCCAAAGTAGGAGCATTGCTTTTAAAGAATACAGTTGATTCATTTCCACCATATCAAAAGAACTTAAGAAGAAGTGCATTGCAGAAAGATGCAGTTTTATTAGGTTGATTTAATACTACCGTTGTTGTTTTAAGAATTCTACTGCTAATTAGATTTCCACAGATAGCTAAATTTCACCAGTTTCTTAACTTTGTTTTTAAATTATTATACAGGGTGTCTGCTAATAGGTGGCTCAAAATTTGGAGTGTGGTTCTACCCTTCACAACAAGTAAGAAACGCTTAATAAACTATGTCCGCAAACCAACGCTGCCGTAGATATTAGCACTTCAACTTAAAGGAAATAAATAGTGCAGTTAAGTACAATTTATTCGAGTTAAATAAAGTAGGCTGCTTTTAATATTATAATTCACTTTACAAAAGATTTTCGAAGTGTCCTTCATTGGCTGCTAAGCATTAACGCGACGTATCATTGATTTTCTTACCCGTTCAAAGATACCTGCATTGTTTTGTATTGTTTGGCAAGCATTTTGAACTCTTTCTCGCAATTCTTGAACATTATTTACAGGAGAGGCATAAATCAATTGTTTAAGATATCCCCATAAAAGTAAATGCAAGGAGTTGGCATCAGGAGAGCGAGCAGGCCATGTCGTCGGTCCATTTCGACCTATCCATCTTGCAGGGAATCGCTCGTTAAGGAACTGGCGAGATGTAATGCTGAAATGCGG
Source organism: Agriotes lineatus (assembly GCA_940337035.1). NCBI lineage: Eukaryota > Metazoa > Arthropoda > Insecta > Coleoptera > Elateridae > Agriotes > Agriotes lineatus. Next base: position 194,733,721 of record OW679194.1, on the reverse strand, counting down.
TGAAGCGCCGTCATGCATGTTATCTCTAAGGGAACATGTTCTAGTAACTCTGGAAGCAAGTTTTCCAAAAAATCTGCTTTAGGCAAAAAGAAAGGACCTATCAGAAAATCACCGATGATGCCCTCCCAAGCATTTACAGAACTTGTGCTTATATCCATTATGAAATGAGGCCTAGACATGAGTATTGTGAAAATTAAATATTCCATCTTTGGTGAATCCCGCTTCATCTGTGAATAGTACATGAGAAAGAAATTGTGGATTTTCAGCAGACCATTGAAAAAATATCCTTCTTGGTTGGTAATCTGTCGGTTGTAGACCTTGTACACGTTGTACATGATACGGATAAAGCATCTGATCATGTAATACGTTCCATACAGTGCATTTACTAACTCGCTTGGCTGCAGCAATTCTCAGAGTGCTTGTTCCAGGATTTCTAGTGATGATATATAAGATTCTGCCCTCTAACTGCGGAGTACGCACAATCAACAGTACTTTTTGAAAATGTCTCGTGGTTCCTTAAGCGTTGATGGAGAAGAGTGAACATTTTATCACACTGAATTCGACGATTAGGAAACGTTTCATGATAGATATGACGTGCCCGTCACGCACTACCATAAACACGGCCGCAATACAAATGCATGTCAGCCATCTCCGCATATGTGTAATCTTCATCCATTTCAACAAGAATAAACTTAATTTAATGCTGCACATTTGGCTGACAAGCACATACTAGACTTAAGTGAATTGTAATAATTGAACTTTACCTTAAGTAAAAGTGCTACATGTCGGGCAGCGTTGGTTTACGGACATAGTTTATTAAGCAAGCATTTCTTATTGTTGTGAAGGGTAGAACCACACTCCAAATTTTGAGATACATATTAGCAGATACCCTGAATATAACTTAGAAATAAAGCACCTTAGGGAAAGTTTTGGATCATGATGTTTTACTCTTTAATAAGACCACTTGATTGAATTCTTTATTTACCTTGTAATTTTGGAGTTACGATATAAAGTTTTTTTTAATAATCATAAAACTATTATAGATATTTATGCATTAAGGGAGATATAAATATGTTTTTCCTTGAGGTTGACATGGTCTGTAAATTAACAGAAATAAAAAAAAACCTGAATATCTCCCGTGGTGCATACAATACTTTATTTATTAGCATTGTTTGATTCACACAGATGCGTGCATCAAAACCTTTTTGATTATAATTAATCATGTAATTCAAGTCATAACTGTTCTATCTCATTCAAAGGTCGTGGTAAAGTCAAATTTGCATCTTGCCGTATTTGTTTGCCTCTGTTAATATTGGAAAGGAATTTGTAAGCTTCCCTTAATGGCTTTTAAGCGGATGGATACTTTTTCTATAGAACTTAAGCCGACTTAGCATAGTTGGGAATCATGTGTTTATGGATTTCGTTCAATGCCTCATTGAGAGAGCTTAGCATTAAGATTCTTAGAATAAGTATTTATTCCTACGTGCGACGCTCCGATTGGCTACGCAGGATCGCCTCAGCCAATAGTGTTTGAGCTTTCCCCTCCTTGATGAATTTGCGAGTTCAGCTCGTTGTAAATTCAGCGTTAGTTAGATTCAGAATTTCGAGTAAGCAAGTTCAGCTATGCTTTGTGCTGGTTTGCGGTTCGGTCTAACTCCTGGTAAAGACGGTTCCAGGTTGTTATGTGTGACGGTTACGCGCAATTCCCTATTTCGCGTGGCCAATCCAAGCGTATCACAACAGTTGAAGCTATTGTAAAAAACCATCGGTCCATCAGTGATGTTTGTAATCGTTGTTACTCAATATACTCGTGTTTGTTAAGTCTTGTTTCACTCCAACAAATAACTGAACCCAAGTTAGGGTTATTAAGTGGCAGTTCCCGGCAATCCCATTGAACCGGAATTCGCAGCGGATTAATTGGGGGCCCCATTCGTGGAAGCCTCTTATCAAGTTAATCATACAAAAAACAAGCATATTAGTAAAATAGTATGACATTTCAAAATGTCATCAGTAACATGTGAGCAAACGAAAATGAAATCTAGCATGGCTTTGGAAATTGAAAGGTATGTCGATTATTAATTGACATTGTGTTGAATATGAACTATTATAACAACTGTCATATTTAAATTAAAAACATCAGAAGTAATACAGCACATGACTTAGTTTCTTCAAAGCAACCTTGATTTCGTTTTCGTTTGCTCACATGTTACATTTAAAATAAGAATATGTCAGGGAACATCAAGGATTACCTGAATGTATGGTTGCCAAGAAAAATCCCTTGGGAGTTATGAGTAGCTTTTACTATTTTGTTTCTATGACGAAAATGAACAATATCATGTTGCTAGTAAATAAAGTATTTTATCTACTCCTACTGCACAATGGCCATGAATTATGATTCATAATTCACGGTTTGCAGCCAATCATAAAATTCTATTTTCATTATTCAATAGTTTGCAAATTGCAACCAATCAGAAAATTCTATTTTCATTATTCAATAGGTTGTAGCCAATCACAAAATTCATTCTTATTATTAAATGACTTTTGAAGTTAACAGCTGTCACAAATGTCATAATTCTGAAATATGAACACAAGGCTCCTATTGCATAGAAGTAGATAAAATATCGTATTATATTCGCGATTATGGCCATTATTCACTCAGATGACTTGCGCCACGCGCTTCGGCTTGTGGCGCAAATGTCATCTTCGTGAATAATGGCTGTCATAATCACTCATATAATAATATACTATTAACTCGACAAATACAATTTTTATACAATTTTAGAATATGATAAAGTTAATAACCTATAGTAAACAATTGAGCCTGAGAGAAAATGGCAAACCAATTATATTTGCAGTTTAACGGCAACCTGACAAATTTCTGGCGTGGTTAACAGGCTTCCTCCTGATGAAGCCCCGTACGAAAGCGGGAGAAACGACCTCAATAATGACACGGTCCAATCTCCGAATTCGTTTTTTACTTAATGACAATAGCCGCGAAAGCCTCCGAAATCATCTACTTAGTAATGCTATCTTTAGGGCCGTAACTAGGCAAAATTTCACTGTAGCCATACCTACAGTCGCTTTATATACACTAGGGACTGTAGCCATACCAACATTTTTGCGCCCCTTAGTACACTAACGATACTAATACATATTAATTTTACTGTAGGAATTCCGCATTGATTTTCATATATATTGTGTAATGTCTTCAAACAAACAAGTAAGTATTTAACATTTTTATTTCAAAAGATTTAAAGATTAACTAAATGTTGAAACAAGTAGATAGAATACAAATACAATTTAAGGAGGTTGGGGCGTTACGTACTTGACGAATAGAAAATCGTAAAAAAAAATATATACTGTAGAAAAGTGCATTTAAAAACTCCCCTATAAATTTGAAGAAAATTGTCTCGTCAGAATAGGAGAAAATAAATCGTAAAATTGTGTAAAAATACATGGGCTTTTATGGGCGGAAACTTTCGGGACGGTTAAAAAAAAAAGTAAACGAAGAAATTTTGATGAAACACTTTGCACAACCAAATGCAATATTCTCCGAAGACACTGGTAAAATTTGAACTCGATTCACTCGCTGAATTTGTTGCATTAGTGAAAAATATATCGTTGTGCACTAAAAATGGCTCCGGTCGGCCTGCCTGTCACTTTTATGCGGCAACGCTGCGAAGTCCGCCCGTATTCATAAGTCGTTCGCCAGCGGATCGCCGGCAACTCGCCAGAGTTTCGTTATGAATAGTATGTTGGCGGCACTGTACGTCTATGTCAAATTCGAGGTTAGCAGGTTAGATTTTGTGTCAGATTCTGTCAAAACTGACTGAAAACCTAACCTGATCACCTCGAATTTGACATAGACGTACAGTGCCGCCAACATACTATTCATAACGAAACTCGGCGAGTCGCCGGCGATCCGCTGGCGAACGACTATGAATACGGGTGTCAGCTTTCTCAGCGCTTCATGCGCAAGCGAAATACGTATGTCGGATTAATTGAATACTTGCTACTCCCCAAGAACATCTTAGAATTAACGTGGTATATTTTACGTTGAACATAGCCGTCAGAATAAGAGTAACCAATCGTTGGCACAGTACGAACTGTCAAACAGACATGGCATCAAATTTTGAAGACACTTGCCAGACCACGGCGGCTTTCATTTTCTATGCACGATAACGACAAAATTTGGTCGCAGACAAGGCATTTCAAGTTTTTGGCTAACACCGGAATGTCAACGATTCTCCGGCCTTCTACTCCGTGGGACACGCTATCTTGCACAATTTCGTCGCGGCTTTATGCGCGTTTAGAAGCATCCGATGCAACAACTCATTGTTGACAGAGTATTATAGGTTAGAGTGCCATAAGAGCAGTAGTGCCAAGCAAAAGTTTCATTCAAACGACTGGCAACGTTGACAAACTTCAGCGTTTAATTTATTCAATTCGAAACTACATTTTGTCTGTAAAAAATAGTTTCTCATTGCTATTACAGGTACAAAATCGTAAAAAATATTTAAAAACCATACATTCATCTTTACTATGTACTCAAAAATGAGAAAAACATTATACTTTATTTGTCTTTCTGAAGTTGGCAATGCCTGCCGTAGTATAAGCATTTACCACAGGCCAACCCCCTTACGTCGCGTCCCCGCACAAGATTGCCCCAACCTCCTTAAAAAAAAACACGGAACTTCCTGTACCAACTACTGTCCTCAGTGCCCAAAGACCCAGATTGGGGGTCTCAAATTCATATATCCTTGAGCTGAGAAAGAATACCCAAATTATTCGTAGCTGGACGCTATCAAGACCAAATTTGATTTATTACAAAACAGGAAATGGCTTTTCTCTTTTATTTTTGAAAATTTCCAAATTAGCCCTCTAGGTAATGATCATGCAACCTGTATCACTTGAAAGTATTATAAGTGTATCACTTTGAGGTTTTGTTACAATTTGGAATTAACGCATTTTAGTAGCACAAATAGAAATTTTAAAACTAATTTTTTTAATTTCCTTAAATCCCTAAAATAAAAATAATAGTTACTATAGCTTTGAACATAAAAATGCCTATGCACAATACGTATATTTAAAAACGCCATTAAGTTAATGACTTATTATAAAAAATATGGGGTCAATTGCAATACAGTAGAATAGACAATATTAGTATGTATTTAAAAGAATAACATTTTGTTAGAAGTTCGCTCTCTCAGCAATCAAGTTCATTATTTTTGCATTGTCCAATTCACTTATATCTCTCGCACACGTCATCAACATGAAAGCGTCTAGATAATCTTGACACAAACAACTGCGTAAAGGGTTTTTAACATATTTCAAAATCGAAAAGCTTCGTTCACATGCAACTTGAATGGTTGACAAAGTAAGCCTGCTCGGAGCAGGCCACCGGGAAATTTCCCGGTGTCCCGGTGGACCAGTCCGGCCCTGCTGTACGGTAATATTCCTTTACTGTACATAGCAACCATTACCACACCAAAACAACTGTATGTGTGCATGGCAACCATTACCATACTCAAACCGATAAACTATTGAACAAACCACGGATGTATGAATCATAAGCCTTAGATGTCTTAAAATTCGCTCGGATTCAAAACATCTGCGGCAGTTGTGATACTCATAACGTCATAACATTCATAGATATGTTAATAGCTATTATCTAAATAGTGATAATTGTATTAATAAGAATTGTGCTAAATGTCATCGACACATTACATTCCATGCTAACGATCATTTTCTATGTATTAAAACTAATTAAGAATTTTCGGAAGGTCGACTACGTGTCAAGATCGACTGCCTCATACATCCACGATATCTATAGAGAGCTCTCTCACAGACTAGCTTATTTGAAAAATACATTCAGAATTTGAGGCACAGAAAGCAAGTAAAATTTCTATCTAAAGTGGATATTAATAAATTAAGCTTTTAAAGTGAGGTAGGGCAATTTCAAGTTCCTATATGTAGCATTAATATTATTTTTCGTTGAGCCTGTTAATTTCAATATTAATGAATTATTTTTCTAAAAAAGTATGGATTAATAGACGTCATTAATACACTGTTTTTGATTAATCCACTCTTTTTCATTAACTAACTGTTTTTTAAAAAAGGATGGATTAATAGATCTATTAATGCACTGTTTTTGATTAATACACTCTTTTTCATTAATTAACTGTTTTTGTGATTTTGACGTTTGATGATATTTTGCATGGAGGTTAGTTGTATTAATCAAATTTTTCGCCACAAAAAAAGATTTTGCGGTCAACGAAAAAATGTTGTAATCAACTCGTTTGTTAATGGGCGATTAATATATCTCAACAAAATCGTGCTTAAACAGTTTCGATTATTAATCGCCTTCATTAACACACTTGTTGGTTAAATAACTATTATCTTACAGTAGCGCCTATTAGCATACATTATATTTTTTTTATACAACTGTTTTCAGTGACTAAAATGAAGTTTTATTCACAAGTGAATTTTCATTATTTATACTACTGCAGTGTTGGTAACACTGTCAAGCTATGTCAAATTCGTAATTTTCAGGTTAAGTTTTGCGTCAGTCTGTGTCAAATAACAAACAAAACCGAACCTACGAACCTCGAATTTGACATAGACTGACAATACACTTCAGTACTGTCAAACGTATATCACAAATCATAGGCGACTAATTATAAATTTATTTCGCGATATATTCTGACTGCGCAAACTATTTAGGCACAAGAATTGCTACTGTAAGATAAAACGTCGTATATCACACGTGAGCGAAATGCCATTATAAGCTCGTGAGAAATTGTATCGCTCGGCTGGGGCACTCGCGATTCAAAATTCTCACATCGCAAATAATGATGCATTTCTCTCACTTATAATGTAATCTACTATTATTATGCATGGTTTTGTTTCTATTTGCTAGAATTGCGTTTTACGTTATTTATTCAAGTTCCTGTTTATTTTATTTCTGTCCTATTTTGTTATTTTAACCTATTAACGTGTTTATTTCTAATATATACTGTTGGTACATAATGATTAATAATAATGTGTAGTTTACTTTCCTCGCATCAAGCAAAAAGAAGTATTGTAATCGTATAAAAAAGATTTACAAGATCTCTTCAAATCGCCATATTTCAGATCAAGCAGATAGATAAAAGGTAAACATCTTGAACAAATTAATTCTGTCTTTCTCTGTTTTAATTCCAGAACTATTGGTTAGAGAGTAATTATATTTTGCATAGGGTTGCCAACAGATCTCGTTCAAGTATATGTTCTCTTTTTAAGACAATTCTTTTCTTCTCTATTTTTTATATATCCTCAAATTGTTTTCTTTTTCAATTTCACCAACTTTTAGTTACTTTAAGTTTAACAAAAAGTCGATGCACATATAAAGGCTTGTACGTAAATACAATTTATAGGCATTTGTAGAAAAAATCTCAATATTGAAAATTTTTAAAATTGTTTTTTGTCGCAAAGGGATAACATATTTTAAAACAAATAGTGTTGAGCTTCCGCTCGAATTACTACAAGTTCACCATTTTTTTTTGCAATACCTTCAAAAATATCAGTGTAGAGAAAATATTTTCCATGTCAGCAGACAGGTTATCAAAGAAAGAAATAAGTTGAACATTTCCACTATCTGAGATATTTTCGGTGTAGTTTATAAGTAAATCGATATTTTACGGTTACAATTTTATAAGCAAATAAAAGAAAATGGGAATCTTTTACACTAAATTAGCACCGTAGATAAATATAACGAAAAAGATCATGAAAATGAGGATGACGATGATTTAAATTAAATTGAATTAATTTTTTAAGCGCAACTTGCATTATAAGTGCAATTTTTATGTTTCCATGTAGGCATTTTTATGTTCAAAACTATAGTAACTATTTTTTTTTTTGGGGAATTTAAGGAAATTAAAAAAAATAGTTTTAAAATTTCTATTTGTGCTACTAAAATGCGTTAATTCCAAATTGTAACAAACTGTGAGAGTTATACAACTTCAAAGTATTATAAGTCTCAGACAACTTAAGTTTTGAAAAATATTTTAAATTTAATTTAAGCTATTTATTTTTTTACAACAATAAATTTTGTTCATAAAACTTTATTATTGCAATTTTTATTCTAGTTTAAATAATAAAATCTTGTTTAAACAATTTTTAATTTTTCTAAAATAATCTTTATTTCACGAAATGTTACTCCTTTTAATCTCGTTTAAATTATTTTTTTCTACTCCCGCATGTATATATTCTGTTTCTTCACAATCTACAGAATGGATATGTAGGCAATTGTAGTTAACTGAACGTATATGATTTCATATCCACACAAGGGTGGATATGAAATACACCAATCACAAACCACGTAGTCGTGATTACCTAGGCAACTTTCATTAATTGTTTGTTTTGCAATGGGCACGCCCTGCTGTGCCCTGTTTGTGGCAAACGTGATTTTGTTGTAAGATATCTTATTAATTAGCGTTGAATAAATTTTCTTTAATTTTCCATTCTTTTCCATTGATAGGTCGTAGAAAAAATACACTGTACAACTCGAGTGGAATGTCCATATCGCCCTCGGATAATTGAGCACTCCGCCTACGGCGTCGTGCTCAAACTTTATGCTCGTGCGATATGGACATCATATCCACTCTCGTTGTACAAACTACTATTAATTTTTAATAAAGCAGTAAAATCCCGGCTGAAAATTACCTGATATAAAGTTATCTTTCATCTAGTTTCAACGGTTTTAAATATCAATTAAACGTCTTTTAAGCTCTTTGAACTATTTTAGATTTTACTTAGCGGCTTTTGTTTCACTGTAACAATATTAAATGAAGCCTGATACTACCACAATAAGTGAAGTTTTATAAATCATCTTCAGTCGGAGCCTGGGCAGGCGATTATGCCTAACCGTTGATAGAAAGGTGTTGGTATGATGGCCGGACATCGTAAGATTATACCGCTGTCCGAGTATGAAATTTGAACTTACTACCTGCCGATTTCAAACGCAAACGCTTTACCAGCCGGCCACTCGCAATCTAACGAATTTAAAATCGTCTGAAGTTTCTATTAATATTAATATTATGTAATACATAAGTTCTTAATTTCTTAGTAGTGTTATATTTCGTAAAGCACCTTTCGTTAATAATTAATATTCAAAAAATTATAGAGACGCAGGCCTTGCTTAGTTTTTTCTATCTATCACGTTGGTAGACTTCTTGCATCCATTTTCCTGACATTGTTTTAAATGTTAGCCCATCGCGTTCTTTCTCAATTTTTGTACAAGGTCCGGCAGAATGAGGTATCCATTTTAAATTGAGTTGTTTTTGTTAATGGCTAAATTTTTATTAAAAATCAATCAAAAGGTTCTTAAGGAAACGCGGGAATTTTATTTTTTAAATATTACATCAGTCAAGTGACCTTTTTCTCTCTACTGGCACTCTTGAAGCCTAGCACGAAAGTTTTTTTTAAGTGTGCGTACAGAACGAGTTCTTCCTTTTGGTTTTACTTTGGCACATGAGGTAGTACTGCGAAACTTGTGTACCCACTTTTTAATTGTTAAAGTAAATTTAATCACAACACCATAAAAAAGACTGAATTGTTTTTATGACAAACATAGAATTTAATGATTTCATTCTCTGTACAATTTTCTAAAGAGAATCCAGTTAGTAAAACCAGAAAGTTATATAGTCACCTAACAAACTTTTTAGAAAACATGAAAATTATTCGTACAGCTTTGTTTTATTTGAAAAATATTAAATGTTGATTCTACGAGTACCTACATTATTTTAAAGTTTGACCATAATTCAATTATTATTGCTTCTAAAAAAATTATTGATTTCTTTGCTACAAAAATGTGTATTTCAGGGTTCGTGAGTCTGAAACAGAAATGCATTTTTACATAGGTACCTAGGCTAAATCCCCTTGGGAATTGAAAGTAGTCCAGTTTATTATCTTTTGCAAGAAGGATAATTCTTGGTGTCGTTCTTCATTTCTTATCTTTCCGAGACCAGGTCTTTGCTGTAGCTACTTTAAAAAGTAACTACGCATCAATAGAAAGAGAACTAAAAACACTTATTTCACATTGTGCTGTAATGCTCAATAAATATTTTTGATTGTTTTAACTAAATACCGGTAAAAAACCCAAACTCTATTATAGAGCAAAGTATTGGAGTAAAATCACAAACCAATAAAAATGTAACTCAATTTCAACGTTCCTCCTTAATTGCGGATTCCACGGAATAAAGAATTGTAATTGCGTACACTTTATATGGCTTTTTCAGACAATACGTAATTATAATAATGAAGGTCCTGAGAGGGTTCAGAACATGCCCAAAGAATGCACGTTAAATACTTACACTTCAGTTCATATGTGGCTTTTTCCAGTTGCTTGAACAAGCAGTTATAAAAGCACAATAGCCCTCACTTCACGCACAACAGCTATTTCCTTTCATAACTGTTATTGTTTCAAGTTTTAATTCCAAGTGTCCCCTAAGCACCAATCTAGACAGAAGTAAACGTGTTATGTAGCGGTTAGACCTCTTCTGGCCCACAGCTATTAAAAAGTTTCGAAGGGGACAGCTAAACATACCCTCTAATATTGCAGTCAGTAAAAGGGCAGCAACACCATTACAGAATTCAGAAATTCAGGGCCGTAGGTTGATTCAATTCAAAAGAACGCCATTTTTCACAATTTTATGCGAATGTTATAGTCTTTGTTTATTAGCCACAGGCCTCAACGACCTACAGTGCTTATGTCTTTGTTTATAATTTTGTACATGCTTGCTTTTTGTTCACTTTGTGAAAGCAATAATAATAATTTCCATTTACAGTTACACAGAGTTTCCGTTTCCTACATAATGGCATTTATGTAATAAGATACAGCAAAAATTAACGTGGAATTAAAGGCGTTACAGGAAGTACGAGTTAAGTGTACAATTTTACTGTACTTATCCCCATCGATTGGTACAAAACAAAATCAAGAGTCGGTGTATTTGATTGTCCCATAACTAAATGAGTACAATAAATCCGGATATATTGCCATTTCTTCCACTAAAAAGAGAAGTTATAGTTTATGTAGCAACAGATCACAGATGTTGGAGATCGATCTGATGGCTCAAAACTCAGCTTAAAAAAGTGAAATATAGTATAACTCTTGCCAAAAATATGTTTCTGACTATTCAACACTATAACATATAAGCCAATCACATTGCAGACATTTGCTTTTTTCAACCAATAACAGCAGTATATCACTGAATATTGGGCACCATGCAAAATATTCACAAAACAATGTACGTACTCAAGAAATAAATAGCCTTGTTGCGAAGTATCGCTTAGCAACGATGTTCTGTCCTTAGTGATATCGCCTAGGTTACCTATCACTAAACCCAACAAACTGTGTGGTTTGTTTAAAAAAATTTAAAATGCTGTGTTTTGGAAGTATTCCGCTGAATTTAATTGAGAATGAATAATTATATTAATTGTTGGATTATTTTTCAATAAAGTTAATCGTTATGTATTAATATTGTTAAATAGTCGTACCAAAATACGCACTCGAAGTGGATATATTTTTTTTAAATATTTTGCCATTTCCATAGAAATTATTGCAAATTTCACTCAACAAAATCACATTTAAATGTCACTCGCCTTCGGCTCGTGACATTTTTTATGTGATTTTGTATCGTGAAATTTAAACGCAATAATTTACATGGAAACGACAAAATATTTGTCAAAAATATATCCACTGCTTGTGGTATTACCCTTGAATATTGCATTCTGCATTACAAGAACTTCAGATAGAAACATCAAGTAAATAAATTGATGTGACTGTTAGAGAAAAAATCTGTAAAGAGCTTTACCCAGAACTTCCCCCTTGGACATTGTGACACTAAATAGTTTTAAAAATTAAAGTAAGTTAGGGGTAAAAATATCTTCACGTTTTCTAATAAATTAAATACATTTTTCAAATAAAAAAAACATTACCGGTGGTGGAATTCGAAGGGCGGCGGATGCGTATGCAATTTCTACGTTTTGTGGGATATTGCAAGGAGAATGAGCCATTTCTACCTGCGTTACGGAGTACTACGTAACTACGTGTGTCCGGCTGGCTTAAATAGAACCTCTTTTCGTTGGCTGAATCTGTTGGATTCTCTTCAAAAGTAAAGTCTAAACTATGTGCAAATTGTTACTTTCCTGTATGTCAGTTAAACCAAAAATAAAAATCTTGCCGGTGATGCGAATTCAGCGCTTGCGAACGAGCCGGCCAATTCGATTTCTTTGTTTGGAGGTAGTTTACGCTTTCGCTTCCAAAGCTACCGCGATCTTTCGAATTCCTGTGTTCCAGCTATATTTAACGTTCCGCATTAATCCGTTGCTCCTTTTTGTATCGTACAGTATCGTACTCTGTGTCTATTGGATTTCAGTTTTGGTAAGAATAAAGCCTGCGATATGTACAAATTATTACTTGTATCTAATGTTAAGTTAAATCAAATAAACAATACTTTATTTTGTTAAGGCGCCCACCCTGTGTATATTTGTCTGGAATTATCTCGGTTTCATGCCAGGTAGATATATAATGTGTATGCAAAATATTGTCGTCCTCTAACAAATAGTTTTTGAGTTATACCGCCAACAACAGACAGACAGACAGACGGAATTGAGAAAACTGTTTTTCGCCATCTAGGAAAATCTCGGAAGGCGATTTTTTCGCGATTACAATACTTCCGAGAAGCCGCGTGGCGCAGTTGGGTAAGCGACAGGCTTGCATTAAGCAAGTCCTCGGTTCGAATCCCGCGGGGGTCGCAATTTTTTCCGTAGCCTTGGCGATTGGAATCGGGTTCGGTGAGACCATTTACAGTTGGGCACCAAATTAACTGTGCTCTACTCAGAACCAAAGGCGCGTTCCAACTCTGTATCCGAATCCGGCGCAAGTTGAGCATTGTACCGCCAGATGCCAGCGCATAAAGCACCAGCCTCACACCGGAAGGTAAATGAGGTTACAGATTATACAGACATACATACAATACTTCCTTCGTTTTTTAGACGAGGAAAGTAAAAATGAGTAGTTTATTAGAAAACGAGTTTAAATAATTACCTTATTTTTCATGTTTGTGAATTGTGATATTGTTTACAGAGAAAAAATTATGTTCATGCACTGTAAAACTTACTACACTTGTTGGTAATAATGTCTATTTTGTATCACATTTCAATCAAATAATTTCTTTTTGGGTGTAAAACGTAATTAAGTTCGTTTTCTATGGGAAAAATGCTCTCTAAAACATGTATTGTCGGCAACCCATTTAATACGAGTACTGTTGGCAATCACGTTTACCAAACAATAGCAAGTAGCAGTGGCGTGTCAGTTGTCACCCAGTCTTCCTGCTTTTTCGATGTGTTTTTACTTAGTGAATTTTTGTTTAGAAATCAGAAAACCTGTCGAGAGAGAACATTGAAACAAAATAGTTTTTAATTTTTTTTAAATCTTCAGTTGGGCTGGTCACATGGTAAGAATAAGAGATACAAGGAGAATAAAACTCGTAACAAACTAGAAACCAAAAAGAGGACCAAAACCAGGCAAGCCACCTATTAGATCGAAAGATGAGCCGAAATGCTAGACAAAAATGGAAAAATCAAGCAAATAGTAAGCAAAGCTGAAAAGAAATTATGTTACAGGGAAAATCACTATTTACGACTTACAACAATCTTCAAGGTTGCAGGACTAGCAGGAGATCGTTCGCGATAGTCAAATACTATTGCACCGAGAAGAAAAAATAAACTTGATGATGGTTCTGAATCTGAATATCTGAAATGTTGCGAATGTAGATGGACTACACCACGAAATTATGTGTAAAATGATGCTGAAAGAAGAATTTTACGGATTTTTGAAATTCTCATTCAAAAAACATATATGACACCTTTTCATCCTTTGTTGCGTAAATTCAAAAACAAAGTTGGCTAGAAGTTTGTTCCTATTTAACCGATATCTCTTACCGTTTCAGAGATCCTAATGGTGAACCTCGAAAGTGAATTACTCTGTATGGCAAAATACAAATAATATCGATTTGACACATTTTAAAAAGTTGCTGTTACTTCGGTCCGGCAACGATGCATGTGTGGAAGACATTTCTAAAAGTAGTTACAAAGTTACAAAACATTTGCGTATACAGGGTGTTATGGAAATGAGTGCAAATATTTTAACCGGTAATAGAAATCGCTAAACCGAACCACTCATTTTTTCGAAACTGCCCTCAAAACTGAGTTAAAATTCAAAACAATTTTACTGTAAAAATGCATACCCGCCTATGGAATAACATTTTAATTTAATGCCACAGGACACAAAAACATTTCTTTGACTTGCAAACCAATAAAAACTGCATAGGTACTGATAAAGCGATTACTTCACATCTGGTCACCAACGTACTTAATCAATTGAGGTAGGTAAGTTATTGACCATATGTCGTTCACCTATAACTTAGAATTACTTACCAAGCGGCTCGTCAAATATAGGGGAGATAAATAATTGAGAAAATATACGATTAAATGAAAAACGATAAATAGAAAAGTAGTTCATTTTGGTGAGCTCTATCACTGGTTAACATATTTGCACTCATTTCCATAACACCCTGTGTAAGAGTTATAGATACGAAAGTGGTGCACATTACTACAGGTTGTCCAATATTAGAAAGCACTTGGCAAATTCTTGAACAAATAATAACAATTTGAAAATGTTCATAGAAATTGTCTTTGTACAGTCGAAGAAATAGGTTTGATAGTGTCATTATATATTTCGTTTCTCTCAAGTATGGCGTTTAAAAAAGTATAGGATTTGTGTGTTCATTTTGGTTTTTTCTAATTTGGTTTCATTTAATACTAATTTATTCGTGGCTTTCTCGTTTCTTTTGTATCAACAATAGCTTAATTTTTACTTTCTAAACCTCGTTTTATATTAAGTTCAAGTGCTGAAATTAACATTTTAACAGTGTTTGCTGCTTATCACTTTAAATAAAGCATATTTAGGAACTTAAATTGTTCATTTGTGTTCAAATTTGAATTCTGAAGAACAGTTGAATTTAGGGGTATGAAGTAACAGATTAAAAGAAAAGTCGCTAAAATGATTTTTCAAAAATACAATAGTATATACAGTGTGACCAGTAAAGTCCGCATCATATGGGATTTTTTTTATTAATAGCTTTTTTCGAAATTTGACTTTGGCATCAATTTGTGCTTCGATCGAGATGAAAATTAACCAAAAAAATAGTAGTCACGTCATTCGCATTATCTGTCAAATTTAATTTTTTTTTCAAAAAAAATTCAAAAGTGGGGTTATTTCTCAAAATATCGAAAAAAGTTATTAGAAAAAGTTTTTCTAAATGCAATTTTTAGCCCATATGCAAAATTTCAGCTGTATAAGATAATTTAGATTTTTTGCCCTTTTTTTTTAAATTGCACAACTGTTGCAAAGTAAGACTCAACGCAACCTACATAAAACTTCTTAGTTTTGACAATGCTTTATTTCACACACATTTTCTTTAAAGTAGTGCCATATTAAATGTGTGTTTTTCTACAAAATCCAAATAGGGCTATTAAAATTTGGTCACATGTGATGCAAAGTTTATTTGTTTTTGACCCTGTATAATGTAACTCCATAAAATAACTATTTTTGAAAACGCAGTTTGTGTCTAAAAGTAATACACGTTATTTTATGAAGTTACATTATACAGGGTCAAAAACAAATAAACTTTGCATCACATGTGACCAAATTTTAATAGCCCTATTTGGATTTTGTAGAAAAACACACATTTAATATGGCACTACTTTAAAGAAAATGTGTGTGAAATAAAGCATTGTCAAAACTAAGAAGTTTTATGTAGGTTGCGTTGAGTCTTACTTTGCAACAGTTGTGCAATTTAAAAAAAAAGGGCAAAAAATCTAAATTATCTTATACAGCTGAAATTTTGCATATGGGCTAAAAATTTCATTTAGAAAAACTTTTTCTAATAACTTTTTTCGATATTTTGAGAAATAACCCCACTTTTGAAATTTTTTTAAAAAAAAAATAAAATTTGACAGATAATGCGAATGACGTGACTACTATTTTTTTGGTTAATTTTCATCTCGATCGAAGCACAAATTGATGCCAAAGTCAAATTTCGAAAAAAGCTGTTAATAAAAAAAAATCCCATATGATGCGGACTTTACTGGTCACACTGTAGGTTGTTGCGTACAAAAAACATCGGAAATTATTAGATTTGCAAATGTGAGGCACCCTGTATAGCATTACACATTACACATTTTACGCATTGCGATCAATGCACAAAGCCAGATGCCACTTGACCGCCTGTTCCAATCCATCTGCCTGTGAACTGTGTGTAAAGCCAATTTCTTATTCCTAAACTTGTATGAGCGAGTGCCCCATCGTGGTAGTATTAGATTTCCTATTTAATATTTAGTCATCGTCCAGTAATATCGGTAAAGAATTTTCTAGAAAATCTTCGTAGTTTTCAGCATTCAAACGTTGTAGTAATTCAAATGGTCCAATTAAGCCATCATTTCGGATACCAGTCACCATATTCCCACTAAATCTTTGTTGGAAATGAGAGCGTTGCCTTAAATGGGTGTTTTTCTTGCCCATTCATGGAAATTACAAAAATAGTAATTCCGTCTCTCGTAAAGCAGGCCTCGCCAGTCCACAAAATATTAGGTAGATTATCTTTATGCGTCTGAATCCAGTTGCAAAACTTTAAACGTGCCTCTGCATCATTACCCAGAGCTTGAACTCTTTGATAAAGGTATGAATGGAAACGCTCATTTCTTATTGTTCTGCAAACTTAATGAATGGCAAATACTGGGTTATAATAAAATAATGGTGTATTTATTTGTGTTTAATAAATCTGATTTCTGGTGTATTTTCCTTTTTGGGATTATAACTCATAATATTCACATATAATCTCATAAGAGCATTAATTCTTTCCGGAAATTTTTTTGAGTGCGTTTCAACAACGTCGTAGTAATTTGCCCGAGCGGGACGCGTACGATTTTCATCAAAATATTATCGATAATAAGCGTAATACTCGTTATATTTACCCTGGTAATAGAAGCATCATCGCAGTACTTTTTAATAATATTTGCAACCCTTTTTCTTACATTGTATCATATGATATGGTTGTTGTTGTTCAAACAAGTTGTTTACAAAAATAAATATGAGTGTAAGTATATGGAGTGTATAATTTTGTGATAGGGATTATAAGGCATTTCAGGTATCTAAAAAAATGTTAACAAATTTGGATTTTATTTTTTAACAAAAATAAATTGCACGATAATTTTCTTATCACAATATTTTTAGTTTACTTTCATAAAACACTTAAAACATTACTCCAACGCTTCAAATTATCTGAATTTACAATTATGTTCGTTTTTCTTTCTGATAGGTATATTATATTGTTACGATATTGGATATCTCGTGCTTTTATCACTTCAACAATATAGAATGAACAGGTTTACATTTATTGCTGTTCCTGGTCCATAATTTAAAATTAATTGATAATTCTAAGTGAGCTGAGTACAACTACTAATAAACGACTAATTTTGGCGTATTATACAGTGTCTAACTAAACCACTTGACCAAATTTGAGAGGCGTATTCTACTCTTCAAATTGATGATAACACTTCTGGCTAACAGTATCTGAAAATTATCCTTTAAAAAGTTATGGCCAGTTGAACTTGACACAATAACACTAAGATTTTACATTTTAATTATTTATTAATATTAATTAATACAAATTATAACGTGCCTTTTATATTAAGCAGTGGAGTTGGCTCGGCGGTAGAGCCAGAAAATCTGGATTCAAACACCAATTACTTCAACGGTCACAACAAATCTTCATTATGAGATTCCCCAATCCGTCTTAATGCCTTCATCTTTTTTGGTGCTTTCTCGCATTGGAGGTTAGTCACCAGCACAGCTATTTTCATTTTAGACGCCGCTGATCAGAATGTAAATTGTAAAGATGTTTAGTCGCACCATTCTCTTAAGTTTCTCACCCAGAACTTCTTTCTTCCTCCAGTGGTCTCTTCGCTTCGATCGTGTCCTCCATGATTAGTTGTAGCACGAAGTAGGTACTTGTCGCCAAGCATAACATGTTCAAAAGATCGGAGTTTTCGCTTTTTAACGAGAAATATTAATTCATTTTGAATAACTTATAGGTATGAGTTATATAACTATAATAATAAGAATCCGTTTATAGACCTTCCCTTGAGGGATCCTGCAATCCCTAAAGCCCCAAAAGGGCACGTTCTCAGGAGGCGGATTGGGGAATGCCTGGTAAATATACCGGATAAGAGCAAAATAAAAGACCTCCCTCGGACCAACAGGCAAGTGGCGTCTGTTCCATAATGGGCGGCTATTAATAGCGACGATGCACTAGATTAAGGGCGGCAATAGGTAAAAAGTGCAACCACCAAGTCGTGTGGCCAGCGCGGTGATTTATCGCCAAATACTCCCCAAATCTTACCACGAAACAAAAAAAAACACAGGGCCCTCAGTCTCCAGCGGTTTGGAGCTTCTTAACCAAAGCAGTGGTCAATGTAAGAGAAAGACAGAGAATACTAAGAATCGCTAGGTTAAATTATTCTGCCACATTAAGACGAAAACTGTGAAAATATAATAGAGAAATATAACAACCACAAAACTAAACATTGGAACATATAATACATTAATACAAGGTTACTTTCAACCAATGACAGACTGGAGGAATTAGAAGAACTGAAGCATATAAAACGGGACAGACTGGGATTAAGTGAAGTTAGGCGCAAATAGGTTGCCTTGATGACAATTTGACGTATTTTTCCTGTAACAGGGTACGGATACAAACAGCTTCCTCCTTTTCTCAGTCGAATAGTAAATTAATCATTGTCACGTCGCTATTACTTTTCAAATGACATATCCATAAACGGCTTAGACAAAAATATTGGAAGATATTTCACGGTATTATATTAAAAAAAACTATTTCATATACGCTACATTTTAGAATCTGCATAATGTAAAAGTTCTGGGTACTACGGTGGGATATACGTCAAAAGATCGAAGCCAAAAGGTCGATCGACAAAAGATCGCGGTCAAAATGTCGTACGATAACTGATCGTATGCGACAAATGATCGCATGCGACAAAAGTCCGCATACGAAAATAACTATAAACCTACCCATACATTGAGATAAAAAAAATCGTCACACATTAAAAGTACTTCTGAAAATCATTCACAACATAACATACCAGAACTAGAAGGAGAAATAAGTCAAGCTCAATTTCGATTTCGAAATGGTAGAGGAACAAGCGAAGCTTCATTTGGAATGGATGTACTCATCCAGTGACGCCTTGACATGAACTCTACGCTATAGTATGTATTTGCAGGATATCTTTCTTTTAGTTCTAAACATGATTATGTTTGTTAAACAGTTCGTCTAATATGTCTTCTTTCTATTTGCATATACAGAGTCCCGAACTACCGGAGGTGGAAGATATTTCTAAAATTATGAGAGTTTTATAAAAGTTGTAGGTAATTATAAAGATGGTGTATATTACATAAATATTTATGATTATATAGGGTGGCTAAATAACTGAGGCGAATCAAACTTACTTCTTTTAAAATAGAATGCAAAATACTTATATTATATACAGGGTGCCTCTTTTCCGACCTTAACCATTTAGATAATTTATATTAAGAGATATGAAGTAATTTAAATTAGGGCAAAGTTGCGCATTCCAAGTACTAATTATTGCGGTAATAATGGAGTTCAAATTCGGACATGGTTTGGATGCCATGATTCTGGGTGCGCCAAAGTGAAATTCAAAAAACTCCTAAATTATAGGTATGTTAATTATGAGACCCAGTGTGCTAATATGATGCAGTTAAACACTAATTAATACAAATAATAGTGGAGTTGAAGTTCGAAACTGGTCCAGATGCCATGAAACTGGCCGCGCCAAGGTGAAATTCCAAAAACTTCTAAAATATACATAGGTGTGCTAATTACGGGACCCAGTGTGCCAATATCATCCAATTAAGGACTAATAAGGACTATATAAAACTGAAAGTCCTGACTCACTCACTCACTCATCAACACCCAGCCCAAACCCTTGGACTTAAGAAATCTCGAAATTTTGCACAGAAGTTTCCTTTATGATGTATACAAGGAATAAGGAAGGATATTTCGAAATTCAACCCCTAAAGGGGTAAAATTTTGTATGGAGAAATAATATTAAATAGACATTTCGACTTGAAACTTCGTAGGAGTACTCCTAAAAACAAATAAGCAAACACGTATTTCGTGATTTTCCGAAAATCAACCCCTTAGGGGGTGAAATGGGGTAAATAAGCCTAAAATACGATATGGATGTCGTTATTGAAGTTTTTTGGGACGTTGATTGCGAAAATGGCATTTATTTTTAAGTCCAAGACGATGGACATAACATAAGGGAAGTTACAGGACGGGACGGGACTGGACGGAACGGGACGAGACGGAAAGGGAAGGGAAGGGATGGGATGGAGGGGGAGGGGAGGGGACGAGATGGGACGGTACGGTGACGGGGGCGGAGAAAGGGACGAGCACGGGGATAGGATGGGATGGGATGACAGAAAATAATTAGTCATTATTTAATACACAAATAACGAACCTCCCGCGAACGAAGTCTCGGGTAACAGCTAGTTATTACAATAATAGTGGAGTTAAAATTCAAGAATGGTCCAGATGCCGTGAATCTCGTGGCGCCAAAGTAAAATTCCAAAAACTCCTAAATATAGGTGTACTAATTATGCGACCCAGTGTGCTAATATGGTCCAATTAAGCACCAATTATCACAAATAATAGTGAAGTCGAAATTCGAAAATGGTTCAGATGCCGTGAATCTGGCCACGCCAAGGTGAAATGAAAAAACTTCTAAAATATAGGTGTGCTAATTACGGGGCTCAGTATGCTAATATGAACCAATTAAGCACTAATTATTGCAGTAAAAGTGGAGTTGAAATTCAAAAATGACCCGGCCAACTTCTTGGACCTCATATTTAAATAGCTTAAAGACTTTGTGTTCAAGTGTCAGTCATTTTAATAGAAATGTGTATGGGTTCAACGTCAACTGCTTTAGAGATGTTAATAATTTTATGCAAAAAAATTTCAGGCGGTTGCTGTAAATAACAGAAAACAATTGAATACAAGAAAACGTTATGAAAAAATGTTTGTTGTGAATTACTTTTCGAGTGTAAAATTGTGGCCTATGATATTAATGACATACAGAGTGTTTGCTAATTTTTTAATGGAATGTCCTGCATATTTTTAAAAGGCTCTTTTAATGAGCTTTCTTTTGATATCTTACTGTATTCCCACAGATTCAACTGTTACGCAACTGTTATGCTAGTTTGGACAAAAATTTAAACCTGTTAGGATGCTTTATTTTAAGACATAATAAACAAACGTCTTTGAAAGCTTAATTTAAACAGTTGGAGTTCTCCGAGAATAACAAGAAAATCAGACTAAATAAAAATCGAGCCTCTGCTGAAGCGAGAAAAGCAAGAGAAAATTAAGTATGACAACGATTGAATTTAGAGGTTGTTCCATTAAAAAAAAGAAATAATTAAATTTGTAAATTTTGAGTTTTAATACCCAGAGAACAGAAGAAAAAATATTTAAACATTCAATTATGCATGTATACAATTTTGGTGCATTTGTTTTTGTTTTGTTTAAATTTGATTTCATTTGACACTGAAAGCAATTTACTTACGCATTTCTCATTTTTCGTGTTTATTATTTCTTGTACCAACAAAAGTAGCATTTTTATTTTTTAAATGAGATAAAGTGTGAAGATTATTATTTTAACATCGTTTGTTTGCTATTCCTTGGGCTAAAACATCATAAAGGGCTTAACTTGTTTTTTATGTTCAAACTAGCATATCTGAAAAAGCGGTGGATTAGGGGTATCAAGTAAGCCATCAAAAGAAAACTCATTAAAAGGGCTTTTCAAATATATAGAGCGTGCTAATAAAAACGTTGAAAATTATTAAATTAGTAAATGTTAAATACCTTGTGCTTTAATACCCAGAACAATCATTTTACACTTGAAAGACAATTCATGAAAAACATAATTTGTTGGTAACGTTTTCTCCCCTTCAATTATTTTCTGATACCTACAGCAGCCGCCTGAAATTCAGTGTTTTTTGCAAAGAATCGTTGATATCATCAAAAACAGTTGACGTTAGACCTATACAACTTTATATTAAAATTATTAGTATTTCTACATTAGAATGTTAAAGCTACCTAAATATGGAGCATTCCATTAAGAAAAGTAAGTTTGATTTACTACTCTTTTTTATATACAGGGAATTTATTTTAATGCGCAATTTGGTATTCCCGTTTCCATGAAGACTTGATTGGTACTAATGTTACTATTGGTTTCTAAGGATTCGCCACGCCATGTGTAAATGCGTTTATTTTAAAATGCAATATATGAACCGTAATTTTATAGAAAAAGAAGCATCACAAATAAGAAGATGGAATATAACATGTAATAACCCACATACTTGCTGTAAACTGAAGTCTTTATACTATTTAATCAACAGAATTCCTTCCTTCGTAGAAGATATTATGTTTTTACAAACTCAGTAACGTTTCCATATTGCATTTTAAAATAAACGCATTTACGCATTGCGCGTTATAATAAACTCTCTGTATATAATCACAAACATTTTAGTAATATACATCCCCTTCATATCTACAACTTTTATATTGGCGACTTTTATGTAACTATCATAGTTTTAGAAATATCTTTCACCCCCGCCACATTGCCGTTGATTTGATTTTTTTATAAATTCCGTTTGTATAATAACTTTTAAAAGATTAAAGATTATAAAAACTATAAAGTCTGGTGATGTGACTAAAGTTTATTGTAAATTACCATAGCAATTTTATTATTATTATAGGAATAATTTCATTTCTAATTGAAAATTTTCTAGATGAAATAATACTACACCCTGTATAAATACTATAGTTTTTGAAAATGCTGTACACAGCCTTAATTAATAATCAGTATAATTATGAAAACGTGTCTCCACCTCTTTCGCGGAAGTCCTACGTAAGGCCTGAATAAAATCCCACCATTATAAAATAACAAGCGGAAACAATAACACGCCCTAACTCCCGCAAACAGTAAAAAAACATCTAACGAAGCCGCAAGGTCAAACAAATCGAAGTGCAAACAAAAAGATCATTATTTGTTCTTTATCACACTTTATATGAAGGTAAATTCCCGTTCTGAGCGTTCGGCTGGCGCAGACAAGTTGGCTCTGACTCCCACCACCGGTAAAACGAGTTCTTCGCCGATCAGAGTTGAATTTTGCGTTCAACTGCAGCAGTCGAGTTGCGACGGTTGGTAATAGGGGTTGTTTTTGTGACTCGCGGTGGTAGCATCGCGATCTTCCCGATTCTGCATCGCACTTTTTGTGAAGTTTTCGGACATCAACTCGGTGCGTTTATATTTTGCCGCGTTTTTCAGTGCTTCGGTGCTTCCGAACGTTGTTGCGCCCTGTCAGTTTTTCTCGGAAAATGTGCTTCTAGTATTTGTTTATAACTGTTCAATAGGGCCAGGTGTGCCGATTTTCGGCGATTTTTGACCACGACGATGGCGCCTAATGACACGTAAGGTAAAATTTTATTGCAGTTAATTAACGGCAAGTCGTTAGCGGTAATTAGAATTAATTGTTGCTAGCATGTGAGCCTGTTTTATGAATGAAAGATTTGTTTTCCTGTTTAATTAATTGCTCGTTCTTTACAATTACTTTTGGGGTTCATTTCATTCATTGTTTTGCCAAACGATACAGCGGGGATTTATTTTGCTTTTCGTTAATTCCCTTTAATGAAAAATTCTGTGAGTACAGAACCTTTACATGGGAATTAAAGGGACTATTTTTGTTATTTTTGTAAATTGTATGTATACAAGCTCAAGCTTGACCTGTGCATGGCCCGACAATGTAATTAATTAAATACCTTAAATTGTGAATGTAAACGATGTAAAAGGAGCATAATCAATTTGCGATATTAACTTTTAAAAACCAAACAGGACGTTGTAAAAAATTAATTGCGTTGGGTGGTCTCTGCAATTCGTTAATTAATTTTCTTTAGCTTTTTATAGTAGGACCAGCTTGTGTTTACAAAAGTCTAATTAATTTTCCTAATTGAATACAATGTCAATTATTTCTAAAAATATATTTTCTTAAGAAGTCAAGGTTTAATAATTCTCAGATAACGTTGCAATGTGACTATTTTATAGTTTCTTTAAAAGAACTTACCTGCGTATAATTGAAAATTATTATCTAACTGTTTTTTGTAATCAACACATGTAAAATGCTCGGATGTACCTACAGTCGCGGAATTAAAAATCCGGGCACTTAAAATGATTCACTGTATATCTTACTTTACTTTACTTATCACGTTACCTGGTGAAATTAGTCAAAGTCAAAATAATTACTCGTATATGACAGCATGCCTCACTGTTTAACTGTCAATTGCTAACCTAGAAACGCAAAGCACAATTTACATTACCAAAAATTGCAAAAATCCTCTATAAGACTCGCCCGGATTTTTAATTCCGCGAATGTACATAAGCAGTAGTAGAATGCAAATTCGTAATTGAATTAAAGAAAAATTATTAAGACAAACATGATTATTCACTTTTACAGTAAATTTTCTTGAAAATATGGAATATTGTTCTGCAACGCTTAACGGCGCCTTATTTGTTATTTGCAAAAGTACTGCTAGAATTTACGGATTTCTAGGGAAGCATAACAAGTTTTTAGATAGGGAGGGAGTACTAAATGTAATTTACTATTAGGCATTACAAATTTAAATGATTTAGTACTTATTATATGGTTAACTCGAAGATACACGAAAGTCTAAAAAATTAATGAGCTCTTAATTATTTCTCTTCCAGTTTAACACTGTTTGTTAGTGTAATAAATCATATGTGACAGTAAAGCACATGCCAGCAATTAAAGTAAAAAATATTACAGTAAAAGGGAACTCTGCTGTTTGTAAAACTGTAATAAATGGTTCAATTATGTACTTTTCCATGTTTCTAAAGCCCTTTAATATTGTAGTATTTACTGTTTTTGTAGAGCCTTCATAGTTAAATATCGATATTAAATACCTTATTGATTGGAAGTGAGTGCTTGGAATAGGTATTCTATAAATGCATTAAGTCAAACGTCTATGTAATAAAAATGTCAGCGCAGTGTTTAATTATGTTAAGAATGGATAAATACAGATTGTCACTACTTGACTGCAAAATGTAGGAATACACTGTGATATATTCATATATCGGATATTAGGATAATATGCCTATTGGCCTGTTTACTGCAGTGGTGTAGATGTAGATATAGATCAGATAACGAATAAAGTTTAACTAATAAATATTTCTTTTATTCAATAAGAACAAGCTCAACAAAGTCAGATCATTTTTCAAAATATATATTCGTACTTACATTTTTGTAGCAGACTTAAATATATAAATGAGAAAACAAAAAATCAACGAATCATCAAGAATAATCCGAGTAATAATCTAGAGGAGATTCTTTGCTAGGACTTCAAAATATTGTCTTGATATAATTATAGTAATTATTAATGAATATTATATTGCATCTAACGCCGTCTTCTATGTGTTAATAATTAAGAAATTATCCGTGTATGATCTTCTGTTCTCTGCTACTATTAAATCCCCTGCAAACTTGCTTTTCGAGCATTTTATTTCGACGAGTTTATTTTGTGAAACGGTATGAAATTTCATTATGATATTTTTAAAATTTTCTTGAAATTGCATCATGCTAAATTAAAAGTTGCTTTGAATTTGGCGTTTATTAGTAATTTTTCCATCCATGTTTTACATATTTTTTATTGTATTTTTCCTATATTTTTAATGAACTTGTATTTCAGTTCTTATTTTCTCCTCATACATTAAAATATCCAATCAAACTAATTTTCAAAACATAAATAAGAAAATAACGACATAAAGTCGTTATCTAAATTTTTGGAAGGTATTAGTGGTATTCAGTCGCTTTAAATAATTGGGAACCTGCGTTCGAAAGAATAAGGGGTAATAATGCGGTTGTCTAATGCGTGATGCTCACGACATCACCACGTGTCATGAATTTGACACGCGACAGCGGGGTGTGAGAGCGAGGATACGGAAGCTCTGACCTTCCGCCTTGCAGGCCAAGCTCCTTCATGGGGTGTTAGTGCCTCACCATTATTATTATTATTAGTGGTATTACAGATATACAATTATTTATAAAATTTAAAATAAACAGCCTATCGTTGATTACGAAAGTTGAACGAACAAATTTCCTCAGCAATAAATATCTTCCAGAATTAAACTGAGTAAAACACTGGTGAGTGAACATAAGGAAACCTATAGATATCCCAATTTCGATCGTAAAACTTCCCAACATTAAAAGACAAATCGCAATTCCACAATATTAGGTCGCCTTGGTGGTTGCGTAGGTAATAAACCTGCTTAGCAACCAGGTGGACTTGGTTTCAAATCTGGCTGTAGCCGAGAATTTTCTCGAAGCGGCAATGGATTTCTACTCCTTAGTTAAGTCAACTTTACGTTGCGTTAAGGTTCGCTGAATATGTTCTGTTTTTGAATGCGAATGAGCGAATGCAAGTCGCATTGCAACCTATTACCTCCGTTTCACTTCCCGCGCAGCATAAGTGGTCGTTAACACTGAGAAGTAAAAGAGGCTAAATATTATGAATGGATGAATCCTACAAACCACATGAAAGAATTTATCGGTTGGCATCGACTCGGCATGGACAGAAGTATCATAGTAACCTACAAGAAATATTCTGTTTAAATATCTACAAAAAGAATTCTTGTAAATTACTAATGGCTTCTGTAGTGACAAAAGTAAACACATAAGGAACTCTTATTTGTTATTTGTTGTTCGTGTGATAATTTCATTAATTAATTAAAACTTTTATTTGACAAAGTCTGAGTTTTAAATAATATTCAAAATCTACAATATTCTTATACTTTAGTCAAACTGTGCAGGTAAAAACTACAATACTATAAGATTCAAGGAAATTCTATTAGTTAATTTCATTAAACCCATCCTAAGCTTTTCCTGGTGCGCAAAACATTTGTAGATATTTTGTTATAAATGATATTTATGTCCTACCAGTACATTAATTGAAATTAATGACTCTATTTTAAGGTATCTTAGATACAAAATAACGCTACAGGGCAATTATTTTCTTCATAAGAACACTAGGGTTATTATAAAAAATTAACAGTATTTATTTCCATGGATACAACTTTATTATGCACCACTGTCACAATGAAAATTAATGACAGCTCAGTTAATGTCACAAATCTAACTTAGATCAGCTAACTAGATACTATATCATAGTAATTATATGAATTGAATTATGAATATGAATTAGGTAAGAAAATTGGTAGGACATAAAACCTTGAAGGCACTACGGGCATTATGAGCTAAGAGCCCGCGATTGTTGTACACACCTCGGGCCAAAGCCCTCGGTTAGTACACTAACAATCTTGGGCTCTTATTTTACTCATAATGCCCTTAGTACCTTAATAACTATCATACTCAGCTTTCGAATAAATAATGCTTCGTTATATTTTTGGTATTGACTATTGACAATTTTTCTTTCTTATTCAACTATAACTATATTCTCTAACTATTTCCATTGTGTTTTACATCGTACTGTATGTATGAAAATTCGATGTAATTACCATCCTAAAAATTATAGATTAAAACCAATTTCCACATGATAACAAAAAATGTACTATTGAGACGTATAAATACATATACCTACATATTTTTCGATATTTTTAAATTAATAAAGTATATGATTTATTTTCAATGAAATCATTATTTCTCAAATGTCGATAAACTTCGTGTGTCTTAAAAGAAAGTTCTAGCTGTTTAATTGATTTTTAGTAGTATAACCGGCTCTTTTAACAACTGTTTGGTATATGTTCAGTATTTTGAGGTAGTAGTTAGTAAATATTTGTTCTTGACAATTTTAGAGACCTGCATATTAATTCCGAAATAGTGCTAAACCTACACTGTTTATTTGTTGTAAAAACTCGGGTTACTGTGCTTTTATGATCTTTTTCCCAAAAACTGGAGCTTGAAACTGTTACCTGCTAACGGCGTCCTTCAGTTTTATAGCTATAATAAAATAATATCCCTTCGTTTCTAAAGTGTAGATGTAGGTAGAGTGGTGTTTTGAATTGAACAAAATCCTTTGCGGTAGCTGGGATATTTTCATCATTTCAAGAGAAAGAACCAAAAAAATAAAATTTAAATTTTGTTTTATTTATTATTATACTTATTATACATCATTCTATTAGAATTGCAAATAAAAACACTCAATACTACAGTCAAAGTTGAACATTGGAATTTACGGGAAAATAATATTTATATAGTTGATTAGCAGCCGCATGAGTAAAACAAACACTAATAAGTATGTTAAAAATTAATGAATATACGCTAAAAGAACAACATAGACGCGATCGAATAAAACAGTTTTTTTAAATAGTAATGGTAATGAAAAATAAAGAATGCCGCCTGGATGGTTGAGTGGCTAAGGACACAGCTCAGTCACCGGTTGACATGGGTTCAAATCCGGTCGTGGTCGAAATTTTCCCTGGAGCGGCGATGAATTTCAACTCATTAGTTAATTTAGCTTCAAGTTAGATTGGGGTTTGTTGTACTTCTATGCGGGGATGTGTAATATAAGGGGCATGTGACCCATTACCTTCATTGTACTTCCCGCGCTGTATGACTGGTTGTAGACCCCTAAAGATAAGATGCTAAAAATAATGAATATGAAGAAATAATGAGTGAAAAAGAAATGTATTAGAAAAAGGCATTATGGGACGTAGAAGAAAAATGCAGAAAATTATGAATATGCTTGATAAAAACGTATTAAACTTATTAAAATGTATCATTTATTGTAGTACTATTACTTATAGTTTCTTCATTTTCTGCGATTTAGCATTTAGGATTTATAATCTAATTCTAATCTTGCTGTTATTATTATGTTGGTCTAGAATGAAGTTCGAATTGTTCGTTAAAATTAGTTGTTGAGTTCTGACCAAAATAATTATGCTTTGCTCTTTATTTCTACTATATTTTATGCAACTAAGGTACTTGGATACTTAATTTGAAAATAAAATCCTAAATTTAATTCCAAATCTTATATGTACTTACATAACACCAAAATGGAAACTTTAGACATTTTCAGTTTTAATAACGTTTGTCATCTCGTCGTTATTGCATGGACTAATCCCGTTTCACCTGGCGAATAAAACCGGAAGTAAGTCGAAATTTTTACAAGAATTAAATGCTTGTTTAGACATTTCTAAACGTATGTGTACGTTAAACATTTACTTAACAAGTTGGAAATTATAAATTATTGTTATTGGAATTGTTTGACATGATTGAATTAATTGTCATACCACATTAAAAAGCGGTAAATCATTCGTTTCGCTACAATGAAGTTTGAAACAGTTTACCGTTTACGTACTTTAAAGTTTTTAGCACATCACTTAGTTTTACTCTAATTAAAACGCTTTCGCTTTTCGCATTTTTCAAACTGAAATGTAAATAGAGAAGTTACAGAAAACAGTTGCAGTATCTTGTAGCATGATTGGTCGGAATTAATACAACTTGCAGTTTAGCTATTTGATATCAGTCGGCAATTCTTGTGGTAGTCAAATTTATCCCATTACCGTTAGGTGACTCTAAAAGAATGACACGCAGACAAACAGGCAGGCTGTGGGAAGGCAGATACAGCATACGTTTATACAGCACTTGAAATGAATGCTCCTAAATATCTTCTATATTCTTAAGCATAATGATTTGGAATTTTGATAATTTGTGCAGATCTTTAAGGGGGCTTAAGTTCCCCTTTTGGATTATTTTCAACTCTGCACTCCAGTTTACTAAGGTATGACCGATTAAAAGTTTGAATTTTGCGAAACATACCCTAGCGAGCAAAGTAGGTTGATTTTGATATCAAAATCTGTTTTAGCATCTTCAAAGACTCTCAAGTACGAATTTTTGTTGAAAACAGTTTTTAGAAGCAATAATAATCATAATATAGCCGAAATATAAAATTATAAAATCGAAATTTTATTGGAATAAAGCAAAATAAATTAAAGAGTCATTTTGCTCTACCAACAACCTAAGAATGCAATAGTAAAATACAATTAAAGAACAAGTCAAAACTGGAATATAGTGACAAGATCAATATCCAATCATTGTTAGATACAAGTACAAAAAGTTTACACAACAAGCCTCCATATATTTGCTTCATCAATATGATCAAATATTGCCATCAAAATCAGCGATATATTAACAATTTTTGGGGAAATCTTGCAAATTATTAGACAACTAAACCTCCATAATGAAACCCGAATACTCATTTATAATAAAATTAAAATATCTACAGGAATTAGGTAACCGCATTGATCTTGCTCTTTGTAACATGGTTATGAACAAAATCATAAAAAAAACTAAAAGCACCAGTGAATGATACAGAATGGAGAAACATGAACTTAAAATATAATGCTACGCCGACGATGTCGTAATACTAGTGCAAAATGACAATAATTTGCCCAGACTAATCCATACCTTTTTACCTAATAGAAAGAAATACAACTTACTCGTATATGGAGACAAATCAAATCCCTAGTTATCTTTAAAGAACCAATACGATGCAAGCTATCAATTGAACATAGAACGTTTGAACACAAAATTGCATTCAAATAACTACAATGGAATAGAAACCTCGAACGATAGAAGACTAAGTGCAGAAGTTAAAACACAACCTAACAATGCAGCTGTGCGAGAACGTTTGAATGGCGTCGCATGGAAAACTATAGAAATGAATATCGAGGCAAAGGTTAAAATATACAAAACTGGCCGATTATGACCTACGCAATAAAATGAAGGATAATACAAAAGGGCGCCAGTCGTCAACCACGACAACAAAAAACCAATCGAACGCACAAGCTAAATAAAACTCACTTACCGTTTTCGGCTTCTAGTTTATACTAACCTATACTAAAAAAAAAGAGCAGGTATCGGTTGGGTTAAATAAAACATAAAATACCAGTAGGAGGGGATAATAATGGGGCTTTAATAGTTAAACTGTGTGAATGCAGTTGAATGTAACAAAAAAATGTAAATCGCGTCCTAGACGCATACGCATTCAATCAAGTTAGTTAATACAACAGAACCTGGGGTTAAATGTTACAATTTGTTAAAATGGGTACATAAACATTAAACTGAGTCGCTGAATGTTTAACGACTCAGGAAGTTACATGTTAAAACAAATTTGTAGGAGCTATATTAGACACAAATGAGCAGTATTAAATATTAAAATTTAGCTTAAAAGTGAATTGCGAGTTTAATAGTATCAGGGTCCATAACCACAAGGGACCTCGATGGGTTCAGTGAAAGCACGGAACGTTCGTGCCGGAGCGGACAAGCATTCAACTCCCGGCACGGGAGGTCTGCATTTTCCTTTAGTTAAGGGTTAGGTTTGTAAGTCACTCCCGAGTCCCCTAAAGTAATGTGTAAGCTGTTCTGGGAGGCAGCGGTAGTCGTTAGGGTTAAAAAAGGGTTCATAACCTGTCGATAGGGCTTCGAAAAACGTATAAGTATAAAACATAGTATGTACTTTCAAAATAATATATAACACCTTTTGTAGGCTGTCTTAATCTCTGAAAAAGAACTTTCCTTGGTACTAGTTTACCCACAACTCAGAATTAATTCTAAAAAGTGTAGCGTAGAGCTAATCCCTAACATAGGCACGGCCATGGGGGTTTCTTGGTGCAGTAACGGCGTTACTGGGAAGGAAACAATAAGCTCGTCGGAATGCTGGATGCTGGATCTTTGCAGATTCAAGAAATCTTTTGGCTTTCGCGAAACAGTTTCCTTGTGACAGATAAAATGTTGGTGGGCAAACTGGCTCCGAACTATTGTAGCGAAACGGCCTTAGCGGTTCCTCGCGTTTCCTAACGGGTAGGCGCGAATCGCACAAA
Source organism: Agriotes lineatus (assembly GCA_940337035.1). NCBI lineage: Eukaryota > Metazoa > Arthropoda > Insecta > Coleoptera > Elateridae > Agriotes > Agriotes lineatus. The sequence continues at coordinate 194,701,606 of OW679194.1, read as the reverse complement.
ATTGGCACACTAAATCAAAAGTTAAAAAACGCCTACATTAAGGTTAATAACAGCCTAAATTGACGTGCAGCGAAAATTGGAATTGCACGGTCTGCATCTTGGAGGAAAATAACTGCACCACTGTTACAGGAAGCCGGAAACACATTTGAAAATCGTACGACACTCCTTAATGACCAATAGAAAAATTAGTTCACGAGCTGTAACCAAGACAACAACAAAATTTCTTGGAATTTTTTGTAGGTAGACATTACTTCTGTTTAGGGTTTGTGTCGTTACGATTGTCGTACCGAGTCTGCATTCGAGCATTAATTCATATGCGTAATTTTTTTTTAGAGTACGTTCTAACAACGTCGTATTAATTTGCCTGAGCGGGACGCTCTTATGAGATTATATGTGATAATTTTGGAAAAATAAATGGGAAACAAATCACCAAACAAGGGCCCCACGGTCGCCGCTCAAACGACTTAGCCTGGCTAGCAGAAAGGAAGTGAAATCTGATTCAAAATTTCGACTTTGCGTCGCTTTTGAAAACTACAGAATGAAGTTCGCTGTACTCTCAAAAATTCCATTAAGCTAGCAATAAAATAGTGCAGTAGGCACGAATTAAATAGGAGGTTTAGAGCCGCAAACGACAATTTAGAATGGATTGGTCCACACAAAAAATACGTACGACAGAAATGAAAATACTACCTCAAATAACAGGACAAACGCTCAGAGATGTAGTATATAAAACAAGAAGAAAAGAAGAGAATTTTGATTTAGTTAAGTACAGTAAGCTTTTATAGAGTAAGAAAACTTCAAATGGCTTATTTATTTAAAAAGCATCGTATTGAAATTTTAATGCTACTGAGATATCGAATGTGGAGAAAAAAGGAAAACACAGGAAAACTTTTTTTTTAGAGAGATTTATATTGACTGTTAAAATAAAGACTTTGCGTTTTAAACAAATTTGCTTAAGTAGGTGTACTAAAGTCTAGCATTATGGAGAAGAGAAAAGAAAGCTCTCTCAAAAATGACCACCATATAGGGATACCTACAGTGAAGCCAATGTAGGGTTACTTTACTATTTAAAAAATGAAAGTGATATTTGTTGCGTTTTATTCAAAATATATAATTAAATATTGGCCTGTGATGGAAAGCTAAATAAAAGCTAGACCACTTTTATTTGAAATATTTTTCGAATATGAATGTTTGTTGAAATATATAGCGTACTCCATATTTTTCGGACATTGAGTACATGGGGACATTATATTGACTCTTATTAAAGCTCAAACGAATATTTTTAGGTGTAACAAAATTGATTATAATTTATGAAGTCAGTTTTATTTGAAGAAGTTGTTTAACAAAAACCACATTCACGTAATAATTACATATTTCATAACAGGCCGGACCATAGGCAGCTAAGTTAAGGTAGGGTTGATTAGCCTGTTTGTTGCGCAACATTGTTGATTATCGCGAATAATTGTTCAACATTTTTGAAATATCAGTTTCCTGTTAACCCGATTGTTGTGTTCGCCGACCACGTAAATTTTCGGAAACTGAACACCTACACACCAACGTCCCAAAAGAGCAGTTCATCGATTGTTGCCTATTACCGCCATGTAACTTGATTGCTGGTAATTGAGGATACCTAAAATGTCACACCTTCAAAAACACTCTCATTGGGATTCTGTCCGGTGCGCTTAACCCAATTACCTCCTAAAAGGAAGCCGTCCCTGGGTGAATATGACAAAAAAAAATTAGCCCAGGTAATTACTGAGTAGACCACATCTTCGATTCATTAGCGCTGATTAACGTCCAGAACCTTACTTTACGAGAAAACAACCAGCACTAAAATGGGTAGGTCGGCTCGCGTGCTTTATTTCTTCCTGCACCAGATTTGTAAGTGCACGTGCGAAAAAACAACTTAAAATAGCGCCCAGAGCCAATCACGCCCACGCAGCATCTCATTCCAAACCCATCAATGAATAGAAAGTTGTTGTAGACTTGTGCTCGTATCTGTTCTGCATAAAATTCCACCTACGCCAAGCAGTAATTCTCCGCACAATTTGATCATTTGAGTCATTAACTCTTTGTCGGGAGATATCGAGTTTTACAGAATTTAAGAGACTGCCATTAGATTCGTGTTTATTAGGTAACACCTAAATCTCCTCAGCGCCTTAGGTTCCTTGTTGAACACGCTAAATGTTAGAAACTTGAGTTGAGACAATGGTTATTAGATTTTAACTCGTTTCAACCTTCGATTTGCTATGAATTGATATCGTTCTTCAATTAAATTTTCAATGTCAACTCTATTACATTTTGCTACCGTTTTAAATTTAGTTGTAGTAAATTCCCAATTCTAAATGTGTTATATACGCCTAATACATTTAGCTTTAGCTCAGCTTATCCTTTTATCGACTCTAGATAATGTTTATAATATATTTATATACTAACATTTGGACATATAAAATTTGAAATTTCGCAATTCTCATAAATGTTTCATGCTGAAATAACTAAAATCATGATATTTATGTAAACCTTGAATCTTTATTATCCGGAAGCGACTGATATCTGCTTTTATTGTCCATTGATTTAATTCTGAAACAAAACAAATATGTTATGGAGAAATAGCATATCTGAGCGTTGGCGAGAAGTTCAGGAATTTTAAAAGTCAGCTGTAGGCTGACAGCTGGCATAATTGTATAAAACTACACGTTTTAACAACAGAGATCTACATTTTACAAATTATATACAAATTCGAGTTCACTGTTTCTGATCGGAGTAAGGTACGATCATATATGAAGCCAGCGAATAATTGCGAGGGTGTTTACTGCACAGATAAGGAAAACGTTCTGTTGCAAGGTAGATGAAGATATTTGATTATGTATATTTAATTACACGACATAAATAACCGTGGCAGACTTGATCGTACATAATATTCCAATCGAATCGCTTAGCATGCTTTCTTGTCTTTTCGCATAGTAAATCACATACCTAAATGTAATAACAGGTATTGATTAAATAACATTTTTAAGGATGTATCCCCAACAAAAAATGTGTTCTAGATTTGATTTTATATTAAAAATATAATTTGGATCTTTATCACGAAGTTTAAAATATGTTTGTATTTTTAAGCAAAACTGTATATAAAATGTAGTTATCATAAATTCTAATCGAAAAACCTTAAATATCATTGTTTTATCTCTATAAAAACATATTTTATAAAAAAGTTATTTTAATAAAGTTTTTACAAAAATTATTACGTTTTTCTGTCAAACATTTATATCATTAATATCTCCTTAGCGATTGATTTCGCATAATTTTTCAGTGCAACACTATATTTTATTATCACATTTAGTAACACCCGCTATATCGAATAACATTTCTCAAATAAGTATTTGCTATTAATTTTCCACTATCTTGCAATGACTGCCTTCTGTTTTTATGGGATAAAATAAACAAATTAAATAGGGCAAGTCACCACACTACTCAGGGTATTCTTATTAAATTTGAAAAATGTAAAACTTTACCTGTAGGTATCTTAGGCTAATCAAAATGAAATGTATTTATTATACTTTAATAATGGGTAAATTGTTCCTTTCTATATTTTATCGAATTGCAATAATATTCTGGGCAAAACACAAGACTAATCTCTCAGGTTGGGTTCAAATTTGAGTTTTATTAGAAATTATTGTTTAGAATATTTGACTTAGAGTAGGTAGCTCAGATACGCAACTTTAGTACACCTGCGCTAAAATCCTTCTATTACTCACAACCTCAAAAACTTGACATTTACACAGAATGTGGTTAGAGCATAAAGCGTTTATTTTACAATTCAAAAGTGAAATTTGTGCAAGGAACCATCAGGTAAATTGAATTAAAATCTCCCGCCTAGCAACAGCTATCTCGATTTTGTTTTAGATGTGACGTGAACTCCGCTAGCGACTCTCTTTTGTTCCACTCCCTGTGATCGCTTCAAATTTCGGGAAAAACCGCATTTTCTACTGATGCCACGCAATTTATTCGAACTGAGACAAATCTGGACGCTTGGAAACACGATGACTCTACTCCGCAAGGTGATTTCTTGACGTCCACTAGCTTTCCGGACCCCAATCACTCACAAAAACGCCAACTTTGGCCGATCTTCGCCTCGGAGCTGGTTGCAAGTGACGCCGATGGCTTTATCCATTTGTAGTCGCTTTCCTGGCAGCAAATGTTGTTCTGGGATGCTCGTACACACCCCTCTGGCCTGTTGGAATGGAGACCCCTGGCATCTGAAGTTCAAATAGCACGGTATCAGGTCGAATTTCCAGGTGCTCGGTGCCGTTTCACAGCCGAAGTTGGTTTGCACAATTTATAATTTTTACGTCGCAGACACTATTGCAAACACTACCAGAAATGCCTGGTAACTCGTTGAACATATTGATATACTTTTTATAGTTGGCAAGATGCTTTTATTACATAAAAACAGCAAAAATTCAGGAGCACAATTTGCCCAACTTGTCAATTACAGGAATTAATTTCCTATTGTTAACAAAAAAGCATCGCGTTGCTTAGTAACCGCAATCTGAATTTGTTTAAAGGAAACAAGTATTAGTTACAATTTTACAAAAATGAAAAAGAAATTGATAACATGTTTGTTGCTTAAATTTAAAAATTGTCTTTATGTCTTATACATAAAAATTGTTCTTTCTCATCGCAAAAAACGTTTTTATTCACTGCCCTGCTATACACTTAGTTTTAGAATGCACTGGCACTTGAATTCATTTTTAAACACGTCACTGGTTTTTCTTCCTTTCAGTTGCTCTCGTTCTTTATTGCTCTTTTCAAATTTTATCTTATCTTGCTTCGATTTCCATTTACTTTCCAGCTTACTTGCTTTTCACTGGCCTGTACTTTTATTAATAACTCGACGCTCATATTCATTATGCACATAACCAACCTTTTGTATTAGTTACTTTCATTTGGTCCGGCTTAAATCTTTCTTTTACTCAAACTTCAAATTCAATCCTTCTGAAATCTGCTTTGCTTATGATTGCCTTTATCCCTCTAATTATGCTTCTTGCATCTCATTACCAATGCATTTAATAACTTTAACTACTGTTTAGATTGCAATTAAATACAATATTTCAACTCTGTGCTTTAATTGACTTTTTTCAATATTTCTTTCTGCATACAGAGCTAAATTGTGAGCTTAAAACCATCTCAATATATTAGGCAACTTTTAAATCATTTTAGAACCTTGTGTTTCTTATTTTTCATTGTTCAACTGAATACAAATTATCCCGTTATTTAAAAAAATACATGTTAATAATTCTGATATCCTTTTATTATACCCAAATTCATCGTTATAAATTTAATAGTGAAATATTTTAATCAATTTCTTTAATATAGTATCAAATCCTTGTCTTGAATTAATAAATTAACTTAATCTTTTTATATGCAATCCATTACAATATCTATTAGGCAAGATCCATTGGGCCGTAATGTCACCTCACGATTAAATTTGTGATGAACGCCAACGATAGGTTTTGAAGTTGATCGACTGTAGGTTAGCTTTCTAGACTAGCTAACCGCCAAACAATAATAATATACGATATAAAAGTTTGAAAATACGGGAGCATGAAAAAATAGATAATAATTAACGGGGTTTTTAAGTATTTACATTAGATTAGCAGTTTTACTTCTAATTGTACTGTAAGCAAATCATAATCAAGAATCCGACTATGTACTTCTATTAATAGTGTAAGATATGGAGAAAGATTACTCATGTATTATTAAAACTACGTATTTATTTTCTCTCCGACTGTTCAATAGCGTATGTAATTCTGCATTAATTGGAATTCAACAGACGTACTTTTCGCCAAAATAACATAGTAATCAATATTTCAGCTTGTCACTCTTCAACTGACAAGTCAGCAGTGGTGAAAAATTACAGCCACGAATTGAATGCCTACATATAGTTCCAAATTTTGGATTTAAATTATCAGGGTTGACATTTACCGGTACAACCGTTTGGGGACCTGTACGTGGAAATATTCCCGGGAAACTAGAAAAGTAATGGTATTTAAATTAGCCTCTAGCCCTTCGCAGAGACATTTCGATGATAGATCTCCGTTTTGTTCGGTTGTTATTGTTCCGCTTCGGGCTGTGTGCATTTCCGATAGAATAGGTTCTTTTGAAAGTGCCTTCCAAGTCTCTATATCCAGTAGATCTCACGCTATGTATTTTTTATTTAAAGGAGAAGCTTCAAATGATTCAAGTGATACCAAAAAGTGGCACTTTCAGCACCTAGTTTCAACGCCGTATCTTCGTTTTATAGGTTTGCATATACCGTTCCTCATACTTCGATGATTTTCACACTCTTGGTAAATGCTGTATTTGATCAATAGCTAAAAATATGTCTAGGCTGATCCGATTAGAATTCCCTCCCCATTTTGGCGTGCTTAATTGGATTGTATAGAAATAGTTCTTTTATTTTGTTTCGCCTGAATCTTAGCATTAATGTGATTAAATATTTAGACAGGAAACTGAACTTGAATTCTGTGTAATTATAAATGGCCGATAGATAAAACACCAACAAGTTTAACACTACGACAAATGACAAATAATTTATGGAGCTGTTACAAATTCCAAATAAGTTATTAAAAAACTGTTGTATATTTAGTGATACATACGAGTTAGTACCTGTACTTCAAACATTAATTAAATTGTAAATATAGTGAGACCACAGCATATTTTATAAGAACGTACTTAGAGTCAGATATATTTCTTTAATTAACAAAACACCACTTTTTTTTCCTGTTTTTGATTCATTTTCTATTGTTGAATTTAGATTTCTTTTATAAAAATCCCATGGCATTTTTAAAATTGAATTGTAAATACTCGTAAAGAAGTTACAGAGGAACATGTTCTGCTAGATCCAATAGTACTCGACGAGTGTTCATAATTATCTACAAAACAGGTAAACATATCTTAATGCTTTAATAAGATTGAAACAGCGAAATGAAACACTTAGTAATGGGAATTACATCAATTCGCAAAGGAAATGAAACATGGCATTTGGCATAATGCGAACGTGCGCACCCAAAGGGAATCTGGCAAAAGGAATCTGACGACATAAGAAAGTAATCTCTATGGCCGAGGAATCTTGGTAGGCGAGCGGCGATCGCCGCTGCAGCCGATGTTACAGTAAAAGTCATGGAGCGCTCGGGCTGGAGCGGTTGAGAGTTCAACTCTCGGCACGGGCGGTCTAGATTATACTCAATTAAGGTTTAGGTTTAAGTTACGCCCGCGCCCCCTGAAGTAATGCGTGAGCGGTTTCTGGGGCCTACGGTAGTCGTTAGGGAGAAAATAAAAATAAATAAAAACAATCTCTATGGCCGATAAAGTAAGTTCGATCGGTGACGGTAAAAACGATACACACGCAGACAGGCAAGTAGGCACAATATACGTTTATGTATAAGTATGATAGGTTAAGTATTTACAGTATAACCAACTTTTTCATTACAATTAATTATACAAAGTAGTGCTGCATTTTACTATAGTTTAATATATGAAAAACGTTAAATGTTAGAACAGCTATTAAAGTATAAGCAATCAACTAGGCTCTTTTTCGTCTATTGAAAATATGTGCTTACCAGCACAGTAAAATTCTTCTTCTAACAAATGTAAAGTTTGACATATAATTTGACATTTCTTTCTAATTTTTTCAGCCGAAGATCATTCGTACAAATCTCTTGTCTAACAAGATTTTAATTTTTTGTATATATTGCGAGAAGGCAATTAAACTCGACCAAATTTCTCGCGCTACGCGCTGGTGCCTTTTCTTCTATTTATTCTCGTTCAATAGCTAAGCAACCAATGCTCATAAATCGTAAAATAAAAATCTTTCCGACAAGAGTTGAGCATTCGTGATCTTACTGTTGAATAGATACAGCTGGTGTAGTATCGCAAGGTGGGGCACTGGTGCAATTGTATTGCAGAATAATAAATTATATGTTGAATACATACGAGTTAACAACTGCATATCAGTAAAGCGCGTAGTGGCTCTAGAATCTATTTATTTATTTATTTTGCACTCAGCCAACAGCCGTTAGGCCAATTATAGGCGTCGCTGTATATTTTATGGGGACTTCCAACCCCACTAACGACTGTCATGATGTTATTATGACAGCCGGGACCAACTATTTCCGTGGCAGTCGTACCACGAGGCGCCGAGTGAAGCAGCCGGGAAACTCCCACCCAAGTTCCGACCAGAGAGCGTTTCTTAACTCTACTGATCGTACGTTTCATTGTTCAAGCTACACCACCCGGGACCTAGATTGTCTATCTAGAATGCCAATAAAATGTACTGTTATTATTTTATATTTTATTTATTTTGAATGTCGTATTATACCAAGTGGTCGTCATATATATTACTTTTGTATATTCGTATATATTGTAAAAATACGTAAATAACAAGAACATACAATTACAATGATTCACTCATTCATTCATGATCTTTAGCCTCAATTTATCTTTTGATTTCGAGGACCATGCATACTGCTCAGGAAGTGCAACGTAAGCAATGGGACCCAATGCGACTTGCATTACACTCTCCCGCATCTAGACACATACCATATTCAACAATCTTAAATCTAACTTAAAGCTGTAAAATGTACAGTGACGCATATAATTGGCCTAACGGCTGTTGGCTGAGTACGAAATAAAAAAAAATAAAAAAAATAAAAATTAAAAAATTAAAAAGCTAGTTTAACTAAGACTGCAAATCCACTGGCGCTCCAAAAAATGTTTGGCTACGGCCAGATTAGAACAATGTTCAGCTAGTTGCTAAGTGGGCTACTTACCCAATAAGCCACTCAAGTGGCATATTACAATTAGTTATTTTATGTAAATGTAAGTACATATGTACTTCGGTTTATGCTGTTTTAACCTCTTAAAAAATTGTATACTCGTATAATGTAAAATACTTTTTTCACTACCTTATTTGTAAGTGATCCTTACACTGTCAAGTTTGAGGGATGTAGGAAACATTTACAAAAATTGTTACGGTTTCCTTGGCAATATACTTACTTCCCTAGAGAAGTGAATTACTTACATCCCGCATGTATTACAACTGATAAGATGCCATGTCTGCCACTTGGTTAACACGAAGAAAACCATTATCGTTCGTACTATTATCCATTTTTAATCAGAATACAATCACATAGCTCACAAAACAGCATTCGCTATCGTATTCACACATTTTTTGCAAGAATTTTTCACAGTGCGTTTATAACTGTCAAACAAAACGTCACAGCGCTATAAGGCTACTACAATTTAGCAAATGTCATAATTTTACGCCAGGTATTACCTACCATTTACTTTACATAAGGAAATATTGGTAGTGAAAAAAATTATGTACTTTACACAAGATGTAGGAAGATTTACACCACCTCGTACCTTGCTATCCTCGTCCGCTTCGCTCACTCAGACATCAAACGGTCCTCGGTAGTGTAAATCTTACCTACATCCCATATACTATTAATTCTTGATATTGCAACGATTGGATGTTTTAAGATATGTATACGGGGAGAATAGTGACATAGAGAGAAATAGAGACTACTGTTGCAGGCATGCAACAACAATTAATAAAATAAATACATCATATCCGAACATGGGCAAGCTTCACGAACAAATATTTTCTTACGAAGTATCTAATTTCGCGACCTTTAGATTTTCTTTTGCTTCCAATGGGCTCATGGCGGAGGGTAAAATTAGAAACGAAGCTGAGTGGTTAAATCTGTATTTCAAATTATTAGAATGACTTCCTTTCAGTGCATAATATTCTGATTTTATTATTATACAGTTCGTAGAATGGAAGTTGATCTGCTAGTTTACTTTTTGCCTTCATATTTACAAAGGAATCCTTGGTCTACTTTAGACATACGAAGGGGTACTGATATTCAGCCGACGCCATTTTCCTTGTATACTACAACAACCTGTCGTTACCATGTCAATAAACAATGAAGTATTAGAAATTTTATTAAAAAAATGTGAAATATTTCTGTGCAATAAAATTTCAAAAAAGGCATGTCGACCGTAATTGAGGGAAGCCATAAATTAGATTACAATTTGGTTAAGGGGTAAGCAAATTTACGAAAATATATTTAATGCACTTCGTGATCAATGCCCTTCATATGGGACTGTGAGAAATTGGATTGCACGCTTCAAAAAAGGTAAATTTTTCGTTGAAGATGAAAAGAAACCTGAAAGATCAATTTCTGTGTCTACCCCCGAAAATATCGATGCAGTTCACAACAACATATTGTCCGACCGTTGAAATTGGCTGATACGAATATCTGAGACATTGATGAGTTCATATGAACGCGCCCATCGCATAGTTCACGTCGATTTGGATATGAAAAGAATTTCTATAAAATGGATCCTGAAACGCTTAAATGTCGATCAGAAGGGAGCAAGAGTGACTTCTGAAGCCGTGTTGTTACCATGGATGAACCATGGATATATTTGTACCACTAAGAAGCAAATTAGCAATCGATGAAATGAAAGCACTCCGCTTCTCCACGGCCTAAGTCTTCCCTCAGTTTTGGCATAGTTGTGGAGTAGTCACAATTGATTATCTGGATAAGGGTAAAACTGCACTGGACAATATTATTCTATATTATTCTACGAGAAAAAAATATGATTTAAGTTGAATTGAGTAATAGAAATTAAATTTGAGACACTTTATAATTATTTTTGTTAAGTTGTAGCAACTAAGTATTCAGTCAGGGTGGTGAAAGTTAATATGAAAGATAAGATAATGTTATCATGTGACAAATCTGCTTACTACTAGAATATAGCATGTAGTAGGTAAAACTCGGAACATTTAATTTTAAAAGTGTGCAGTAATAATTGTAACTATATAAAGAGTAATTTTGTTAAAATAGTAGCAGAAATAACAAACTGAAATTATGTAAAGACATTTTTGAAAAATCCATTTGGAATTAATAAAAACTAGAAATTTTGACTTTAATTTCGAGAATAATTGATCTTATACAAATAAAAAATGTTTTTAACAAGTCTACGAAGTGAAGATAGGCGAAAATATATACAATATACAATATATACAATCATTGAAAAGATTATAGAATACAGTTTAATTAGTTACAAGTAAGAAGAAGATAACAGTATTCGAGTGGATTTGGATTGTTTGGCATATACAAGGTATAATTAATGTTCATTATTGGAGTTGGAGATTCTACGGAGGACTAGTCAATTATTTTACTGGGGTTGCTGACGTGACTGATTGATTTGGAGTGTTCTGTTTGGCTTGGTTACTACAAGGTAGGAGCTGAGGACAATGGAAAATTAGTTTGAGTACCATCTGTTAGTGGGAACTTACCAGGAAGATGTTAGATTGACGGTCACGTACAGGAGTGTAAGAAGCGAGACTGTATCTGCAGGAGCCCAGGATTGTGAAGTGTTGGAGTTGGTTGCGTGGTTGGAGGAGCATCGAGGTTAGGCTGTCAATGAGCTTAGATGTGAAGATCGGGAGCAGTGGTGTTTAATGTGAATAGCAGTGAAATAAGAGGAAATCAGGTTGGTCTTAATTAGTTCTATAAAAGAATATTGAATAAGAAAAACAATTACATGCGTGAAATAAAAATAACATAGTACTTACTTTGGTGATTTGAGTAATTGATTTGTGAATACAAAGAATATTTGTCAAATTTGATTTGATTATTATTTGATAGTTGTTTCAAGTCAAACTGACATTTAGTAGCAGTCAATAATTAAAAATCCATATAAAATTAGAATATCAAAGAACAGATAACTAGATTAACGACCCACACTCTATTAAGAGTCTCAAATGCATTACAGTTATTAAGCAGAATGATATAAAATTTCGAATTAAATAAAAGATGTCCCAACGTTATAATATTTTACATAATATTAAAGCAATTAACTGAATGGCTTGTAAAATACAATAAGCCAAGCCATCATTACAATATAATTGTATTTTCGCAATAAGCAGTGACTGGCATACATTTGGACACATATGGAAAACTTGTTTATATTATCCATTTATCAAAAATTTGTATTCTTGATAAAAGTTTCTCCATCTTCTCAAACTAAAATTGTATTTGCCAAAATTTAAATATCTCCTTTCGTACACGGGGGAAGTACGAAAATATGAAAAAGGCTCAAGAATAAATTACCCATACTTCTTAAAATACACAAACATGCTATTCGGAAATGTTGATCAAAATTGAAAGGAGCTGTCACAGCCATTTACTACAAAAAATATTACTGGCTTTTCCTATTTTTTCTCTTACCACCCTGTGTATTAAGGAAAATGAGATATTTCAAAGTTAACTTATTATAAGATATGATAAGAATGTACTGTCGAACTTTAGTTTCGCTAGCCATTCAAAGTTATTGTAATGTTTAATTGAAATATTATAACAAATTTAGAAGGGCGGGGGGGCTCATAGAATGAAATTTTTAAAGTTTCCTTCTTTATTAGTAATTTGAATGTGCTTTTCTTTTTTTTTTGTAAGTTCGATGCTTTTGACACGACGTAGGTAAGGTTGTTATATGCCATCTCAGGTGAAAAGAATCTAAATACTGGCGGCAAAAGTGCATAAGTAAAGTGCGATAATAACATATTTTAAACGATTCCAAGAAACTAAAAATGAATCAGATATTCTTCCGCTAATTGTACGACATTCAAACCAACCTAAATATCAGTCATATAACGAAATTCGGCAAAATGCTGTGTTACGTTATAGCTTTTTAAAGTTATTAGTTTCTGCCTTTGACCATTTTTTTCCACTTCAACGGTTGATGTTGTGTCCATTCCGTGTCCTATGCACCAGGCATTTAGCATATACCTAGGCAAATGATCATTCTCCTAAATTTATTTTATGCGTACGACATACAAGTACATGCTAATAATTAAAGCAATGCAACCTTAACATGTTGTGATGTATTTCTATACCAATCGTTTCATAATTTGTTATTCTTGCCTATATTTTACACACTATTAATTTACTAAGCGTTCATTGTTGAAATTCCACGAATGTGTTACTCTTACCGGGTATCAGAATAGTGAATAAACGAACCGTTATTTGTTTTCTAATACCATACAATTGTTCTTTTTATTGGGCATTGTTATTTTGATAACTTGTTTACTATTTTTACCATTCATTATTTTACGCCACAAATAATATTGCTTTTATGACATTTTAAGTAAAAATATCAAACAGCCGATTTTTTATGAGATAAAACATATCCAATATCAGAATAAATAATTGAACGTTCAATATGTATTTTACCATAAAATTACATTTGCTTATCGGTTGTCATAATCGTAAATGAAGACGTTTGGCGTGAACATAACCAACAAACATTATCGGTTGTTAAACGTTAGATAGCATCTAATGTACTCGTAACGTTTTCATTAGCAGATGTTAATTCAGCGTGCTACTGTAGATTACAATCGTGTTTACCAATTTTTAACATATAAGTAACATTTTATATTTACTTTCCTCTGTGCATTTTCCATCTTAAGACTGTTTATTCGCAATCATAACAACTGGAATCTGCAAGGATCGACGACCTCTGTATCGGCTTCGTATGAACCACCGGGTTATTACATCATTATCTGATCAGTTTCCGATGTAGAGGAGGTGTAAATAAAGTCGTTGCATGTTCTAGATTAATCGGTAAGAAGATACGTTGCTATGGTAGTTACGCACTTGTTGGAGTAGTTGGATTAAGAATTTTAAAAAAGGAGACGTAGAAAAACTAGTAACTGTGTGCAATAATGGCATTAATTTTGCAACTAATGGATTGTGTTGTGTTGATATGCGTAATATAAACAACAAACTATTTTTTCGTCATCAAGAAGTACGATGGCGTACATGTCACCGTTCTTAAAACAGATGATATTGTACCTCTTGAAGGTTTCAATAAACTCTACATTTTGCTTGCCCTTTGTAACGGACTTTTTGTATATCTTTAATACAGTTTCAAATAATAGGATATCTATTTGTTCATAAATTGGCTTATTTTAAGTAAGAGTAATTTAATTTTAAAACTTCTCTGCATTTTTTTTTCAAAAAATGTTATATAAACCGATGATTTGCGTTTAATAAATTTATTTACAGATACTTATTTAAATATAAAATACTAAGGGCCGGTTCTACAATACAGGTATATACCTAGAATAAGCTATTCGAGGTATAATTGTCATAGTTTCCTTTGTTACATCAATCGTTTCTAGGGTATTTGTTCCCCGGATAACTTTATCCTTGGTTTGTAGAATCGGCACTAAGAGTTATGCTGTAATACTGCATATCTGTAACAAAGTTGACAATTAAAAACGCCTAAACTACATTCATTTATTACATAATCATATTGAATTGACTCTTATGTTCTGCATGTCCGTGAGGCCTTTGTATTTTTGTGTATTTTTCTTCCGAAAAGCAGGTCTTTTCACTTGCACTAGCATGCCAGTTGTACGATTCGTTGTCAGTAGCGAATGACCCACATTTTACGATTTCGTTTGGATGGTTTGATGTCACATACATTCATATATAAAAACAATAACCTGTTCTTTCAAAATACTGTTGATTCCAGCTTTTTTGCGATCGCTTGATGTTTTCTAGTTCTGTGGATGATTTATTTTCTGATATTCAGCTAGTTATATGAAAGTTCCACACATTTTGTCGGGTTTTCATTCATTCATTGGTAGATTGGGTCTGACATTACTATCGTATATATAATGACCTTTGATATTACTTTTTCGTTGTTTTCTTTCTTCACAATTTTTCTGGAATATTTCTTGTACTAACTATTGCAGCAGTAAATTAGTATACCACATGTCACCATTGTATTAATGCACCTTCTATTGGGTATGTCTGCGTTTGTTTTTTCTGGCTGAACTTGCATTCTGCAACCTGATTGATTTCTTCACCTTATTTGTCTTATGTTAAGTACACATTTTGTTTCCTTTGACCATTTCTTTATTGCACGGTTTATTTATTGATATGATATTGTATAGCATTTTCTACAATTTGTTTTCACTTTCCACAATTAAGTTAACCTCGTGAATGATTAGTATGGCCTTTATTTCTCCTTTTTTCATTTGGTATTCTAATTACATTTTGATTCTTTAATAACGTTGAAATAAAAGTGAAGGCCTTTAAGTGTGGAGGCTGGGAGAGTATTTTGACACATTTTGCAATATCGGTATAAGTATAACAGTTTTCTTTTTCTATTCTTTTACCTTGATAAAGGAAGATTTCCGAATTATTGCTTTAGAATAACACAGTTTTCATTTGAATTGCTGCCCTGAAGAACAAAACTCAATTATTAACTATATTTATATTATTACAATTCTATTAATAATACGAAAATCGTTGTCGTGGACCATTTTAAATATTAATATAACTAAAGATTTCGTCTTGATCCACATATGCCACTTATGCCATCTTCAGGGGACGTTCTACAAAATAACTGACAATGAAACAAATTTTATAACAAACTAAAAATGACTTACAATTAACAAACACACAAAATCACCAATAAACAGCAACAAACTCGCTACAATTGCCACGGTGGGTTGACTAGAACTGGGAATCAAATACGATGGAACATGCGCGCCGATAAAAGAAATTGTGAAAGGGGAAAAAGGACCCCATTAAAAATACTCAAGGGATCGGCAAACTTTTGAAATACTCCGATCCTGCAAATATTAATTGATCGTTTAAATTGACCTGTGACTTATTAGACAAAACTATCTCCAAACACTCAGCAATGTTGAGCTTCACTCCTTTATCGAAATAATGTAAGATTCTACAAAAAGACTCCCTATCGAAATTATGATCGTTTTCGTTGATATGTACAGCAAAGTTCGATTCAATTTTGGATTTTCTAATGCAATTAAGATGTTCGCTAATTCTGATGTTGAAAGCTCTACCGGTCTGTCTTATATATGTAGCTCCACTATTGCACGTCAAGCTATAAACGCCATTTTTCTTTAGGGTGCCAATTTCGTCTTTATTTCTCACCAAGAGAGTTTGTAAATGTCTTCCTTGATTATTTCGTTCATTACTATTTAGTAATACCCCTTAAGTCACTGTCCCAGACAATCTATGCAGGAGTCAACATTTGGCATGAGTATCTCTACTTGTTTGATTTATGTACGCTGTCTATTTCCTTTGTCAAAAGCTGATTGGTTTTGATTTGTGTTTGCTGCATTTATTTAGGTCTTTCATGATTCTAAGATATGTATTTGTTATTAACCCCGTGGTGATGCAAAAGGTTAATTATGTAAGGTAGTCGTATTCTGCCCAATGCTTATGTTAGATCTATCATATAGAGGGAGAGAAGTTTGTCAAATTGTTGATCCTCTTAATATGAAAATTGCGTCTATTGTGGACCAATTTTCGCAAAAGTCCTGCTTTTCTTCGCATATGTCTACTTTAAGTACGATTTTTTGAACTAATATCCTTGTGAAAAATTCCTCAGTAGTTTTTTGATTCCCTTTTTATGACTTTCTGTAGGCGTTTCGTGATTTCTTCTATAAAAGTGATTCCTCCATTTTTTATCTTTTTCTATTTTACTATAATTTTTCTTATTTTCAATGTTAACTGTCTTGAATTCATGAAGAATTTCTGGTGGTGTTATTGCGAACAGATAATATATGTATGAGAACATTTTTTTAGATAAGTGTGGAGGCTGCGACCCTTTTTAAGTGTCGGTATAAGTATTTATTACACTTTTCTTATTATTTTGCTAGTAGTTTTCTTATTTCCATTGTCAACTTCTTGAATTTATGTTGGTTTTCCTGTGGTGTTATTGGGAAACCAATACTAATCTGAGATACTTGTTTTATTTAAATGTGGGGGCTTTTTTTACATAACGGTATTATTGCAGTTTTTTTTCTATTCACTATTAGTTATCTTATTTCTATCGTTAACTTTTCAGTCATGTTGTACCTGGTCGTTATATGTTATTGAGAGATTGTCTGTTTTAGCGGTAATTTTCAATTCCTCTCAGGCTATTTTAAATATTTCTACATATTTTTTGTTCTGTTACTTGTAGTATTCGTTGACTTCTTCTTGACTACTGTCTAACAAATATACAATGCGTTTTACTTCCATTGAAGGAAGTAAAATATCTCAAAAACGAAAAGAGATATGACGTTGAAACTTCATATATAAGTTTTGTGTACTATCTAGATGCGACAGCAAGGTTTGGAAGAAAATCGTATAACTGGAAGTATGGTGTTTAGTCTTGTGGTTTTTCAGTTTTTTCGATTTTTTCAAAAATGACCCTAAACGTTACATTTTTAATGATAGAGAGATAGGTGATTTTCTGAATACTTCTAAAATGGGTTTCTTTCTTCTTTGGTTATTTATAAATGTAGTAGGTAAACTAGAAACAATATTTTGATTAATTATAAGATCACTGTAAAAGGAAGTTGTGGGCGTGTATCACACCAGATTTTTATTGGTCGTACTACTTTTATTTACACCGTAAGTTCCTACGTCTTCTTTACTACTTCTTAACATAAATGTTGATTTTATATTGGTCCATGCTTCGTTTACAGAATCATTAGTTAAGGGATTGTTATCCGTGTCCTCGTTCAGTCTGAATCTACACAACTGATTGGAAGTTATGGATTTTCTGCAAGCGGGAACATAAGTTCAATTATCATCTGTTATTGATTTGAAATAACCATCTCCATCATAAAGCAACCATAACCATGATGTATATCGTTATAAGTAGCGGCATTTTCCGCATGTAGAGAGATAAATGTAAACTATTAAAATATGATATATGTGAAAGAAGAATTACTCCAGCGAACACACTGACATCTATTTGCTTGGTCGCAATTATCTTGGAGAAGTTCAATAGCTTTCTAACTTTTTATTTGGCGGAGAAGGGAATGGACTAAGCTTTGATGGCTAGTTGATTTCTTGATCTGGTGTAGTGCCTTGTAACTAAGCTACGTATTACAGTACAGAATGTACTTGCAGTTCTTTAAAACAGTAAGCCATAAGTTTAATCTAATCGATTAACTTGTCAGATGGAATTTATCCTAAGCACAGAAGTTAGAAAGTCGCTGAACAGCCTGCATAATATTGGGTATATCGGATTAGTTATTTCTCTGTCGAAACCGTAAAGCAACGACGTAAGCCAGCAAATGCACATCGTTTCTATACAAAATGTATTACCTCACTTACATGCATGCGTTCTTGGCATCGATAATTTTGAGAAGGAAAGGCCTCCATAAAAAATAAATGCGGCAATAAATTTTAAAAATGTAAGTTCACCGTTTGACGTTCACTGTGCGAGCGGTCGGTGCGATGGCCTGGGGGCGAAGGAACGCCAAGTAGATGGAGAAGGTATATTGAAATCGATTGACTGGTGAATGCATCGCCGTTTTATATGTTTATATAAATTCTTGAGCGCCCCTCTATTGCTCTACACGTATTGCTTCCTGCCTTCGGGACCGCTTTACACTACCGGCATTTTATATAAGACGTGCCCCCGTGTGTATTCTCTATCTAACTATCTACGATCCTCGGGACCAAGTGTTGACATTTACAAATTTTGCGCTAGCCCGGGGGTAAGGAAGCCATAAGATGAATTAATGTTGTGTTTACATATCATAAGTATCTCGTCGTTCACGCTTCGACTATTTTATTGGATTTCTAGTATCGTAAGCGCTTAATTAATTGAAGATTGAAGTAGATCTGTTTGAGAGGTTTTGTGGATCTCGACATGACTGCGTCTCCTGAATTACCCCTGCTGGATTTCATTAACTTAAGATAGGATCTTCAGATACCAGTTCTAAACGAGTTTAGTGGGGATTTTTACAGTATTGGTTTTTCTTAGTTTTCAAAGAAATAAGTTGCTCTTGCTTTTGAATTTCACATTCAATATTTAACTGCGCAAATGGCTAATCAATGCAAGTGATGGAATACATTTTTCAGTAAGGTCAATATACAGATTATATCTTAACAATACAGATAGTAGATCTATACACACAATTTTATTATTGTAACTTTAAAATAACATACATATTTATCTACAATGTAGCAATTGCAGTTTGGATAAGGAATGATTCATATTTAAAGCATTGGTGCGATGAGTAATTATGACTGGCAGAATATCTAGATGTAATAAATAAAGCATAACAGTAATAATTTGGAGTCACTTGGAGTACAATGTACTGCCTGTCATTCTACACTTTGGTATATGTGTTACTGCTAAAGCCCGAAGCTTCGATTAACCTAGGATGGCCTAGTCAATCCCCAGATTGGCTAGTTCTATGTTCTGGTCAAAGCCCGAAGAACTTCGCACATTGCCTAGGCGATCCTAGGTTAGCCGAAGTTTCGGACTTTGCTGATAACATATGTAACAAAAGTAGAATCAGTAAAGAATTTGGAATTCTACTAGTCACGGGTATACTGGAAAATGGATTGAAAGGTGGCCGAATACAATCCAGAATATGTAATTCGTTCACATTTTATTTAATCCCTTATTGACCATGGTATTTTCTTTTTAAGTTACATTGCTGTTACTTTGAAATTCTGATAACTTTTAGTTTGATAAGAGGCAATTTAACCATGTTCGACTTGATTATAAGTACGCTTTTAACGGCTTCCAAAAACTTATTATTTAAATAACTTTTATACAAAATAGGAATTTTAGTGGGATAACTTAAAATTGATCATTAGAAGCTTATTCTACAAAACTCTTTAAGACTATTAAAAAAAAACGGCGACTAAAAATGTTACGCTTTATGCGTTCGAGCAACAATGCAGATCAAATCTGGCGGAAGTTATGTTATAAGTGTCAGATTATAGAATCTTAAAATATGAAGTTTTAAATGCGGGTTTGCAAAGTGAAAACTGTCAAAATGTCATGGCCAAATATATGGTTAAATAAACTGTAAACGAATTGTAGTACTCCTGTGTACCAAATTCAATTAAATTCTATACCATTTTCTCGTTATAACTAAGATCGATAACTGTTCTGTAATTTGTAATCCGACATATGAATATTATGAAAACATGTTAGAAAGTGTCCAAAGGAAAGTGTTAAAATATCCGTGGTTTAAAGTCAATCATGTGTATTATGAGCGCGGTTTTGATCATGCTATCATACTGAATACATTCAATTGTATATCGTTTGAGTCTCGTAGAAAGCAAAGTAGCTTAGCATTCTTATACAAATTAATTTATTACTCAACTGATTGTTCTGATTTATTAAGTAAACTACAAATTTTTGTTCCAAGATTACCAGTCCGAAATTTTTATACATTTTATCTTCCAGTGGCTAAAACGAATGTCCTTGTAAAATCTCCCATTTATATTATGTTTCGTCGTTGTAATCTCGTTATTGACAAATTTGGTATGTTTAGTTGTAGTTTAAAGCAAGTAAAAGATAAAAGCCTAGAATAACATTTGTGAAGACAAAATAAAATTATTTTTCTGTTATCAACTCTGTAGTCTGTACTCATACTTTTCCATAATAACGATTGTATATTTTATGTGTTTATCCTATAATTAAGTTTGTACCTGTTGGGAAACATTTATTTAAATAAATATGTGGTATATTTTGTGGCTTTATATACCCCAACGTCAAAAGTTACCCGGGATTGTCAAATTGACACTTCGGCCAAGATCACTAATGCATATTAACATGCCACGACCAAGCAGTGTTAACAGTAAAACTAAAGAAGCTGTAAAACTTTATTTTACTAATATAACGGAACTAATGGTAATTTAAGTAAAATAGTCATCATTGAAAAAATTACTTAAATCTTTGATGTGAGTATTAAACATTAAACAGATATTAACTTTCTAACAATTTTTCTACCTACTGCTAGATTTAAAATGCAACCGTGTTTAACATTTTAAATAAAGCAAATTCGCAATGTATGAATAAGGAAAAGAATCTGGAACTAGAGAGTAACATAGTTTCAGGGACGATATTAAGAAGGCAATTTGAGATTTTAACAAAAAAAATTGTTTACTTTGGAAACCTTATTACAATGAGTAAGGGAGGAAGTAAATTATGCTGGGAGTCGTTCAATTATACGATACATTAAAAAATGAGTTGCAAGTACAAAATTGTGAATGGAAGGAAACTATTGTGTGAGAAGAGTAATCTTATTAATAGGTTAGAAGAATCAAATACAGAATTGGAAGACAAGTTGTATTCGTTTTTTGAATTAGCTTCCGAATAATTATCTTGAAGTATATCGTAAAAAACGGTTTTCCCATAGTATTTTGTATTACCTCGTTTTTTAAATACCTGCCATATGTTTAGCATGTATAATAACTTCTGCAACTCAGATCTGTAAACCAAAATTATCAGCAAGTTGTTGTCAGCTGTTTTAACAACTTTAACACAATAAATCACTTGAAGTGCGTTTTTAGAAACACTATCAGTTACTCTTCACTTCTGAATCAGTTCCTAATGATGTTTTATAAGTTACGACCTACATTGAAATATAGAGAAATAAAAAAAACTGATCCTCAGCGGGCTGTGGAAATTCAAACATATGAATAATATGTTGGTGGCACTGTAAGTCTATGCTAACCTTGAATTTGACATAGACTTACAGTGCCACCAACATATTATTCACACGTTTGATTTTCCACAGCCCGCTGAGGATCAGTTTTTTTTAGATCTCTCGATATTTGCTGTAAAATGTCGATTAATGTCGATTTGGGTATAACGTCATACATTATATTTAGCACTAATTTTTAATATAGAGGTTCAGCCATACACAGTAGCAATTTTTTTTTGTGCAAAACTTCTATAGGACAAACTACTGTATAGTTCAATATAATAATGTTTTCATATCACACTAAAACTGTTTTGTCAGTGCCACCATGTTGGGTTCTTTGAAGTATTACGGGTACTTTTTTTCCTCAATTCTGATTCCTTTTTAATTCTCTTTACGAGTTTACAAAAAAATTATAGTTGTGGAAGGGCAACTTTCTCACTAAAATGAAAAAACCAACGTAAATGCAGGCATAGTTGTTAATTCTATGCGCAGAAATGAACCAACTGCTTGGACTGCTTGGAAATAAGGAACAGAAAACAATTAACAGTTCTATTACAAAAATTTTTAAAACATTTTTAAGTAAAGTTGTCACTTTTTAATCAATTTACAAAAAGAATGAAAAAGAAACCAGAATTGACAAAAAAGTAACCGTGTCATTTAAAAAATCCAAGATGGCGACGCTAACAAAGCAGTATGCCGTGAAAATAACAATTAACTACACAGCATTGTAGAGCAGTGGGCCCCATTAAAGTTTTTTAGTAAACTTTTTTGGCATAGTGTTCGACATCAAAAATATATGCAAATATCGTTAAATGTCGCTTCACCCTGTATAAAAATATACGGGGTATTACACTTAAAAACAAATATTGCAAGTTCCAAACCAATAGGCGGTGTTTATAACTTCAGTATACGTATTTTGTAGCATATATTTAACACAAAAATTATTCTCCCCGATATATTTATTGATAACAAAGATGCATCCTTCCAAGCCATTTACACACACCATGTATGTCTGTTATACTACTTAATTTTTTTACGAACTAAGATACTTATTCAATGTTGCGAAATGAAACAAATTTTATATCATATTTAAAAGCAGGCATATATTTTTTTATTATACATCGATTTGCACTACCTAAATGTATTTTTCCTACGATCGTGTCAAAATGACAACTTCTTGCACAGTTTCTAGTGTCAAAAGTAACGTAGCACTCTTAATATTAGCGCCTGAATTACGTCTTTTTCGCACGTTGCCATTGATGGCGTGTTTTAATACTATATCAAAACACGCTTTGCTGTAAATTTGAATGTCAACATAACCTAGAAGATCTAACACAATGTGATGGAAAAAGTGTCACTGAACTAAGTGTTTGTATTTCTGTTACGATCGTAGAAAAAGTAGCGTATGATACACGTGTATAAGTGCCATCAAAGCACTAGCGACGTTAAAAGCACTCCGCTTCGCACCGTGATCTTAAACACGTCGCACGTACTTTAAAGGCGTACTTATACACTAGTATCATAATCTACTATTTTCGAATACCTACTTGTAAAGTTGTATTTTATCTGCTAACATCTCCATGACAAAGTAACATTTTAATGATGAGGATTGAGGGTAGATCAAATGTTACATTATTCACGAGTGAATAAAACAGTCCATAATCCATAGCAACTAACAGAAACATATACGCATATCTTGGTCACTAGCAGACAACCAGATAAAATTATTACTTATTTAAAATTATTTATTAATTTTTAAAACTGATATAATTCAATGGAGAGCAGCCGGGTAGCGCAGTTGGGAAAACGCTAGGCTTGCATTAAACAAGTCCTCGATTCGAATCCCGCGGAAACTGGAATTTTCCCGCAGCCTTGGTGATTGGAATCGGGCGCAGTGAGACCATTCACAGTTGGACACCCAATTAACTGTGCTCTACTCCGAACCATAGACCTAAGAGATACAGTAACAAGGTCCACACATCGCCAAGACACACACTTCACAAAATGGTTGCTGCGCAAGCACAAATGGCGCGCTCCAACTTTGTAACCCGAATCCGGGGCAAGTTGAGCATTGCACCGCCAGACGCAAGCGTAGAAAGCACCAGCTGCTACACTGCAAAGTAAAATGAGATTACCGACAATTCAATACAAATATATAATTAAATGCAGTAATTGGAAACACGTTTTATATGCCACACGTGAATAATATCTAGTTATTTGTATAATAAGCATAAAAAGTGGAATTTGTTGCACCGAGTGATGGTTTGCAACAAGACCGTTAGGAAAGGTTGCAAGATCACGAGATCAGCAAATAACTTTATATGTACAGGGTGACTTTAATAGCTGTGCAAATATCGTAACTGGTAAAAGAGGACGGCAAAATAACATGATTGGTCCAACAGTGTTTTATGCAAAACCTTTAGTTTTCGAAAAAAAAGCTTAGTTCTTCTAAAAAGTTTGAGAACCACAATTAAGTTTAATTAAATGTAATAATTAAAAACCAAAGAAGCCTGTTTTTATTGATATTTGCATTAATGTCATCTTAACGTCATATTTTTGAAAGCTAAGAGATCTGATATGGTTTTAATCTCAGCATTGTTGAAATTCATTTCGTGGTATTTTTCAAAAATATAACGTTAACATCAGATTAATAACAATATTCATAAGGACAGGCTTCTTTGCTTTTTAATTATTAAATATATTCTAGCTCATCTCTCATTTTTTTTAGAAAAGCTTTAACCTGCTTTTCTTCGAAAACTAAAAGTTTTTGCATAAGACATTATTGGACTAATCATGCTATTTTACCGTCTTCTTTTACTAGTTAAAATTTTTTGCAGAACTACTATTAAAGTCACCCTGTATAATGTAATACAATTTTATAGTCTTTTGAGAAATATATGTAAGAGGTCCTGACGTTTTTCAATGATATTCTTGACAATATTGTTTAAAAGGTGCTATTTTATTAAAAAAAAATAGTAAATGGGAAACCAACACCATAATTACTTAAACATGTGTTAATAATTCCATTAACAATTTGTTTTATTTTATCATCTGAGCATACAGTGAAAACTTTTTCCCGTTGCTTCATCACAACTATACTAGTAGATTCTCCGTCATTTATGTATTGGTACATGTCAGCAGTCACATACTGTCTAATAGTTACATGCATCTTGTACCCTTTTATAAATACCCATAGTTTGCCTCCATTGAGCACCATTAGCTGATAAGCAATGGCCAAATCTGCCTTAATGTATATTTAATGGTAGCATTAGCTATCCTGCTATGAACATTTGTTTAGTTAAAGTCAGTAATTGTAACTTCTTACAATCGGCAAATTAAAAAAAATGGAAGCTTATAAAAAGAACGAACGAAAACAAATAAAAGTGTTTCTTTTAAGGAGTAATAAAAAAATAAAAATAAAATTTGAGTTACAAATAGCTAAATCGCTTTCATAAAAAAATGCAAATTAAAAAAATACAACTGTCAGCATTCAGTTACTTAGTTGCGGATATTAGACGTTGGGGCTATTTTTAAATATTTTACATAGTTTAATTTCTGTATTTATATGGTTCTATTGTGTCTAAAAATGTACAACATTATCACCTTTAATATCTTTGCTTTTAACATTATTTAATCATTTTGCAACATATAATGACCGAGTATTCTTTAATATTATAAAAATACCAATGGTTTTACATTTTTCTCGTTACTATTACTAGTTTTGTATTGCGCACGAAAAGAGGAAAAACGTAGACACAAGCTTGATATGTGTAGAGTAAAATGCATTCTAGTAGTAAATCTTCAAAACAGCCGTTCAAGATTTACGACTTTCTTGGAAATTGTGTTTAAATAAGAACTGAATAAGGAAGAGGAACGCAAAGTTGTAGTTTTTGATTTATTAATATGTAATTGTTAAATAATAACTTATAACTTCCAGTAATAATAAGTGAAAGGAAAACGATGTAAACTTAGCAGTAGGATTCTACACAATAAAACCACATGTGTTTATAATGTAGCATTGAGTATATGTATGCGCTACAGCACACTAAAGAAAATAAAATAAAACTGAAATATTTTTCATACTTGATCCTGTATACATAACTACTGAACTAACCGGTCAAATAATACATCGTGCTACTGCAACAGTGGCTGGATATCGTATTTGTCTTTTTAAAATTGCAACTTTTTAAAATAAAACTTGAAGTATTTAACAAGCAGCTTCCTGCATAACAATTCTAAGAATAATGCTAAAAATTGGAATACTCAAAAAACAGAATCCAATTAACTACAAATGGATTTGTTTTGACATCTGTGCGAGATAGGTATCAGTTTGTTATAAATGATAATTGGGGTAGAGATTCTTAAATTTAGTTCTTTATTTTATTACCGGGGCTTGAAGGCGCAAAAAGAACAAATTGCCGATATTTATCGAGACACTCATTTATGTTTGGATGAACGGTTCTGAGCGATATTCCGTGTAAGAGCGGCGATCATTTCTTTTTTTAGATGGCAGTCGCTACAGTAATGCCCCAGCATTTCCTTAATTTCCCGAGAGCGTTGATAATTAACATTTTCTTTCGTTTCAGGTCTTGAATCCGTTGCGGCGGCAAAAACACACCATTCAATATCATTAAGCCCTGTAAAAACACGACGAGACTAAATTTCAATTAAAACCGAGTGCAAGTCTTCGGCCTTTTAAAATCCGTGTCAAAATAAACATTTCGCTTTTCCTTGTGAAAATACACAGCGGCCGCGATGCGGGCGTCAGTAGCGTTCGTGGTCGGCCTCGCAGGGGTTTTAGTTTTTGTGTGCGGATGGGGGACTGCGGAACCCGGAAATGGCATCGCGTTCCTGGATTTGCATCAAGCGAAATGTCCCAAGAGTTGTGCGTGTTCCGGGACTACAGTCGACTGCAGCCATCGAGGATTAACGCAAGTGCCCAGGAATCTGCCCCCGGACACGGAAAAACTGTGAGTAAATCCGTTTTTACAGTATATTTTCGGACGTAATGCATGACCGCGAATAAGATTTGGGGTAAAAAGCAGCCCCGGAGTTATTTATGAGGTTCTATTCTTTCAGTACCGACGTAAATTTATGATTAAGTACTTCCACTGAACGTTTTTCATAAAATGGGAAATGTATAAGAATAAGAAAACGTATAGGATTTTGCTAATTATTCTTTAGATGTAGGTGTGCAATTTCATTGTTAGTAAGGATTAATATCTGGTATCGGAAACCGCATTACTTTCTTTGGATTGTTATGTGTGCATGTAAAACCTGTAGAGCTACTGTATGACTTTAGAACTTCCTTAAATATTATGCTTAAATTTGAATTAGGTATTGTTTTCAACCTCAAAATGTTTAAGATTTGCTGCAAGCTCTCAATCAATCGCGACTAATTCAAAGTTATGTGAAAGGTCTCATGAACTCTACATATCTTGTGTGAACAAAGCAATTACGTTGGCATTGAATAAAATTCGAAAAATTAAGAAAATTCGAGTATGTCACCCCGTGTGAATGTAAACGCGATAAGTCGAAAACAATTTCAACATGGCCAGTGTGGAATATTAATGCAAAAAACTGAAAAGCCTTTAAGCGGAATCGGTTACTTGGATAAAGTACCTGCCGTTGAATGATCTTTCAAAATTACGGTTTTTTTCATAACTTTTCAGGAGTCAGGAGTCGTATCAGTGTCTATCACTAGCTTATACGTATTGAGATTGCACACAACTATAGTGAAGACAGTTCCTAAACCCACATTTTCCTTGGCCTTCCTCTTGTCTTTTACTATCCAGTTCTCTCCATGCAATCCGTTTTACTATTCTATCATTTGTTCTTCCTTCTCTGGTAATAGGCCAATGGGCTGTTAATCCCACAAAGTTGTGGTTTGAGAGCCCTATTTGCTCGTAACCCTGGTAGACGACTAGCACAGGTGTTAGCGTGCTAGTGTTGTCATCTTCAGTAAATGTGCTAATTACTGTAACCTTTTTGCTGTTGGTGCTTCTACTATCTTCTCGTTTCGGTACATTCCTAGGTTCGTTTTTTTCTATACTCAGTATCTTTCTTTCCCACCTCACCAGTTCATTTTGGCAAGTTTAATTCGCTATCCAAGACCGTTGGTCTCACTACTTACTCATATAATCTATTCTTCGCGTTTATATAGGTATCACTAAAATGATTCTCAATGCCAAATCTGTTAAATTAAAGCTTGTGATACACTACGAACTATTGTTAGTACGAAACCCAAATTCACCTTAGTAATTTTCAAAACTGAACGGCGGGAATACAAAGAGAAAATAATAAAAATCCAGTAGAAATTATAAGGTTTATATATGTAGGTATCTATTGGAATCGATTTGACGAAGCAAAAGATAGAAATGCAATGGATAATTGGGAAGAACGGAGAAGAGAAACAAAAAGATAAATCAAGTTAAAATCAAATACAAGAAATTGATAACTGATTACGAAAAACAGATTCTCTCAATTCCGTCTGTTGGTCTGCTTGTTCGTCTGTTGCCGGTATGTATAGGGCAAATGTTGTAAACGAGAGAAAAACGAATCAATAATAAATGCGTTCTATTTAAGCCAGCCGCAACGCAATGATGTGGTGAGGTGCACCGTGGGCTTGTCGGATATTGCCAAACGTTTAGATCGCAGTCGCTGTGGTTCGAATCCTGCCGGTATTGGTTTTTTATTTGAAATTTGATGTAATTCCAATTGCCAAGTTTTTCATTTTATTGCTCGAATATTATTAGGAACGTAAAGACGTTTTTACACCTAGTTTTCTTTAATTTTTAATATTATGTAGATTTTTCATTTAGTAGTTGTAATTATTCTTGTAGTACTTTTGACAAAACTGCGGATACATTATTAAGTATATGGAAAATTAAAGTCTCTGTTTTATTATTTGAAAATAATGGAATATGGGTTTTCACAATTATTATTACCCTAAATATAATCTGGAGATACTTTGATGCCATACGGATTTTAGATTTTGCTAGCAAGGACCAACCAATTTAGAAAAAAAATAGCTACATATCTATAATTTTATAATAATTTGATTTGTTAACGACGTTCTGTATTTAAAGATGTAACTAAATTATTGAGATTGAGAGGTAACGATTAAGGATGCGAAGTAGTCTGGAAGCATCAGTACACAAAATGGAATAGCACCAAATTTAAACGGATTTTTTACTTCTTTAATTGAGGGAGATTTTGCTGTTGCATTATGCACGAGGAATTTCTTAAAAATGTAAATTCCTATTCGTACATTTTAATGGAGTATCGAGAGAAATGTGCGAATTACGGCTTTTTTGAATTATGTAATTAAATGTATAGTGTGTTGTTAAGTACACCGTAAAGAATTATCAAATCTTGCTATTTGTTGTTATGTTAGATATACTAGATCAGCTGTAATGATGCCCTTTATGTTTCAAGATTGAACCCTGCTTGTAGGTTCTGGAATAACATTTTGATTGTCAGTGTTTCCTTCTGGTTTATTTTTTTATGTTGCTGCGACAGCGCTTGGCTTCCGTAAGCGAATTTTTGTCACGTTTTAGGAAAAGTTTTTCATTTTATATAATGGAACGGAAACAGGTAATAAAAACAAGATTTTTATGTGATACGCATTATTAATTAGATTCCGAGAGGAACTGAACTACCAAGTAATGATCTAAAACACGACATTTTTATTTCTGTTCTGTACGTGTTAAGCCGAAAAGTATTTTTAGAATAATTCTCACGTATACTATTTTTAATTAGACATCTGTCTGTTTGTTCGGTGACATCGTTTGATAAAAGCTTATTTTGGACCACCATTAACGCAGAATAAATAAAAGACGTCAAGCAGATTTGATAATACGTAAACTAATCTAAAATAATATTATGAGTACAGTTTGTGATTCAAGTATCATATATAATTATTTGATATTCTCTGAGCAGTGGTTCGAAGCTCACGTAGAGCTATAAGTTATTTTCATTAATCATCACACTGTAACTGCACTCTTGATGAGTGAAGGAATGGAGAAGCCGATATCTTTGTGGGATGTTTGAACGGCTACATAATGTTATACAACCGCAATTACTATTTGCATATACGGTTGTTCTTGTTTGCATGTTAAGGGCATATTATCAAAAATAAATATCTTAGACTACGAGCAGCCTTTTTATTTAAATTATATTTTTACATGGCAATAAAGAGAATCCAGCTAAAGATATCAAAAACTACATATATTTATTTGAAAATTCTTTTGATGACGCTAAAGCGAAAGTCATTATTTAGGTTGTGAAATTAATTGAATAAAAGACCACATATAAAAAAGGCAAAGGAGCCTGTTCGTTGAGTCGATACATTTTTATGTCTAGAAAAATTACAAAAGTAAGTAGCGGTTTCCATTAAACACTCGCAGATATGCTGTAAATCTGCACATAAAACTGCATGCCAGGCGTTAATGTAAAAAATGTATAAAATGCACCTCAGGTTAATGGTTTTGTCATGTTATTATTTTATTATCAAACATAATCCTGCATAACAACCTTTTATTTTAAATTGTCATCGAGCATGACATTTATGTAAATTATTTTTAAACGAAGCAAACCGTCGATGTGATTACAAAGTTAGGTACTGCTACAATTTAGTGTTGCCTATTTCAAATTTATTAAAATGTGTTTAGTGACATTAATTGAGGACGATTAAAAAAAAAGTTTGTTCTAAATTAGCAACACTATATATGAAATTTGAAAGATCATACTATGTAACTAAGTCGTGAATTCCAATATATTGTACTGGTATTATGCTTACAGCAATTCTGGTTGCATTGTTAACTTACGAATGTTAATGAAAGGTTCAAATACGCCCAGAATTGGTAGTGTATGTATTGCAACAGTTAGAGTCACTAGTAAACATTGTAATTACATAAAACTGATTAACAATAACTGTATTTAATTAACAGAGGTTAGTGATTGAATAAAACAATATCATCAGGGTTGCGATCAGCTTGTATTCAAATTTGTGCTCAATATGGGAAACATAGCTAAGTTTATGATGACTGACAGATTAATTGTGTAACGTCAGGACACGATAATGAAGTCGCTTTAATGCAAAGGTGTTTCGAAGCGTTACAGAGGTTTAATGCAGCGTTTGCATTTATATCGAAATGCCAACAATCGATGACACAGCTAAAGGGGTTACAAAGCAGTACAAAAAGGCATATATCATGCCAAGAGCACATAAGAAGCAACCTGAGAATTGCTGAAAATTGCAAGAAGGTGCTAGAGGCGTGTTAATCAGTGTTTATTAACTAAAAGTGAAAAGTGCGACCATTTGTGAGGTTATAGTTTCCTAAATGACGTGTACAAAAACAATTAGAAATTAAGATAAAAGAATGCACAAATAATTGTAAATGTTGCTATGGTGACCTAGGGAGTCGCTTGTTATTGTTTGTTGGGGAAGCCAAGCCAAAAGCTTGTGTGTTAGTTGGCTTTCCGATTTTAATAAATTTTGTTACTAAAAGTAAATATTTTGTGCCCAGTTGGGCGTTTCTGTGGTTAAATTGGCAGTATTCTGGAGTACAGTTCCAGAGTAAATCGGATCTGAAGCGTAGCCTGTGTGTGATCGTCTTTGGAGCTGCGGGAAGCACAAAAGCAAAATACAGCATCTAGAGGAAGCTTTATTCGTGATCCAGAAGCAGGTAGCCTCACCTGAAATATTGCCAGGAAGCAGATACGGGCTTGGCATTCTTTCCAACCGTGGCATGTGCGGGTCCGCTTTTAGAGCCGAGATGCTACAAGATTGGGAGCTACGGGAAGCGGACTTCAAAGTGCAGCACCTAGAAGAGGCCTTATTGGTGGTCTATAAGCAGGTAGCAGCAGCAGCGGCCTTTCCAGGAAGCAAATACGAGCTTGGCATCCTTTCGCGAAGGCCGAGATCGACGTTGCTTGAAGAAAAAACAAATGCGAGTTGGCGTTCTTTTGCACTTGAAAAACAAATTTCAGGTTAGCCAAACTACTTGATTATTATAAAAGTATTGTATAATTTTCCTGAGGTGAACTGATTGATTGCTGGTTAATTTGTTGTCAAAATACGCTGAATTTTCTGTGTTTTGAACTGCGTTGTTTGGAGTTAAATATTTTGTGGTTATCTGTCAGTCGTCAGAATCGATCATTTGCCATACAGTAGTAAATTTCAATAGTGATGTAACAATCCAACCCTGCAGATACCAGTCTCAAATAACTAGCTGGCGCAAAAGTTTTAATAAGTTGCAAATGGATAAAATATAGAAAGAGCAACACCGTTATTAAAGTAAAGCATAATTAATTCACTGATTATATTTTTAATTAGCCAGAGAGAGGGACAATAAATAAGCTGTATGTGTGATCACAATTTTATTTATTTATTATATTACAAATAATATAATATTAAAGTATAGAGTTAATAATAATAAAAGCATAACAATATATCTAAAATATAATATAAAAAAGAAATAATTCAATATAGCACAAACTGGAAGAAACATATAGAAGAATGAAGAAGATGAGACGCTTTTAACTAAACCAAAAGGCACGAGATCTATGAAAATACTGCAGAAACTATGGAGTGATCAACTGATCAACCCTGGTCAACCCCTTTGAAGACGAATCAGGCCAAGAGGCGTAATTCTTGCTGCCGATAATGATGATAATAAAAATACTTATATTACAAATTGAAACTTTTAAAAGTGAGTAGTTCTCTTCTAATCTGTCTGTAATTTTTCTGAGACCGTTTCTGCCCTTTCTATGTTAAAACGAACTATATGTGTATGATATCGAGCTAAATTTTTTATAGGGAAAAGTACAGTCACGATCAAAGGTGTTAGTGGTTTTTAGCCCTTGGTTATAGATTCGTTTTCACGTGAAGGAATTGAAGACCCTTGCTGCGGTAAAAGGTGTAATAGGATTATTTACAGTTTATGATGTAAGTTTGAGCATGCACTTGCGTTAAATAAAGTATTTTGTAGTTTAGAAGTTATTTAGTGAAGGACTGATAAATAAATGTAGATTCCATAGTTCTGGCCTCCAATGTCTAACTCTATTTTTCTGTATCTACTGCATATAACTTAATTTTACAATCCTCTCATGTTCCTTGCAACTTCGGCGAGGGTTTTTTTTCAATCTTGTACGTTTCTTACAGCTGTACTCACTGCCGTTTCTTTTGGTTTTGGTGTCTTGCATTGTTATTTCTAATACATAGTATGCTTCTCCTATCTCAATTTTTTTTTATTGCGTCTACCGTTTATTAACGAAACATATCCACGTTTCGTTGCCTTAACACCATAATAATATGTCCTTTGTTTTATAATGTATACTCTTTATATTTCTGTGGGTTACTGTGAAGTTAAAGCCGTGCAATATAACAAAATATGATTTATTTGCTATTAGGGTTAACCTTCTGTCGAATTTCTACATTATCATTTCTGCCTGCTGTAATGTTAACAGCTACACCTTTTACAATGTGTTTCATCTTTTGTGATATGTTTTGCTGTCTGTTTTATCTTTTATGTTTTATCGAAGTTGATTGATAAACCCATTTCGTTTGTCCAATAATTAAATCGAGGTTTGGAAGATAAATACTTCAGAAGACGGATTAACTAATATTTTTTAGAAATATCAATAAAAAAGGGTTTGGATCTTGCTAATCATCTGAAATTTACCCATAATTGTATGTAAACTTTTGAAGTACGCTATTTATCTCATAAATAACATATCGACAGGTACTTACAGGAATGACGTAAACCTAGATGTTTATCTATAACCTTTTGGGTTCCAGGTAAACCAGTCAAAGATAAATTGTGCTTGGGAACGTTGCTGTTAAATAAGTTGTCTATTTGCAGTGGTTTTAAGAAATTCTTTCGTTT
This sequence comes from Agriotes lineatus, assembly GCA_940337035.1. Taxonomy (NCBI): domain Eukaryota; kingdom Metazoa; phylum Arthropoda; class Insecta; order Coleoptera; family Elateridae; genus Agriotes; species Agriotes lineatus. The sequence continues at coordinate 194,668,147 of OW679194.1, read as the reverse complement.
TAGTTACATAGTAAACGATTTGAAACTAAACACAAGCCTAAGTAATTTCGGATTATTGATTGAAGAGTATTTTGCTTCGGGTAGTTCGTACAATTTTACGTTTTTGATATTTGTATGTAGAATGTACAGACTGATCTACACACAGACGTCTGTGATTAATAAACATCTTCCGAGTTGCTGACTGATCTTTCTTAACATTAACGAGGTCAAGTACAAAGTGAACGGTGATGTGTACATTGGAAATACTTCGGATCTACTTGATTATTTATCTTGAAACGCGTTTCCTTTCCGCTAGAAGCTCAAAAATGAGTTTACTTAGCCTGCTAAGAACCGCTTTGAGACAACCTTGACAAGATTTTAGGCAACTTCTAAAACTCTCTTCTACGCGATTCAAGTAGCCTATAGTGTGTGAGCTTTTTGTCCTACTATCTAACTAGAACATTTTCTCCATTAAAGTTTGAAATTTCCATTTAACTTCGTTAGCCCGACTTTGTAAGAAGGTCCATCAGAATTAATTAACTATTTGGTTAGTTCGCATTAATAACGGGCCACCGCCTTCGACTATACTAACGGTTTGCTTCCTGGAAGAGCAACAAGATTTGATTTGGGCTCTAGTCAGGACAACCGCAAATTTATTCTTAATTTTCCCTGGTTTAGAGGAGTTGATCGAATTATTCTCATATTCCGGGACCTACAATCAAGGATACAAATGGCTTCATCTATTTTTTCAGTCCCTTGATTAAGTTAAATGCTGCTGTGCCACTGCAGATGTTTAATTTAGAAACGTAAATTGGCGAGTGGACGTGAGTTACTGTGTTAATTTATTTACATTGAATTATGAGATTTCCTTTGGATCTAAATGAACGTTTTGTTATTTATGCGCCTAGTTAATTCTAAGTACCTGCTTCTGAACATCGCTTACGAAGTCTGTTGTTGGTGTACAAAACTTCTCGAGGTATAACTTTTCTAGTTTTAGAAATTTTATGGCGCGATTATGTAATGTCGAGGTGAAATATCTTCAATTTTAAACTGGACTTGTTTTGCGGCAGAGTTATGTGGCAAGTCTGGCGACTGAAATATTGAATCAGTAATATATCGGCACCAATTAATTATGAACGCATTTGTAATAACACTTCTCAACAATTAATAATTTCAATTTGATTGTATTTTAATTGTATTGAAAGTGATTTATAGAAATTAAAATGAGGTTTTATAAACGCATAAGGTCGAATATAATTAGAACTGTTACAATGTGGGATTATTTAATGTCGGCAGTAGGAATCAATGATCTATAAATGATACTTGCCCCCGCAAGGAAACTGTTTGCTTATGCAAGGGACCAATGAGATAATATTGTTATTGTTACGTACATTTGCAACCATGAATTCGAAATAAATGTTCAAATTGTGTACTTGGAATTCTTCGCAATTTCGATTGTAGAATAAGTCATGGATTGCGGTTTATTTGAACAGGAAACTTTCAATCACCTACGTGGATTCTGAAATACAAAAGAACGGAACTGTGTATGCCGAAAAATAAATTCATTTTCATAGAATTTCAACTCATAAAAGGCTCCGGAAACACACAAACCCAAATTAAAAAGCATGACTTGTGCAATTAACAGTTTTTAGGTTTTCAATCAAGTTGAGGATGAAATACATTTTGAATATACATATAAAATTAAAATGTAATAGTAGAAATGATATCTGTTCTACTCTTAGGTTTTTCGCTTACTGATTATCTAATAAGGAACTCGCGTGAACTCTTAGTCTATTTTAAGTGCCCGATTAGTGTCTTGATCTTTTATTAGTATTCTGTGAATCGTTAATATAATTTTGATTCATAGTCATTTATTCTTAGCAAGTACATTAGTATAATTGCAACACTGACTGAATGGAGCTCGTAACCAAATTGACAGACATAACTTTATCATCTACAGATCTACACTGACGACTTCGTCGTTCAACTGCACTGATGTGCTTGGCTCTGTTTTTATCAAATTAAGGAAATTGTACTATTGTATTTAACATTTTGTGAGTAGTTTACACGTGATCTTTTCATTTTTGTAATTGGCACCACAAATTGATTGATTGGGTGTCAATTTAGCGCGCTGGTCTTCGATTACACCTTTTCGTCCCAAGCAAGTGTGACTTAATAAGTTTTTTTATTGGATGCCCTGTATTTATTGTGATTATTTTAAGCCTGCATGGTTCTACGCTTAACTCTAATTTTTCTTTTAAATAGTATTCAGTGCATCCAACAATTGTATTAATATCAACTATTCACTTAAAACTAGGGATAAAACATGTTATTTGTTACATGTTTAATGGTTCAAAAATAAACGTACACTCGTGTAAACGTCTAAGGATGATGATGCTGGAATATCAGAGTTAACATTTAAATGAGGATAAAGTTATTCGTTTTCATGCATCTGGGAGTAATTTCAGTGTACATAGCCTACGTAATTATCAGTTTCGTCTGCTGTTTCGCGAGTGCCGTAGTTACACCCAAGCAAAAATTGTACGTCTTTAGTACTCATCTACTCATGTACAACTTAAATTGAATTTTTGTCGCAGAATGCAATAAGGAATACTCGACAAGCGGGAGTCGCTTTTAAAAGCAGATTGATTACACGTTAACATATTTTCCTAAACGTATGGTAATGATATACAACCATGTTTGTGTTAGAAGCAAATTTAGAAAATATTAAGAGATTACAATGGTTAAAAATAATTTGGATTTATTCAGGTATAAGGTGGGAAGGTAAGTGGTTATGATGTTATTACAAAGTGAAAGAGAATTTATAATTGAATAGGAAATAGCTATTTGAAAAACAGGTGGATTCGATAATAAGATAACATTATAAAAATTGCAGTTTGAAACGAATGACAAATACCCAATTGAAATAAAATAGAAATTTAGTAGGTTTATATCAAAGATATAAAAAAAACTAGAATGTATATTAAGGGATTTGATATCGTTAAGAAATATTGTTTTTATATATATATAATCAAAAAAACCTTTTTACCCTAAGGTGTAAGGTAATACATGTCATAACACTTAATTTATTGTTAGATTGTATTTATAAATTTTCTCTAGTCCTTGTGCTTTGCCAACTTCTTAGCTTCATTCCACGTTTTGCCTTTTTTGCTTAGAATATCCGTTATTTCGTCGTTTCAAGTGTTCTTAGGTCTTCCTCTTGTTCTATTTCTTATTACTGCTGCTTCCCACACACTTTTAACTTATCTCGAATTGTCCATTTTACATAAATGTCCAAACCATCTCAGTCGCTGTTTTTCTATTATGTTAATTACTGGCTCTACTGCTAGTTCTTTTCTTACTATGTGGTTTCTTATCTTGTCCCTTCTAGTTATTCCCTTGGCTCTTCTTAGGTACCTCATGTCCATAGCCTGAATATTACTCTTCATTGTGTTTGACAGTGCCCAGCTTTCACTCCCATATGTTAGAATTGGTCTAAATATATGGTAACCAAATAAGTTCGTGCGTTTTTTATGGTAAAATATAAATATTTATTAATAAACAATAATACACTATTATTCATCGAAGTAATTACCATCACATTCAATGACATTTTGCCAACGTGACACCAATTTTTATATGCCAGTATTGTAGAACTTTATGGATTTTGAATAAAAAAATTGACGGACTGCATTTATTACATCAACTCGAGTTATGAACTGCCTATGCCCCATACAGTTGTCAAAAGACAAGAAAAGATGGTAATCACTTGGCGAAATGTCAGGAGACTATAAACGGTGTGGTAACGTTTACCAGTAAAGTTCGCAATTTTTTTCCCGGGTCACTCTTGCGGTATGCGGCCTGGCGTTATCCTGTAAGATTACCACTTTCTTTCGATTGATCAAAGAAGGCTGTTTTTGGATAAGTGCTGCTTGTACTCGCTGAAGCTGTTCACAATACAAGTTAACAGTGATGGTTTGACCAGTTTTTAAAAACTCATAATGGACAATTCCGATTGCTGTCCACCAAACACACAATAAAATCTTATTTGGATGCAAGGAGCCTTGGGAGTGTGTGGTGCCGAATCAGTAGGCGGCAACCAATGATACGAACGCTTAGAATTTGAGTACAATATCCACTTTTCGTCGTAGGTTAACAACCAATCAAGAAAAGGTTCATTATCGTTGCATGAAATGTTTGCCGAATAAATGGTAAGACGACTTAATTTGTTATCATTTGACAATTCATGTGGGACTCATTTGCTTAACTTCCACGTCTTTCCTAGCTGATGAAGGTGCAAACGAATGATTTCATCACTCACATTGAATCTTTCTGCAAGCTCTAGGCACGTTCCCTGGCATTTGCCTCCACAGCGTGTTGAATATCCTCTTTGTTAATGATCCTCGGTCTCCCAGAGCGTGTTTCATCGGTCAAGCTGAGATCTCCCAAAGAAAATTTCTTGAACCACTTTTCTGCTGTTAGATCACTTACGGCATCATCTCCGAATGCGGTATATATTTTTAGCGCCGCCACTGCAGCTTTGGTAACGAGTTTGTACTCATAGAGTAAACAACTTCGAATTAAAGCCTCATTCGTTGCAATTTTCAACTATTTAAAACTAGGAATAAAACAATTGCCACCAAAAAATGTGTATGTATCCGATAAAAGAAGGATTCATACTAAAGTAGATGACAGATAACAAACAAGTGCTATCGATCACCAACGTAACGAATATTCATGCACTCTGCTGTATACAAAAACCGCACGAACTTATTTGGTTACCTGATAGTTCTGTATATAGTCATTTTTGTTTTTCTGCTAATTTCTTGTTTACCTATGAAAGACTTGCTGAGGCTATGGTACATTCGCGCGGTGTTACTGATTCTCTCGTTTATTTCTTCTGTCATATTTCCATCTCTATCTATCAGAACTCCCAGGTATTTGAATACATTAACCTGTTCTATTAATTCTCCATTCTCCGTTTATAGTTTTGTTTTCCTTACTAATCACCATTACTTTTGTCTTTCTCGTGTTTATTTTCATTTTTCTTTTAGATAGTTCTTCTTCCCATATTTGGAGGTTTTCTTGTAGATGTTCTTCTTTCGCAGCGCATACCAGTATGTCATCCGCAAAAGCACATTCCGACCCACTCACTGCTGCTAATCTGTTGTAACCTACATGTAGCTTTTTGGTTCGTTTCCTGGTCGCTTTTATAATATCGTCCATTACGAGAGTAAATAAACTGCTCAAGTACAGGTCTAAAGAGTAGCTTCAGCACTGCGAAAACATTAAGTATTATAGTGCACCCAGAATGTGTAGTTCAAAACGTGACCACCGAACTTCTGTAGATGGCGCCAAGTGGACAAGCCGCCACTGTGCTACAATGCTTGGAAATTTTGCAAAGTGGAAAATTGCCAAAACCAAATAGCGCATGAAGGTGCTCGGGACCTTAGCAACAACTTTTCCCCCTTTCAAAATTTCGATATCTGTAGCCGTTCGAAAGTTACAGGCGATCCAGACGGACGGACAAAACGTTCGCATAAGTACGCTGAAGCTACTAATAAAGTTGGGCTCATTATCCCACCTTGCGTTAGCCCGTCGTTTATTGTGAATGGTTGCGATTGTTTTTAATTATGTAGCAAATGTTGCAAAATATTTTGATGTAATTAAACATTTTGAAAATAACTTTGTTTTTATAATAAAAATGATTTGAATAATAAAAAAGGAAATCAGTAAAATCTACGAGGTGAAATAATATGGAAATTTAATATAAACAAGAATAAGTAAAGACATAAACTAATGAAGCTTGCAAATATGTGGTAAAAACTAATGGATACCAGAAGTACTCTACAAAAGTGAATCATTGGAGAATAATAGTGGGTCAAGCTTATTGGTAAAGTTCATTTGACAGAATACATTAATCAAATTGGATTACGTCAAACTGTTTGGTGCTAAAGGACCCTTCCAGAGGAGAATCATCAGGGTAAAAGAGGCGTATTCCAGGAGGTTGGTGACAGCAGTAGTGCAGGTAGCTGTCTGCAACTTTGGTCTGTTGGCTGCGTGCTGTAGAAAAGGGTTGAGTAGCTGATGTGTGACGGTTAGGACGTCTTGTCTGTCCGTGGACCATTCATTGCAGGAAGGTATTGGCGAGAATCGATTCGTAACCAGCGACGAGCGGTTTGTTTGGCATCTGGGGAGTTTGCGCTGACCAAATGAAAGGTGGGTCATTTCTTATTAAGGTCATAACTATAAAAGGAAATAAAGACAATGCAAAGGTGAACTATTTATGAATGAATTACTTACTGATTAAATATTGTCGTGTACCATTGTAACAGTTTGGTATTTGTTATTTGAATTTCCAATCTGTTTTGACATTTGGTGGACATATAAGTACTTGTGACTTCTGTGAATGATATTGGGAAAATCAGAACATCAATTTTTCAGAAATCAGTTAACTAGATAAAGGAATCCACCCCTGATTTTCAGGAGCTAATATCTAATAAGAATTATTGACATTCTAATTATAATAGGGCATTTTTTAATTTAAAATACAGTTTAAAATAACTTGAATTGAATGTTCATAGTATATTAAAGGTATCGCAACGAGAATCTTATCAAATTTATGACTGGCCAATGTGTTAAAAATTAATAATGATTTTTTTTTAAATTTCAGAATTTGAGTGCTTTATAACTACATTGGTCTTACAGCACTTTCATTCTTACTTACTAAATTAACTTAAATAAATTAGTGTCATTTAAGAACTTTATAATGTTTACAGGTAAATTAAACACTGTGTCCAAATCGTCACTAAGGTCGCAATTAGATCTACACTGCTCGTATTCGGGACAGATACACAATATATGGCGAACACTTAAGGAAACATTGCACTTAAAAAATTATTAAAAGTAAATATAGACAACAAGTTGTGATTGCAGTTCAGTATATTTACCTATAAACGTTTAAACATTTCATCCCTATTTAAAACAGCACATTTTCCACGCTCTTGAATATTATGTTAATGAATATGTATGGGGCGTCATCTAGGATACAAAAATGCTAAGCTTTCATAAAAACCAGCATGTCAGTGTCAACGTCAAACGACAAAATAAATTTAAAAATAGTTGTTTATCTATTAATTCCATAATCTTGGTTGTGCACGTGGTACATACTACGTTTTATTTTATTTTGGTTTCTATGTAGATTGTTGGTATTGCTTTATTAGATTATTTGTGTTTGTTATACTCCCTAACAACTTTATAGGGCCTTGGGCTATAAAAGCCATATTACGCCCACCAATAAACAAAATAAAATGAAATATATTTTAGTGAAAGAAATGTTACGTTTTAAGTGACAAAAATATTTTAAAAATGAATCAGTTGGAAACGCTGCAACCAATTTAAAATGCAAATCTGGGCTGAACGTAGGATCCATAGAAGCTTAAATAACCATAAAAATACAGTGTTTCATTTAAAAAAAATATACTTTTTTGAGCAATACTTTTTTAGGGTACCTCGTATACCTCAAATAATTAAAAATATGTTTCTTTTATCAGCTAAAACGTAAACGCGTATCGAAGACCGTCGCCCTAAATGGACACCCTTTATAACAAATGTTATACGAAAATATTTTTAGCGTTATTCAATTTAATTGTCGCATAATGTTTTAGGATCCCTAGTAATATGTTATCCGTCGATCAAAATAAACACATATGGTTAGATATTCGATCGCATAAAAAGCATAAATAAATTATATTACTATTGGGACTAATAGCAACTCACTGATTTACCCCATATTTTGGATATCCCTGATGAATTTAAGCATACAAAAATGTTTTCTCGTTTCTTTTTGTGGGGGGTGTGTTACAAGAGAAATGCCGCTTGATGTCTACAAATCAAGGTTTATAAAATCCTTGAAATCACCAAGTAGTTCTTAAAGAGTGATATAGTACTTCTAGCAAATTGTATGTGGAATTGTTCTGTTTTTACAAATATACTTAAGAGCGCTTTATACCCTCTCCAAAGTTTCTACTGCGGGGCAACGGTGTGGGCAGAGGTAATATTTCGAGATGCAGTGGGCGGTCTCAAATCGGTGCTAAACGAGATATAAGTACCTAGGAACAGTCGGTGACGTCATAACTTTTGTAATAAACCAGTGCCGACTGTTTTTAGCAATTTTCGAATTTGACGTTTTATGTTATTCCCTTATATGGGACATCAGAAATTTGCACCTTAAAAATCCCCAAAAAACTAGATAATTGTGCGTAGCATCGTTTATTTGTTAGAAAAAATCGTTTTAATTAATTTTATTTTGAATTTTTGGAATATTGTAAAAAAAATTAGCTTGGCACATTCATATTGCTTCATGGAGAAAATAATGTTAAGATACTTTTGCAAAATTCCTATTAATAATAAAATGAGAAGTAAAATTCTGATAGACCCATGTATAGTGCTCTTAATGATCACAGTTATAATGGTCTTATTTAAATTACCTCCATACCATTGCCAATATAATTGAAATGGTGCGCTCTTCGTCAAAAGATAAGGTTGCATATTTATAGAAAGAAGCACTTTCGGGTGTCACTGCGCAGATGTGGCAAAATAACATTCACCATTGTGAAAAAGCAATTCAGAATTATTGAAAAAAATACATGGGGTGTAATAGTGTGCCTGACATTCTTCTTGTTATAATTGCTTTTGAAGAGTCTGATTCGGAATCAGATATTCAATCCGATGTATAATTAAAATCCCCTGGAGAAATTGTAATGCAGAAAAATAGTGAATAAATGGATTGTAGAATGAGCAAATTAAATTTGTCATATAATGAATAATATTCTGTAGAACGCTATCATGTAATATAGTATACACATGTAAATGATTCCTTCTCATAACTTGAGTAACAACAACTTTTGTATCAATTGGTCATAAAGAGTACCTACATGTTTGTAAATGTGTATTGTTTCGACGTTATAGCTATAGAATATATTATCTAAAATGTTTTCACAAGCTGCTTAACAATTTTTTTGTCTCATAGTATGTTTGCAGTGCAATCGTGCGCTATAGACCAATCCACATATAAAATGCGAATCTTTTGAATTATTCTGTTGCAATTCAGTATATATATTATGTTGGTATTAGGTGTGCATTTTCTGTATATGTTAGAAATTGTAATGGGCTGTATTTTTCACAATTAATGTAGTAATAAGTGCCTGAATTTTATTTATAATTGAAAGATTTTCTAATTTTACTTTTCTACTTTGTACACGTAACATGTTTGTTACATTAATATTTTATAATTTATCACTCCTTGTTCAGGCGTTATCATTTTCATTATTTACATTATAATGAAGAGTTTTGACATTAATAAATATTCAATTAAAACTTGCTTATTTGACTTTGACAATTAGTATTAATCTGTCAGTTTGACTTTTAGTAATTTTTAATATGTAGGTGTTAGCTGTACTTTTTGTGGTACACTGTTAAAAATAGGTAATATCTCGGCCTGATCTGAATTCCATAAAATTACTTGTTTGTTTTTTAGTGTAGAATTCTGTATTTTTAAGATATTCTACTATACAGAACTAGGTACTTGAAAAACGTGATCAACTAAAGCTCTCTGTAAAATGTTAAATTTTTGACTTCCTGATATTTTGGATCAACTTTATATACCATTCCTCATAGTTGGATACATTTATTTTGATAGAAGTTATATTAAAGAAGGAAAGAAGATTATATACAAAGGTCTTCAATAATACTTTTTTGGCAAATTTCAAATTCGTCAGTTTTCTTGCGAAACACATTTTGTTAATTTTTTTGTGGCGAACGTTTGATGAAACCCCTTGTACAGTTATATAATATGTTGAATCCGAATAACGCCTACCTTCTGGTACAGTACCATTCATTTCACTCAATTCATCGTTCAGAATGGCACTGCCATTGAAATACTACTGTGTCGACAATACTATAGTCAAGAAGTAGTAACTGATGCAGCAAATCAAGGTTTCTGTAATAAATTAAAATGTATATTCATACTACATACATTATTGTAATGAAAAATAAATCTTTCTTATAAAATTATATATCCTTTGTGTTACTAATTTATTAACTGTAAAGTTTGGGATATTATCAAATATTAATTTTACTGATATGTATTCAATTTCCACGTAAGGTTAATAATTCATGCACTTGGAAAACTGGAAGCAATTTAAGCTCTTATAACATTACAGTACATGAAAACCGGATGAAGAAAAATGGGTCATTACTCTGAGTTCTAGAAATGAATCAAAATATATTTGTTATTATGGATATTATCATTGTAGTAAAATCTGGCAAATTAATTAATAATTAATTAATTAATTAAATCGAATTTAGAAATAATTCAGTTCGGAACGAGATCGACCTCAGTGGATAATCGGAAATCAACGAAAGAGGTAAATTTCCAACAAAATACGATGTGGACTTCAATGGAAGATCATGATTACATGATATTTCCCAGCATTTTTAATTAACTCTTTCCGCCCTTCAGCGGGAAATTTACGTTGACCGTGTTTTTTGCAATTTTGAACATGGTGTCATATCTGACGTAATTGTGTTGCCGTCTGTATTTATAGCTTAGCGCTGTTGTTGACGTAATTATTTTTTAAATTGTCTACCTATTTATGCAATGTGGTGTTTACCGTTATGCATTTCAGATTAGCGATCATTAAGAAAGGGATGCGATTTGCTTAGTTAAATTTTGCAATTTTGAATTTAATTGGAATAAATAAAGGATGTTCGTCCTTTACAACTAGTGATATACATTAAAAATTGGTTATTTTACTACTTTCAGAACAATAAATTTCCAAATGTTGCGAACCGAGATGTTATTGAAGGTAGATCGATTTAATTTGCTTCTAGTTTTCAACAAAACGCAGAAGTGCTTTATTTACAATTTATTGCTGTTACCTGTTCATTTGATTTGTAATTACGGTGTCTATAGTAAATAATGTTGAATAACTCCGGTTCATTAATTATTAAATATTTAAATTGGTTTTACTATGAAATGGAGAACCTGCAATTTGTTGTTGGCGAATAGACATTGTAACTGATTTGAACTGTTTTCATTCAGGCTTTCATAATAGTTGTGAAATCGATTTTTAAAATTTTTTGTAAAGATGACATTTTTTGGATTGAAGTGTCAGGTTTTTATAGTTTTTATAAAAGTATTTTATGCTGCAATTCCCGTTATTGTGTTAAGAGGGTTGCAAGATCTCCATAACCCTAAAATGGGGAATTAAAATACCTTGCCCCCTCTTCCTTTTTTTACGCCCAGAAACACTGTCAAAAGCGTTTCATTTATTGGCATATTAAAATTTACATATATTAATATCGATTGCTTTTTAATTACAGGCTAGTATAATATCTGGGAAATATTCGATTAGTCTAATAATTGTCTAATTGAAATCAATGATACATTAATTAGGACTTTTAAATTGGATCACAAAGGTATCCGATAAGTTTGCTGCTTAGTAATTGGTGGCTAATCCAGTAGTCAGTTATTAAATCACACTCTAATCACGTCTTTGTGATCAATAATATCATTAGTTGTTCGATTTGCTAATCATTACATAATTAATGATGCGCATTGCTGCATATAATTATAACTGCTAGAACCAGATCAAGATGCTAAAATAATAAGTCGAGTGAGCAGCATTGATATGGCTTTTCATTAGTTGTATTATAAAGTAGCTACATTTCCATGTAATTGACTATTAGTAGTAAATACGACCAACTAACGTCCATCTGCTTATACATAAAACATAAAAATTTGTTAATAGGAAGCATTCAATTTGTCCAGCGAAAATAAATCTCGGAGATGGAGATAATAAATTATAATTAATTAATTCGGACGCAAGCAGGAACAAACATCTATAATAATTTTCGAAAATTGCTGCATAAACTGCTGCTAATTTGATATACTGTAATTGCTACGAGCGTTTGTTGTTAAAATTAATTACGGCGGTTGCAGTTTCTGGTCAAGCGCCAATTTTATAATAATATTGTAGAGGCATTGACATTAACATAACGAGTTCGCGTTTGATGTGTTTAAGTAAACCGCCTATTTTTGTTCGGATAATTTGTGTTTAGCGTCGCTCATTTGAAGCGCAAAAGAATCTGGCCCGTTTTTGTGGCCCGGGGAAGTAAATATAATTTTTCTTCCATTAATTTTTTGTGGGCTTTTTTCCACGAGTGGCTCTGATGAATGGGAATTCAGTGGCGTATCCTGATTTTAATGGCTTTAGTACTCGTATTAGTGTTCCATCGAATATTGTTTGTCTACAGGAAAGCAATTAAATAGTAATTACTTATAGAAAAAAAGGGTTTTGCTTATTGAATAATACAATATGAAAATAGCATAGCTGTCTACTTAAAAATAATAAAAAAATATATTGCCTGGATCCTTATTTCATTATTTCATTTTAGTAATATTCCATAACATTTAAACAACATTTGATAATAAACACACATTTTTTTATTGGTCACATGTACAAATTAGTAACTGGTATTCGTCTCGTCCGGGTCCTGGTGCCTTCCCTTTGTATAATCTCTAGACAAAATACCACCAAATTGTCCTTGGAAAAGTCTATAGTAATGGCTTAACTCGATTTCTTTCAGCGTACTCGTTTATCCGAAAACTCAAGATTAAAGGTAATTGACTTTTGACCTTACCAATTTGTTAAAGCAACAGCTTAATTCAGAATCCCGCTCTGTTTTAAGCTTGGCTGGGGATTGGTTTTCTTTATACGATTAGTTCACTTTTTCAAGTGACATTTTGATTTAAGGATTTGTAGGAGTATTGTTTAGTTTTAGATATTTATTGCGGCATATCTTAGGAAACTGAAAAAGTTAATTATTCTTATATTATTGACAAAAGATTTATTTGAAACTAAAATTAATTGTGTTCGGAGGAACTATATTAATTTGTGTTTGTTCCACTGCATCGAAAAGCTATCAATTTCGGCAATATTTAGTGGCCGAAAACTCCCACTTTTTTATAGCAGTACCTTTTACTTTTCGGCACTACATAATACGAGAGCGCGGATTTTAGGCCGTTAAAAAAGTTAAAATAGGGTCTTTATTCAGGCCACAAAAATGTTAGGTTTAGGCACTACAAACCTAAAGTAGGCAATTTAGGTTGAATGGCCTAAATTAGGCAACGAATAATATTTTGATCTTCAGAACTTAAAACGTTTGGATAAAAATGTTGTAGGTAATACTTTCTATTAATTCTATAGCATAAACATTCAAAAAACAGATAATAGGTGCTATGAAATAAACAAAAATGAAATGGTGGAAAACTAACATCTTACTTAGTTGTTTTAAGTAGAGGTTCTAGTTGTCATCTGTCATTTAATTTTTAATAAGAGGACGTCAACATCAAATAAGTTTTGTCAGCGGCGTAGAACCAACAAGTACGTTGACATTCAGTGTAGTATCACTACTCTCCAAACAACTTTTATGTCAAATGTCATCTAAAGTACATTTTTTTCTTTTCTATAATAATTTTCAAGGTCAACTTTCTAGGGGATAAGTTACATTCCTGCAGGGTCCCTAGTTGTAATAATGTTGGTACATAATTTTAATTTTTTTTTTCACTAAAAAAATTATTGTTATTTTGACAGATATGTCATAATAGTGGGTAAAATTGGCAATTTAATACCGCTTGCTTCATTTTCGAATTTAAAATATTTCTTTGTTTTCTTTTTTTATCCGATTTTATTGATGATGGTGACGATTCCATGTTAAAAAAATAAATTTGTCAAGAGTTCAAATTAAGAAACTTTGACATTCAAAATTGACACATAACCATAATTTTGGAAAAAGTTCTACCAACACGAAACACGAGGTATAAAAATTTCCTAGCGTGTTAATCACATATCTACCAACAGTGTAACACTTTGACAGTTATTATAGAAAATAAAAGTACTTTAGGTTAACTAATAATGATAATTTGATAATATTTATGTACTAATTGATCATAATATAAGTGTAATATTAAAAATACCGAGCATTTGCTTGACACACTAAATATTGCTCCAAATTTACCCTCATTGAATGTGTTTTTTTGAAACACCTGTGTATCGTTCAATTCCGTCAACCACCTTTTAATTTTTTCCTTCTGTTTAGGTATGGCGACCAAGATGTAATCTAATTTACGATATTCTGAATGGTAAACGGCAGTTTACTGAGATCTGTTTCTACGGGTAAAGAGCCTCTTTACGGACAACATTGGTAAAGAGATGTTTTACCTATGGAAACAATGTTTTGTAAAAAAAGGTATTTATGATTGAAAATACCATGAAAAATTGTATAATACTCGACCGTTACTAGAACTTTACTGGCTCGCACGGATAACATGATCGCTTCGCTCCCTCGTTAACTGTCGTGCTCGCCCGTAAAGTTCCAAGTAACGGTCTTGTAAAATTACTATTAATTAACCAAGAAATTCCCACAAATTGCAGTCAATGCTCAACCCAAGACATAAACAGCAGAAAAGGCGTGCTGTGGGGTTCGGGATTGGTCAGATTTGAGGTTAGGTTTTAGATTGTTGGCTAGGTAATGTCGGTATCGTTGACAATTCAAGGCAAGGTACGTTTAGAAACTCCGCTTAAGTGTTGTGGCTATGTAGACTCTTAAAGATTTACTCAAAACCGTTCATAAACGCATTCTAACAAAAAAAATATTTAAAGCTGACGTTCATAAACTTTGTTTCAAAAATTCTTGATGCTCGGGGAGGGCTTTGACATTAAAAAAACGTCCCATCGCTAAAAAAAGTAGTCTCACGGAAGTGGCCAATATTTCTGAACCACTAAAATTCCAAAAACAACCAAAGCCTATTTTAGGCAGATAAAAATTTGCTTAGACGTTTATTTCACATTTTAGGCATTTAGGATTTAACACATGTATTAAAAAACCTTATTTTTGTATGTAACAAATTTCTGTCGAAGCCCCATACATGGGCCTAAAAAATTACAATTAGGCAATTGCCCTAGAATCCGCGCTCTAAAATAACCATAGCAACAAAAACTAACAATCATTTCCATTGGTCGAAATCAAAATACACCCTCCCATTTTGCGGTACGATCGTGACCGCCTCGACTTTTCCCGACCTCGTCGATTAAATTTTCTAATTAGAAAAAAATGCCTCCAAAGCAGTAGTATGTAACTCGTATCAAAGCGGACTTTGTACTTGTAACATAAATAGCTATTTAGTTCTACTGCATTGAAAAGCTATCAATTTCGGCCGTGTTTAACGGCCGAAAATACCTACTTTTTCGTACTAGTAACTTTTATTTTTCAGCAGTAATAACCATAACAACAGGAGCTAACGCTGTGTTTCCATTGGTCGAAATCAAAATACATATTGGCATTTTTTGGTATGATTATGACCTTTTTGACTTTTCCCAACATCATTGTTGACTAAACTATCATTTTGTAATACGAAAAAACAATTCATACGAAGGCAGACTTCTAGACTCGCCTTATATATGTGCCTCGCTCGCTGCGCTCGCTTGGCCATAAACTGCGGCTCCTTTAAAAAAGTGTTACTGGCATGGATTAGGTTTAAGGATTGTTATGCGCTTCTATAAACTATAAACAGAGATTATTGGTTGTTAAACATACGATAGTCTTGTTTCATTTTGAGGATTTTAATATTCTTTGATTTATATTTTGAAGAAAAATATCTACATGCATGCATCTTAATAATATCCGCTTAAAGTTGATGTTTTATATTTAAATAAATACTTCGAAATAAAATGAGACTGCAAGCCCTTTCGGCACACTGTTGGCATGGCACGTTTTTTTTGCCACGCCCGCTCCTTAAAACACATTTAGTCTTCGTAGACTGGTGCTTTTAATGCGGTATGGCAATTATCATATTATGTTATACGGAGAGCGTAGACGGGGCAAAGAGTGCCTAGAATGTGGCATTTTAGATTTAAAGGTGATAATGAATATAAATTTGCATCCGCATCTTAAAAAAAATCTGCCGGGCCGATATTTGAACTCGCGATCTCAGGCTCGGCCATTCGGTAGCGTGCTGCAGATGCCTCGACGGACTAAAACGTGATTGCTTAATGTAACTTTAACACCTACAAAGAAAAACGACCGATTTCGTCCAAAACTTTTGTACACATTTATTTGGCGTCACACACTCCACTTGATATCATTTATTAATTAATACACCCACTTCCGTGCAATGGTCCCCGGCAACCGTTGGGATGTGGTGCGGCGTCACGATGGCTTCATTTTAAGTCGAACAACGAATTGTTACAACTTTTTAAATGTCCGGCAACAAAGACAGTCTTGTTTATATGAAACAGCAGCGAAGGGCTGGAAATGAGCTGTTAAAACCACCGGCTTCTCTAAACCTAATTAACCGTCGAATGACACAACGCTGTTCATAACCGATTAATGGAAAACAGTGTAATGTACCACATTAATAAGCAGGAAACTCTACCTCCTGCAGGGTGGATAAACATCCAGGTGTCCACATAAAAGCGCCCTTTTGACTATCCAGTCAAGTAACAGAGATTACCTCCGACGCGACGGCCTAGTTAAACCCAAAGATAAATTCGCGCGCGTAATTAAACTTTAACTGGTACACCAAGGGGGTTGAGTTTTGTTTCAAAACGCGCACATTTAGATGAGCTACAATAATTCTGGCTGACTCCTGGAAAAACTTATAGCTAATTTTAATAAAACATAGCAACTTGGCCGTCACTGCCACGCTTAACATTGAAAATAACGGCCACAAGATGTTACATACTTTGAGGATCAGCAGCAAAATTCAGACAAGCTTTGCAGGTCGAACCAACTCATTCAGTTGAATCCTAAGTTCGCACAGAGTACGGAAGCAGCAGGCGATCGAATCGCTGTTTATCCCTACTACCACCACGTCCAGACCGAAGCAGCTCCTCGGGGTTTATTTTTTCCTTTTTTAGTCCCCCCCCCCCTGGTCGGGCGCCTCTTCGAGCCCTTGGCAATCCCGAACCTGGAATCACCTCTTTGCAAAGGAGAAAGAGGAATCAAAGCCTCCGCCAGTGCGTCATCACACCCCCTAATTATTTATCTTGTCATTATTGTACAGATATACAGACCATAGCAAAAGCAAGGGGACCTTACATGTTGCCGTAGTTGTGTTTAACAAACGAACAATCAATGTACGATAGCGGTAAGTCGTTGGGATCATTATAAATACAAGGTATATGTTCGATTTTTATATTTTTTAAATACAATTACGGCCACATGTAAGGTCCCTTGTTTTTGCTATGGTCGAAGTTGCCTGCCGCAATCTGCATAAACATTTACTGATGAAAATAAAACCACATGTAATCAATATCCGCTTCAGTGTTCTGATTAACACAAGAAGAAGAGTATTGAAAATATATTGTGTTACACTTTTCTTAATTGTGTTCATAAAAGCTATGCATGCTGTGCTGAAGTATTAAATATATATAATTTATTTTTGAACTTTCAAATCAGAATTTATCAGCATGCGAGCTGTTATTTTCGTATTGTATTTTGCTCATTAGATTATAAAAAAAGTTTATACGAGACGATTTTGAAATATAGTTGCCCGTTGCCCCGTATTAGATTTTTGATTATGAGGGAAGAAAAACAAAGTTGAATATTGTGTAGTAGATGTAAATTAGCATTTTTTACATATCGAACAATTCAGTGATTTAACTAGCATCACCATAGTCTTGGTCATTATTTGAAAAATCGTTGAACTTGTTTCAATATTTATTTTTCCAAGTACTTACATTTCTAACTAAAATATTAAAGAAGCAAACGTTATTGCTATTAGATGCTTCGCAAATAATGTTGTTTTGGAAGTACAACCTCTTTCTGTTTCGAAAATTTTGAATTTGATGGAAAACAGTGAGTTCTGAATATTTACGAGCAGGTGAGAAGGAATCTTTTAAATAAAACAGGCTGCCGTTTGAATAAAGAATTCAGCACTTTAGATAATTCATTCTAGACAGAAATATATAAGATCGCGAAATATTTCTTGACATGTTGAAAACTGATAAATCGAATATTGTAGAACTGGCAGCATCACGAATTGAAATAGGTACCTTGTTTAAAAATTGAAAGCCATTCAAATTTAACCTTTCTGTATTTTGATTCTACGCCATAGGAACATAATGCATATACAGGTATCTATTTATACCCTTCTAGACGACCCGGCATAATTAGAATTGGCGTAAACTGAAACATTGACGAATATATCCAGTCATAGAAGGTATTTGTATTTTGTATATTCGCACTACTGTTTAAATTCTTACAGCCTCTACTAAAATTCCTTGGATGGTAATTTATATAAGGAATTGTTACGTAAAATCTATTCTTTTTTGCCATTATCGACTAATTTGCAAGTAAAGAGAAAACTTTGAGGAAGTAGTGAAAAGGGAATTCTTATTTCTCCATGCAGAAGGGAAATTATTTACCCTGAAGAGTAATCAATGCTCACGTGACTGTCGTGGAATAATATCAGTTTTAAGTTTTTATTCAAAATGAACTATTCCAGAATATTTTCATCACTTTTCGATTTGATTTCAAATCGACTCTATTCTGAATCGACGCAAATGGAGGGCTATCAGTATTGTACGTACTACTTTTTATTTGAAAATTGGCAATACTTGCTGTAATAACTTAGCTAACGTACGTACGTCACAGTTAGAGGTAATGTAATATGGTAATTTTTGGTTGTGAATAAACATTGCGAAAACTAGAAGAAAATGTGCACAGTTACATAGATTAAAAATTGTATGGTCATTTAATGATAGTGAAGTTGAATCTTGTAATTGTTAAATCTACTGAATTATTTTTAAAGATAGATTTAGGATAGACATTATTAAGATTACTTCTTAAAATGATCAAAATGATAAACAGAAACGCAATAAAATTGTTTCTCTACTAATCTTATAAATATTGGAGATTTTACGATTATTCTAAATTCTATAAAAGGGCCTTACCAGAATCACAACTCCTTTTTTAATAAAAGGAAACATAATAAGTACGCGTTCCTTACGTACGTACACTTCAGCTCATAAAAATTCTCTTCCGGAGCATTGTTGGATTGTAGGTGTGACTCTTGATGAGGGTTGTGGTAAAAGTTTAACAGTTTATCTTACATGCGTGCTACAGAAATTGTACAGGGCTGCAGGGGTAGTTAGAGTTGTATGATGTTGGATGCGGAGACTTTTTGCCCGTCTGTTGTAAAGCCCCAGCACCTCGTGTTCACTGACAGCTTTATCGCACCCTTCTCCATTCAAGCCGCTTTCACTCGTGTCTCGGATAAGGCAGGGTTGCCGTGTATTTTTCCAAGTGCCACAATCCTTCTGGTGCATTTATAGCTACTCCACAGTCATTATGACGTAATTTTGTTATTTCAGTCTAGACGTGCTTGTCGTCAATAAAATGCTTCCTCCAGGATGAATTTTAAAAATGGGAAAATTGTCTTGGAAAGTTCGAAAGTATTTCAAATACATGGGTAAAAATCATATCTTATCAACGTATTTAAGACGCTTATAGGTTAAGGAATTAATCCGAGACTAGTCAACTTCAACATTCAAGAACGCGAAGAATAAAGCTTTCCCAATTTTTTTAATTTACAATTTTTAATGTACCGAGGTATAAATACATGAATATATCTATATAATCTTTATAATCGAGTAAATACAGTATCAACGGATGACATACTTTAGTAGGATTAACTTCAAATATTCTCCAGGAAAATGTACAAAAAAAACAGTACATTTCAGTGAGTGAAAAGCGGAGTGAGCTAGAATAACTGCATCAACAACCACTATCCTCATTTAATTATAGTAAAAGCTAGACACAAAATTCATGTTACAAACCAATTTTTGATCATGTTTTAAGTTGTACATGGTTCTGAAAAACTACGATGAACAAGCGTTAATTTGGCTTTTGAAACAATGCTAAAAACGGCCCTTCTTTTTGTAACTACAGGATATCTGTTTTCATAATACCTACATGTTATAGTACTATATTAGGACTGTCTGTTTGATCGAAATATCACCCATAACAGCTACGGCCGTTATTTAATTAACAACCGTTGCTATACTACTGAATTACATCAGGTTGCTACGAAGTTTTATGTATAAAATCGCATATCTTAAATTTGGCCACTTTTTGTAGATATTACGAAAACTGTTAAACAACATACGGCCGGTATTACAAATAACTGATTCGGATAATTTATTATTACGATTCTGAAATAAGTAGTTTCAAGTAAAGAATATGACAATAATGCTGTAGCACATGCTACTGTAGGGAGGGCGAGAGAGTAATATCTAGACTTCATTTTATAAGACTTTTACATTACTTTTATTATTTATAAAATTACCTGTTTAAATTAAAGTATAAATTTAATTCCCCAGAAGCTCTATAATAATACACTGGTGGAAAAAAGTAAGGGAGATCTCAACAATTATGAGATTTAAGATACATTTGTAAAGTAACCTATGAACTATACTCTCCATTGAATTTAATTTAATATGTAGGTATAGTTGGCATAACACGCTACAATTCTAGAACAATTTCTTTATACAAGAGTTTTTTTTTATATCCCTAACTTGTTTCCACCAGTTTAGTTACAAAAGATTACGATAGTAGTTCTAATGTTTCAACTTCTGCTTTAGTCAAATACATAAGTCTCTTTTTTTCCTGGCCTGCTATGATGAAGTGTTTTTTAAAATCACATGTTATAGACCGGGTGTCCGCTCTCAAACTCGAACATAGGAATCTAACATTACATTGAACGTTTTTGCTGACTCCTGCTCACCAATTCAACGTACAGGAAAGGTAATGGTATCAATATAAAGATATAATTATTACATATCAAATGATAATAATAATAATATTTACTGATATAGTATTGAAATACTGACAGAACACCTAAAAATGAAATGCACAATGTTGATTGCTTATGTTCGACTTTCAGAGTGGACATCCAGTATACACACACATACTTGAGTCTTAGTAGTGAGGATCTCTCCTGAGATGCTCTCACAGAAAGGTTGCTGATCGTTTCGCCGGCGCGACGCTTTAAGCAAGCGCCGTTTCAAAGTTAAAAAGCGGGGAGCTCGCATGACGTCTATATCTTTGCGTGAGGTGTAAATGCAAGTATGAGGAGTACATCCTGGTCGTGTTTATTTGAGTTTATTTATTGCAATGACCAAATATATGTTTGAACCCTGGTGATTTTCATTAAAAACTATTTGAAATGTTACAAACCGCCGATAAGCAATAAAATATGAACACGATAAACCAGCTTTGGCGATTCTACCAAAAGAATAGAGGCTGCAATATAAATATGATTCACTTTAGTACTAGTGGAGATTATTAAATATCTTGTTGCGATGTAAACCACTTAAAACTGTAGACACCAAACCAAACGGTAGGCTCCGATTCAGACTTATCAACGATATGTGCAGTGAGACAATTGATATAATTTTAACAGAAATGGCTTAAGCAATTTAATGCCAATAAAGAATAGTTAAAAGCTGTTTGAGCTGGCGAAGAATTAGAAGATAACACTTAACGTATCTTTCTTAGTTGTTGTTATTGCTTTTTAAAGATGAGCTGGCAGTGGCTAATTTTAATTTCCAGAAAATGTAAGCCTTTCGATTTTAGGAAATTTACAGTCAATTCAGAAAATGCTAATTGCTGTGAACGAAAATTTGAATGAAATATAATCTTGTGTGAATCGATAGTTGCTATCCTTATTAGGACAAATCTCCTGCAACAGTTATGAATCACGGTCCAACAGAGTTTTTTCATTCAAAAAGTTAATAAGATTAAGTTTGAAAATATTTTGCAAATTAAAATACTCGAAAAACCAGCGTGTAGCAATGCTTTTAATTCATCTCGTTATGGAGTTGTTTAATTTTGTATTTTTATTATTTTTTTCTATACACTGGTGTCCTTTTTGTTTGTTCTCTTGGAACTTTTAGCGAGCAGCGGGTCAGAATTAACTTTAAAAATGGGGCGTAGGAGACGGGCCAAGTTTCGTGTTAAGAAGGATCGATCTTTCGGATACCGCAATATAAACTAATTGGTTTCAATTAGCACGGCCACACAAATATGTTGATACCACTTTTTATGGTCACAGAATTTGTTTTATGGCAATCGCTTTATCTAAAGTGAAAAGGTGAACGCTCTCAATATTAATCGAATCGACACAGATAGAAACGGCCATTTAACAAGACATCTTTTTTTGAAAACGGTTTCGAAATGCCTCCCAAATTATTTCAATTTGCACTTACTAGTTCATACCATATCGATTATTTCATCGTGTGAAAAGCCGACCTGATGGCTTGATCATAAAACGTTTACTGCAGTCATTTATTCTTGTAATAAGATTCAGTACATCGTGTATTTATTATGATATGTGTGATGGATGTTTATAACCGCTTGTTGGTTTGAATTGCTGTAAGTTGGTGGACGCACTACAATCTGTTTCTACATTCATCATGCTTGCCAGAGGAATAAACACTTTTTGGCTTGCATCCTGTCCAGTTTAGCTGTTATTGGCGCCTCATGTAGCAGGGCTGCAAAGTGGGGATATGCACAGTTGGGCAAAAATTAATCAGTTATGTAGCTCGCTTTAAAGTTTCACTAAAGTGCAGTTTGTAAAGTAGAGCGAGCAACACGAAAATTAAGCTCCTTTGATGTTGCAAGTTTGCATACCTTTTAAAGAAACGACGTATATCGTTATGAATTATGTAGCAGACGAACTACTATTACGTCTTAATAAGGCCTCGCGTACGGATATGTTCTGCGTTAGCGTGGATTTTAGACTTACTTGGTATTTTAGAATCTGCAGGCGTGTTTTTCATAAAAGTCAATTTAGAACCAGATTGGTTGCTTGCTCAAAGCTCGGGGTTTTTCTTATTTGGCCCCGTTTCATATTTATCGGGCGCCTTTTAAGGATTCGCTCGGAAAGCAATTCGCTCCCTATAGGAACGAATTAATCCACAATTGCAACCGCAAAAATTAGAATAAAATGTATCTATATATTAAAATCAAAACTGCGGCAGCTAGCGCAAGTCCAACTGAAAACGCATTAAATAACATTTTATTGCTCAAAGGCTATAACAACAATAATCATCAGCAGTTAAAACTATTGTAGTACTTCATCGCTATTATTAGTGGATATGTTGCAGTTAATTAATACTTCCAACGATTAACTAACTGTATAATCCCATTTAGTGTTGAAACGAGATGCAGCCGTTTTGTTTGTATAAATAGGTGCACTTAAAAAATGTGGTTTTAGATGGTATCGTATGTATACCTAAAGAAGCTGGCATACATAGTTTTATTCGGTGGACTAATTGGTGATAATGTTGCCGTCCTGTAGCTTTCGAACTGGATCTGTTTTTTGTAGTTATATTTTTAACAGATATTTTGATTGGAAAATACATTGCGTGCTCGATCCTATCTGTTTTCTTTATCGGATTTAAATTAGTTTTATGTATACACCGCAATATTTTTAAATCCATTTTTATTGATTTTTGAATTTTAGATATTACTGAAATTATATCAGAGCAATTCAAGGCGTCAAGAAATATTTTAAAACATTCTAAAATACTTGTTCGTTCTGAACAGCTGTGTCCATACAATCAAGGAGCGGGACATTAGCGGTTTAACTGGAAGTATATATTAAATGCAATTAAATACGACCACAGATGAATAGTTTACGTTCAAAAAATTTCATGAAGAAGTAGTATACGGATTATGAAACTATACATTTGATACTGTTTATCGCATTCAAATACGAGATCTGCACAGAATCGCCTGGGAGCGCGCATATATCAGCGAAACCACACGTCTATTATTTTGGACAGCAAAGTAAAATTATAATGAACTTAAAATCCACAATAAGTAACCTCCATACAGAACTTGATTCGAAAAGCTATGTGGTTTCAACCGCGGCAAGGGACGCAAGGGTAGTAGCTGCGCCCCTGGGTACTCAATATGTGGAATAAAAATCTACCTTTGATCTTTACTCGTCGACTGCTTGTGATAAAAGACAGTAGAAATCACAATCGGCCAGAATGGATCCCTGCTACCTGGTGGTAGGGTTTCTCCAGCGTGCAATGTGCAGCTCAACAGACGCTGGTCACCAATGTACGGCTTCTTCACCATGCGAAGATTAGTGGTAATCCCTCAAAGATAATGTGGAGAACATTGGGGTTACTTGAGCACGCCCTAAAATTAAATTCGACAAAAAAAAACCAGATCACGTGAAGCGAGAGCACTGATAATAGTGCCATGCATGAGATGTTGGGCGGCCAGCAGGTGCTTTTACTTTCAAATATTACGACATCCTGATTTAATTCATTACTATCTTTATTATATGTACTGAAAAAGGGAATTTTTGCAAATGTAAAAAATCGCAATTATAAGAACATTACTGTAAAGGCGAAAATGGAGAAAAATATTTTAGGGCGCTTACAATTACAAGTCCTGTTGGTGATAGTGTAATGTAATTTAGGATTAACGATTTTCGAGGGAACGCCGTTACGGTGTGTGTATTACTCCTTTCTTCCGTAATTTTTTTTATTTCTAAATCTATTGTTACTGTTTGACATTGCATAAAACAGAATAATAATATCTACCAAAACTAACCAAACACATAATAAACGATGAATTTTAGTGTTACCTCCGGTATTACCAGAAATGATTAAATTATTTTTCTACTATTTTATAGTATACTTTTCTTTTGTTTTACATTTTGAATAATAATGAATATACAGCTGCTCGCACGTTTCGTTAGGCAGTGTGTTGTAAGTAGGCGAAAGCAGTAGCATGAATTTACAGTTCCTTTATTAGTAAATATGAATTGTACATTATTTACTAATGTGCTATTGTTAATTGTTAACCAATAAGTTACTTTTACTTTTACTTTTACTCTCGTCGAGCAATCTGCTTGCGATTATTTGCCTACGAATGTTATGTAAATTTTCAACTGTAGTAAGCAACAAATAAATATGTTTATCAACTTATTTAAACCTCTTAAAGTACAATTGGAACGTTGAACATTCTTAAATACTGCATCAAACATTTTGTGTAATAGCATGTATTGTATTTTTGTTCATTTGAGTTGTATCGATTGATTAGTAAACTGAATTTTTGTTGGTTTGTATTAGTTCCTAATATCTTTACATACAATTTGATGGATCGGCATTAATATGAGAGCTATTCTATTACGTATCTCGTACCAACCTTTACTTTAAAAGTAGGAGGTAGTTAAAAAGTCTTCGATTTTTGATAACACCTGTAGACGGTTCTTATTTATTATTAAATAAAATTATTCCTAAGCGATATTTTGATCATGATATGCAATTTATGTCTATGTAACTATAACCGACTAGTGAGGTAGAGCGCTGATTACATACATACCAAAGAGTCCGATCCAGAAAGTTGCTATCAAATGAGAATCTTTTCTATGAACAGTTTTTGGTGCATACTTAGAAACATAAATTACATAGATGAGTTTTACGAAAACTTATATAATGTACGGAGTGAAACAGAAATATCTGAATTTGAGCAATAGTAAATAGTTACTAGTTTAGGTGTTTTCGAATTTACCGCGCCGCGATTTTCGTCTCGATCATTACATCGCTAGAGATGGGCGTTACTTCTCTTTCCGTAATTTTTTCACCGTTACTTAAAAACCACTGGAACTGCCAGCAACGCAAATCCTCAGAGCACGGTGACCAGTGATATCGTACCCTCTTGTAATAATATTAAAAGTTAATTGTACATGTTTTTTTAAACACTGCTGACCAGGACGAGTTTTCGCCGCCATTTAAATTTAGGGTTTCTTTTGAGTGGATGACTCGGTTTCAAAAACGATTTTAAAAATAATATGAAGAGCTGATAACGCTGCCGTGATTTTTCTTTATTTGTCAACTTTACACATTTTTAAGAATAAGGAAGTTAACAAAAATGGCATGTTTAGTTAGGTGAGGTCCTAAGTAAATTTATACCACCCACTTTGCAATCAACCAGGGACATAAACAATAAGAACGGTGGAATACTAATTCTTTGCCAATTGCAGTGCATACTGCAACAGCGATCCAGAGCATGTACGAAAACAATGATCATGGCCACTGTTTAGAATCACGGTTATTAAAAATTAACAGTTATCGATTAGTACGATCCTGTATAAATTTACGGGATCGCCACTCTCTAGACGGCGCATATGTTTCGCCTGTTCGCTTACCGATTTTTGAATATTTCGTGCAAATTTGAGTCGAAAATTTCTTTGCACTCACTATTATGTTGATTTGGTTTTAAGACGACTAGGGCGGATCAGTCTAATTGTACCAATGGGCAGCCTGTCTCCCCAGGACCTGTAATGTTGACTTACATTGAGTAGTTCGTGGCCTGGCTATAGGTTTGCTGTCGCTCTCATGTACCTTGGCGCGACTTTGCAGTGATTATTAAGAGTTCCGAGGTTCGGTTCGATTGCTTTCTGTGGAAGGTACCATTTCGCTGTCGTTCTGTTACATCAAGCCACTGTAGATGTACCAGTTAGACTAGGTATTCTAGTTTTTTAGCTTTTGTGTCAAGTTTTGTTGCTGATATTTGTAAGCAACATCAACCTTGCTGGATATAGCGACTTACGTTATCGATTTATTTTACCAAGCAGTATTGTTCTCGACAGGGGCTCGTCAAGCCTCCACGGGTTTTTATCAGCCTGTTTAAGCGTCATTCTACAGTAGTATTTTATACCGGTGCACCCTATTGTGTTAATATTTCCGAATATTTGGTAATAGTATACTACTGGTTATTATATATATTTTATCATAAAGTTAATGAGTTTTATTTACTGTAAATATTGTATGACCTGGCCGTTGAGTTTGTTTCAGGTTGTAAGTTATCGTCACTATGGTAGGAATGTTTATTGTATTAAAAACTCTTTGGTGTCCTTTGTAATATAGTTAATTCAAGCTTTTGTAAAAGAACGGACACCATCTCCAGGGAACTAGTAGGCCCTCAGATAGGTCCATGTAATCACGATAATTTGAAATTAGTTGAACTATTGTATTAAAGGACTATTATTTTTTAAGAAATAGTATAATCTATCCAGATTAAGAAGTCGCAACGAGCATTTGACAATTAATTAAAACAAGCATTTAAAAGTTTGGCCTCGAAACTTTTAATTTATGCAAGATATTTCGATTTTGTTTTCTATAAGTGGCTGTGATTTCATATTTGATTTTTTTTTCTATTATTTTGTTATATCAAATTTTATAAGTTGTACCGTAAATAGTGAGCTAATTCTGAACTGTTTATTTCACTTTGTACTTTTAATGCAAGTTTGCAGTATCTGGTTTCATGCAAAAATCGTCTATTTAGATGAATTTATTAATATTTTTTCTATTTTTGCAAACTTTTTGTGCCAGGTTGTATATTTTATACTTAATAATTAATTCTTTCACACTTTGCAGTTCTGTACAAGTTTTAAAAATAATTGTTTATTCGTAACAAAGTGCAGTTTTGCAGTAACTGATTTACCATCCAAAAATGTCGAAAAGTAACGCAATGTTATGTGAAATCGGAGGTAGAGTAATAAATAGTTTAACTTTTATTATTTTTTTATGCTGTAGAAGTTCAGTTGTATTTTTTCTTTAATATTCTGTTGAAACTACAGCGTTTTAGCTGAAATGACATAATAGCAAAATAGTGCACGTAAGAAGAACTTTGGGGTTAAAATAGGTAATCTTTCAACATTATCGCTTAAAAGGCACAATAGTGATGAGCAGCCAGCTATGAGGACGGAAAAGAAGAAAACAATTGTGCGCCGCCATCAGGGCATGTAACAATAGAGGAGTCTGACAGCAGCCGTGTGAGCTTCTGATAGCAGCTTTCACGGAACACTCGATTGGACACGGATAGTTGCTAGATAAACGGTCAATGGCTTCTTTCGTTTTTAATTTAACCTTATTTGCCTGATTGTTTGCTCATCCCGACTTTTGCAGGATATAGAGACGTAGCCACTATCTCGGTTCGTATTCTGTTACTTTCAGTAACTCGCTACCACGCTTGGATTTGAACAAACAAGCTCTAAATAGTGTGTGCAGTGTCGCCCTGAATAACGCTTTTACTACACAACGGGCAATGCTTTTAGTATGGTTTTAAATTGCTCCTATAAGAACCTTTCAAACTTTTAATTCTTGTTTTTGTTGCAGTAGATTCTGCAAAAATCTGAATTGATTAGTGGAGTGTGTGCGATCCTGTTGTATAAGTAAATTAATGTTGGCTACAATATTACAGTATAGATAGATATTAACGTTAAGTCTTCAAAGCACAGCTTTATTATTCCTGCGTGCTATAAAGTGCTTTATTTAATAGAAGGTATTGTATTTTAGTTTGAAAATTTTGATAAAGCAGCTGTCTTTCTTCTAAATTATTAGCAATGTATTAACGCAAACATACTGATATATACCCAGGTTATCAGTAATTGATCTTGAACTATTTTTTTTATCTTATTAATGGCCGTTGGAATTTTTAAGAACTTTACAAGCAAAGCATCCATTTTTAAGCGATTTTGATTCGATATCTGAAGTCATATCCAATTGTTTGTCTATTTTTCTTTATCAAATCATATTTACAACTTTCTTCGCTTGAAATTTCTTGGAAAATAAGTCCAACTCGCTATATGCATGTAATTTGTTGATCAAACTGATATTATTTACATCAATGTACAAAGAAATGATTCATTAAAGTTCTAGGACACTCAATCTCAGGCAGTGCTGAAAATAATAAGTTTCTGTTTTTTTCTAGTTACACATAAGTACAAATTTACTTCGTTATGTGGAATATCTAAATTTTCACGTGTTAGCAGAAACTTTGATTTAACTATTTTAAAATATTCATTTACTAAAGTCGAATTCGATCTCATTTTGCGTGTGGCCCTTCGCAGTACGAGCCACTGCCACACTTGTATACGTATACTGCTCACTTTCTAGCTTCTTAGTTTGTATATAATCTATTAGGGAAAGCGCGTGGGCGCTTGTCTTAGTTCATCCAGTTATTTTTACCTAACTGTGGACTTCGTACCCGCAGAATAACATCAAATCCGAGTTTAGGTTTATCTATTCTATGCGTTTCTAAAGTGTATGACAAAAAAAAACACACAATATCAGTGCCATATAAATAAAGGAATCGTTATTTAATCATTTTGTAGCCTCTTCACAACGTATTTATTTTTTTCACTCAGTAATGGCAAGTATTATAGACATCAATAAATCATTAGATAACTATTTGTGGAGTAAATTTACTTCCCAGTAAACTAATGGGCAAATAAACAAAAGCGCATCAAAATTTGTTTACTAATGAATAAAATGTCATAAGCATTCACGTTTTGATGCGCTTTTGTTTACTTACCAACGAAAAGTTAACTAGTACGGATTTATTTTGCGTTTATAATACGCAAATTACGGAATAGATTAATTTATTTTCAAAGTAAATTTTATTTAGGAAATAAAAAGTGTTATAATACCCAGTATAAGACATTTAAATATTACACAAACAATAGTATATTATGATACTAATAACTAGTATATAATTAAGCTTTTAAAGCACGTGCGATGAGTTTAAGAGCACGACGCGAAGCTAAGTGCTTTTAACGTCGCTATATTGGTTATATTTCAATATCTGCTGGAAATAAATCCCCTTGTTGAGCTTCTAGGTAACACTGATCAGCATGGCTGACACTTCTACTCTTTTGTAATAAACATAAAGATTACTGAATAATTCCAATACTGTTTGTTTTTACAAGTTTTACACTTTACTGAACAATAATCACAATAAGGTAGTGAGAATAAAACAAATATTGGTTGCTTAGAATTTGAAAAATCTAATATAAGTACATTTTCCCGTACACTGAGAGCATCGAATATTACAGTACTCCACGGATATAACGCTGTCGTTTATATTGTGGGACTTTCCTGTTCGCCTCTTTGAAAAGAAATTTTAACCGTTGGTTGTAATGCGGCTGTCTTAGAACAAAGTTGAATCTCAGCCCGCGAACCTGCTTTATAATCGGGAAGCACTGTAGAGTGCGTTTGAATACTTTAAAAAAAGTAACGTATGAATATACGCATTCGGGTATATTCTGTAGTACAGCACAATTTTTGCATATATTAACTAGTGTACTGCCCAACTTTGCTTCCAGCGATTAGGCTAAACAAAAAATTATAAAAACTACGTATAAAACGAAGCTGGTGAAATTCATAAATAGTTAACTGAACATTTCCAGCTACTCGTAGTTAAATACAAATCTACATGAAATTTATTTTGTCCTTTAAATATAACCACATAAAAACGTTCTGTCGAAAATGGTCTGAACTGCAATCGTTTTCGGGTAAATGATCATCTTTACTAGTTGCTGTGTCTGTTACATTATTTATTGTTATAGGTTGGATATACTGCTTTTGTCGTAGCGATAAAAAATGTATTTGTATAATTCTGTATTTATACTTTTACACATAGTAGGTTTGTTTTGGACAAAATAAGGATAATCTAATTTTTAGAAAAAATCTGCTGTTTTGAGGTGGACCTGTGGATTTCATATCTAAAACACGCTGCTTATCCCATACTAAATTATAAAATTGTAAAAAACTGTAATATCGTGTGATATGAACATATGCTATCACTAAAATAGCTAGTAGAAAAGTAGTGATAAAAAATATCACTTACTTATTAAAACAGTCAAATTACACTCATTCGTTAATCATTAACATATTGTGCAACTTTGTTATGATTTAACGGAATATAAGTATGTACTACAAAATTTCCAATTGTCATGAATGGAATTTGAATTATTATTCTGCACAACTTGCTCATGCAGACAGAATCGTTATAAACGTCTATAAATTCTATTAATAGGGTCAAATAAAGTTGAACTCCATCTATTTTAAGTATGAATTTCAATGTTAAGGCCAGTTTATATATGAGAAAGAAGTAGTGCAACTCTTTTTCATTATTTGCAGGAAGCTGTGGCCACTGATCACAGAAGATGTTTTTTTCGCCCTCCTGTCGTGAAACTGAATTTAATTATCCGATTTATATTTTATTACTTCTCACGTTCCCAAAATCGTTAATGCGAGCTCTCTCTGAGTCTTATTTATAACTACTTTAGAAAACGGTAAGTAGTTTCTAAAATGAAACAAATGTTGTGCAATTAAATAAATATATAGAACTCAATAACACTATACATAAGCTGTTTTCAATTCATAGCTACGAATGAAGTTTTATTAAAATTATGAATAAAAAACTAGAACGATAAATTAAATCTGCGTGGATTTAATTTGTATTAATAGATATAAATAAATCTTTCAATTATAGCCGATTATAATAAATAGTTCGTAGAAATTTAAAACAGGAAGGGAAATTAGTATAATCATTGGTATAACTGGAGAATATTGCCTTCGGCAATATTAGTAAAAAAGTGTGTCTATTCATTAGCTCTTCCGAGTATTTTGAGTGGCTTAAACTGGCAAATTGCTATCGTTATTTATTTACATGGGCTTCAATCTACCCTAATTTTTAATTCCTCACGGGGTGCTTTACTGAAAATCGATAATCATTCTTAATTAACAAGTTTACGAAGAATATGATCAGTAACCAATGAACTTTTACCGTTTATTGGTTATTTAGAGTTCTGTATTATATACTAAAATATTCATTTTAGTTTTATGATAGTGCTAAAAAAGAATTATCAAGTTCTAGATGAACTTTAGTCATACTAGAAGTAACTATGACACTGTGAGATTTTAGGTTTTAAGTTTTCAAGTACCGTCAATCTTCTGCTGTTTTTTTGCTTTCTTTTATGAAATTCTTAAAAATGGAAAACAATGATAATATATGTCTAATTACTTGTTTTATTTATTATGTGTTGCATATAACATTATTCTTGTTATTTAAAATTTTGGGATTACAGCTGTTTTTAGTTTTAAAAAAATAGTAATTTTGGAGAAAATATCAGCTATGTTAGTAATTGTATAAATTTAGCTACTTGAACATGGAACGTTTCAATTAGACATTTTAGTATTGTCAAAAAACACATTAAAACATTTTATTAAAAAGTTTAATTACGTTTCGCTAGTATATAGCTTCTTCACATAATAGTATATTATGTTATTAGGAGCAAAAGTTATATTTTATGTGGCGAGGCTGGACGGGTTATCTGCCGAGCTTGCGAGGCAGATAAGTACAGCCGAGCCACATAAAGATACTTTTGCTCCGAATAACATATAGTATTTTTTCTTCAAACGTTTTTATAACAAATTATTTACAACTTTGTGAACAAAATTCGAAGAAAATTACTTAATCTCGTCAGCGGCAGATAATATTATCTGCCGCTTGGCAATAAAGTGACAGTTTAGCATCATCAATCCAGCAGTATAATGCCATATTTTACTACCGTTTGAAGAAAAAATAATATTTTAAAAATATACAAGCTTTATGCCGTAATTATTCTGAAATATTAAAGACATAAACATTAGAGAATATGTGAAAGAATAACACCTCACTAATATACATACCATAATAAAACTGTCATTTTATATTGAACCATTTATTCTTCTTGTTTAAAATTGTAAAATACTGTTTGTTTTTCTTTCAAAACTTCAAACAATGGTTAATATAAGAAATGAAAAACAATAAGCTTGTGGCTATTGTCCGTAAGTAAATTAGTTTTATGTTTTATTTTCTTTTTTTTCCCTAGGTTGTTTTTAGGGTTTTTTATGCTAGAAAATAAGTTTTAAATGTATATAGAGAGATCTTTTTAATTAAACCAATATTTATTACCTTTGTTGGTAAAGTAAATATGTAAAATTAGTGGAGCTTCAGAACTCATAAGATTAATTAATTTGCACTTTGCTTACCATGTGTGCCTTAGTCTTTCTCATTATTATAATCTTATGCATCGTCTGAAAGTGTAAAAACTTGGATTACTTAGGGCTGATATATTGCAATGGTCTTATGCCTGAGGCTCTACTCTGCTTGCCGTATAGTTTAGAAAACAAGTCAATAAGCACATAGTTTTATGTAGCTGCAATACTAAGCTTAAATTTCATTTAGTAAATGCATTGGAAAAGATATGCCAGTATCAATAAATGAAGTGAGTAAGGAACGCAAAGGGCAAAGCTTGTTTTTCACAGGGTTGAAGTCGAAGTTCAAATTAATTAAATATTAGATTTGGGCAGAATGAATAGCCAAACCAAAACAAATGAATAATCACAAAGAGGTTTGCTATGTGTAGGTGAATGAAGCGTAGATTTCAATATAGCTAAATAGGTCAAGTTGTGAACAATCTAAAAAGGTATAAGAAGCCAGAAAAATAATAATGTTGCAAAGAGCAAATTAAAAGGCTGGCAGAAAGTCAGAAAATAGCAATTGGAAAAGCAGACAGCAAGACATAAAAAAGCGAGTGAAAAGAAGACTGATTGACATCGAAAGCATATATGAAGGAAGTGAACTCTTTAAAAGGATCAGTACAATTACGCGAGGGAACAGAGCAAAACAAATAATAAAATGTGTAGTGGCGCAAAGAGACATTTTGACAATTAAAAATGTGGACAATAATTTAGATATAAGAAATTTTTAAATTCAATAATTTGTAAGTAAATTTATTTAAAAATGTATTTGATTTGAACATGGCTGATTTCCGTTTGTATAGTATTAGATTAGCATTTGTTTATAGCGGAGTTCAGGAGATGACAATTGAATAAATTATAAGATTGACATGAAATTTTGTGCTCCTTTTGAATACAAGTTTTTATATAATAAAATTAAATATTTTGAGCTAAAAAGTGTTTCACTGTGTTAAGCAAGTGATATAGTTCATATTAGAACGTTTGTGGCGATTTCCTCAAACATAAATATTTTCACCAAGAGCATCTCCGAGGTTGCAGTCGCCAACCCACATCAAGATTACGCAGAAAGATTTCAGCCGAAAATAGGATCCAGAGCCAGCGTTTTCCACTGCGACGCATCAGGCAGGAGTGAAGGACACCGACCAGCAGTACAAACACTGGAGGAAACCGTTGCAGAAGAAGATACTAGCGGGGCTCCTTTCCGATCACCGAACGAAGACACCTCAAAGTTTAAGGTACTGTAATAAGCTAAATATCAGTGTTAGCATCCAGAAATGTGTGTGCACGCGAGACAATACCGTACTGAACAAGATTCAAGCATCTTCAAGCCTCCAGCGAGGTGAGGTTAGGTGGAGATTAAGCAATTGCAGAAATTCAATCGGCGTCCATTCTGACGTCATAAGACAAATTAATTCCTGAAAAAAATGAGAATAATAACCGCCAAAGCACTACGATTTAAATAAATACCTCTTCGAATGTTCACAAATTTGGTTTTTAATGTCAACAACACTTGCCGCATGCTAAGCGAACCTTTTGGAGTTTTGACAGCATACATTTGCGACTGTGTATTTGGAACAAATTCTGGTGGCCATTGGCGCACCAGTTTAAGTAAAAAATATTCACAAATTATTAGGAATTGACCCCTTTGAATAGAGTTGATTGTCTACCGAGCTAGCGTTATGAGAATAAAATTGCAGATAAATAAAATACGAAAAAGGACATAATACTATTTATTTGGGTCAAGTAAAAATAAAAATACAAAACAGCAATTTTATTTTAATCAGTTTAAGTCTTACATTAAATTTTAAAAACCATATCAATTAAATAGCAAACTCAAAGTGGAGCTTTCAAAGCAATCCATCCCAATATATTTCCTGGCTAATATTATCTGAAATTCCCATAAGATAATCAGTTTGACTTTTAGATTCTTGTTTACCACTAGTCCTACGTCAGGATATCCCCAATTTGATCGTATGTAACAAATATGTGGCCAGATATCGTATTCACAATTTTTTATCCGGTCGTCGTATTTTCTAAACGTCAAGGTATTTATGTTCTATCACATTTTCTATCTTTATAATCATTTCCCTCGTTACAGAGCGACGTAGGTAGCATTTAATGTACAAATGTAGTAGTTAACATTAATTTAAAAAAAATCTGTGAGGGGGTATGTGGTCTAGTTCTTCCCTGATCACCAATCCTGATTGCAAGCAAGATTCTAGATTTATCTGTATGCTTAAGAATGTTGCTGTAAAACTGAGTGTTGATAGTGTGCCGTCCTTTCAAATAATTGCTTAAAATTG
Source organism: Agriotes lineatus (assembly GCA_940337035.1). Taxonomy (NCBI): domain Eukaryota; kingdom Metazoa; phylum Arthropoda; class Insecta; order Coleoptera; family Elateridae; genus Agriotes; species Agriotes lineatus. The sequence continues at coordinate 194,632,902 of OW679194.1, read as the reverse complement.
GGCCTCTGGCAACATGAAAAGTAATCAACCCACTCGTAAAACGTGATATAATTGTTACTTTATGGCTTGACTGAAATAGGTTACTTATAGAGGTTATGTTAACAAAGAAACAATTTGCTCAAGAGCTATTCTGTGACATGGGATGTGTACACTTATGATTTCGAATAAATGGTGTTGATTCTTGATGCTGAATTTGTAGAATATCTCCCTATTGATAACGTACTTCACAACGAAGTATTCTATTCAAAGCTTGTAATAGATAATAGACTTTCCTTCTAGTTCAGAAATGAGCAAGAATAGGTCGGTGTCGGAACGATACGCGGTGTGAATTTTTCCACGCGATTTTTGCAAATATTGAATAAGGATTTTTTCGCGATCAAATATATGAATATAATGTACTGTTTATGTTTATGAGACAATCTGATCATTCTCTCTTGAGGAGAGGTCAACAATTACTGTTAATGCAAAATATGAAAGGTGTTCAGAACAATTCACAGAATTCTCGGGAGACGTAGTATACGGTTTGAACAAGATGGCGTTACGGCACGCAATTAAGCTGAGTTTTTGCAAGCTATTAAGGATCGAATAGGATCTATGGGGTGAAGAATTGATCGTCATGCATACACAACTTTCTTATCAGGTTTTACCCCTGCATAGACTTCGCTGGAGGACATTTGAAGGATATTAATGTAGGTCCTTAAAAAGTAAATATGATACAGTTGCTGCATTCGTAGTTGCTAACTTAGTTAAAGTGATTTTCATAGAGCTCATCCTTGAAATCCAGCTATCCAAACTTTTCAGTAAAAAATTGAGAAGCTATATCCCCTCCAACCCATTTGCATGTGTAAATATTTTTTGTTTGTCTAGTTTTATTGATTTGGAATTAATGGCCGAGGAGGAATGAATTCAGTTTCTTTCTTTGCAATTCAGCGCATCTAGTTAGCTGTTTTCTCGAAGGCTGGGCATTTCAAATTTCTAACCCAATCACAACAGGATGTGAACGCGTGCAATTTAGCAGACATTCCGTTCAAATAATTCCGCCAGATTTATTTTCCAATCCCACAGATTTTTGTTTTCTTTACTAACCATTAATAGCCATTAACTAGTTCCCAATTTAATGCGTTTTAATTGTATCCAGCTAGATTGTTCCCATTTCTGTATGCCCTGATTTACATTATGTGACGGTAATGCATTGCGAACCAATAGCTAATTCAGTTGCTATGTTTTTGTTATGGAACAGCCCTGGGGGTGTTAACAGCGTTTAGTTTAAAATTTCGAATTGCATTTCAAAACACTGTTCTTCATTAGTGGAAACTGCCGAAGGCGTGCATTCGCGCTATTTCCCCTCAATTATAGCGCTTGCACAGAAACGTGGGCCGGCGACGTTAGTTAGAATTAGAAATACTATCTAGATTGATACCCAGTGGTTTCCTTTGTGTCGGCTCCTGAAAGCGCTGCCAACTGTAACGGGTAGGTGTGGACGTTCAAAATTGGACTGTCGAAGAGATCTAATACAACAGCCGATAGAATCCATGTCACTATGTCACACCTAAGTGGCTGTTCGTTAGAATGCTTATAGTAGTAGAAAAATGGACGTTAATTAAACGACAAGACGCCATTAGCTTATCTCCGATTCTACATATGGCCGTGAGGTTATTATAACCCCTTGTTCAGTTAATAGGTGTCGGTTAATCATCGACGTTTGATAAGTGGATCGTTAAGGAGCAGTTATCCGAGTTGCAGAGTCGGTAACCTACAATGAGCGATTATTGTTTACTTGTTACGGGAACTAATCTCGCCGTACTTGGCGAAGAAGCTGGGGTTCACTTACAGAGTGCATTACTGTTTGTTATCCTAATTTATGGGTTCAGCTATGAAACTAATAACACAGAACAATATGGTTTTGAAATTTGTTATCGTGCATTGCCGGCCTAATGGCTCTCGTTTACAACGCTTGTAGTACATAACATGCTTGAGTAGATGTATTAATCATACAGATGATTTGTCTTGCTTAGTCCTAGATTGCTGTCATTTGCTTGGAGAAAAGCGATTTATAGTCAAACTTTGCATACCTGGCTTATAATTCCTTGACATTTTAAAAGCATATCCGTATATACCCAGGTGCTGATAATAATAAAAATAGTCCAGTGTTGAAATTAATAAATAGAAATCAGCAATCTCAAATTATACAAAAAATATGTTAATAACGTGAAAAAATATTATTAAAACTATGTAGAAGTATTAAATTTTGCTATTTTGTTTTTACTTTACTTTTACAGCGTTTGAAATAAAATATTTTCAAAATTATGAAAAGTTTTAGGAGGAAAATAATGCAGATTTTTAGAGACGATCTAGATAAAAAACAAAATTGAAGCACCAGAGAAAAAATGAAATGAAATACAAAATATTAGTAGTGCACATTCGCATACATACACTGCTCAAAGCTCTTCAGAATTAAAATATTTTGAAATGTCGCTATAAGGACATTGGTGTTCCAATCTAGAAGATCCAAGATTTGAGAAAAAAGTAAGTTAAAAAGCGGAGAATATATTATTCATACTTCCAGTCACAAATGAGATAGATTGGAATAAATTTGTGTGGGTAAATGAATTGAATTTATTTTATAGACCTCATGCAGTGGACTGATGCTGGGGCAAAAGGAAATAAACTAAATCTTATGGTTTTTGATTAGGCAGTACGTTCGTAAAATTAGTTTTATTACCCACATTTTCAAGCGTGAAATAAATTTTCACATGTACGAAATCTGTCCATAAAATAACTGAACTAATGAAATTAGAATTTAATCCTGTTACTTGTAGTATCTCTCAAAATAGTTCACTTGGCACCTAATTCTTGAATTTTGTGTTATGTCGCAATTCCATACCACACATTTTTTGACCGTACAAAGGTAAGCTCTTCTTGTTGCATGTAACGTCCAGAGACGAACTGAACAAGGTAAAACGCTACCAATACGCTAACAATAAAGTACAACAGTTACAAATGTAAACATGTTAAGTTCCAACTGCAAGCTTGCTTAAATTTAGCACTAATGCACAGCTCACAACATTTTTCAGGTTTTGAAACATTGCTGCACTGCTCATTTTGGATATAATCTGCAACTCTGACAGTGAACTTCGTTGGATGCCGTCAATAGATTCCAAACGTTGCCCTTTCAGTGAGATTTTAACTCGATTAAAGACACCCATAGTAATTTCTTGGCGGATCTGTATTTCGAAGGAAGCCATCGAGAACTGTTTCTAAAACTTGAAAAGCTTTAGAAACTGTTTTATTAAAACAGTTAGGTTATTTTGCGGGCTGACCTCGTACATAATTTATTGACAGAACTGTATACATTTAGACGGTGGGTCGTTTATGAATAAATTAAAATATAGGAATTATTTACTAACTTTGAGGGTTCAGCGAATGCTCATTAAACGTAAATACTTCGAATAAAATATGTATTTGTTTGCTACCTTTCCACAACTTCAATTGCTTTTTAAATTGAAATATTTTGCAGCGCCTTCGCCATTTTCATTATATGTATTAACACCTTGCTTAGCTTAGACAAATACGATTAATTTCTGCTCTTTCAGCATAAAGGAACACCACGAATGTTGAAAAAATGAGCACGGAATAGTTATTTTTGTATCTAGAATTCGAAATGCTACTTTTGCATTCGAAAAGACATTTCTTGACCAGCAAGCAAAGTTCGTTTGGTAACGGAAAAGCATTTCACATTTATTTGAGAACAATTTTTTTTTCGAAAGTGCATTAATATCAAGAAAAATTTAAATAAAAATTATAGAATTGTCAATATGAATCTATTCAATAGTTGATGAATAATAATAATAATATGGTTGAAACTCACCGTTTAAGTAAAAATAATAAATTCGTAAATATATTCATTCATTTTATCCAATAAATTAATTGGAACGTCCGTGGGCGCGAAGTACTTTTACGTTCTAGAACGTAGAAGTATTTCGCGTCCTGTTTATGAAAATGAAATGTTACGTAAACTTATAGAACCTCTCTATTGTCGATTATTAAATTATTGTGTATAAAGTAACTTTTTGTCATAATTTGTTGAAATACGAATTGGTCAGAAGTAATTCGATAAAAATTACTGATTGTTGCATTTACCTTGGTCCGAAACATCTTCAGTAGGCAGCAGGCACTGGAGCTATTATAATATTTGATTTAGCTTTGTTTTTTTGCTGTCAGTTTTCAAGTAAATTTTAAACTGTGGCTTTAATTTTTATGAATGTTGCTCTTACGTTAGGAAAATTATTAATTATGGGTTAAAACTAACATATGTTCAAAAGATATTAACCAAAGAAACAATTCTAAGTAAATATAAATTATTTAACTAATGTAATTATTACTCTTGGGTGTGCAAATTGTTATTTAGCTGAATTTGACTATATTTGATTTTTAGGCGTAACACGATAGCCGTAAAATATTTACATAAATTTAATATAATTATTATATTATTAATCATACACATATAACAGCCAGTGAAGCTGCGTCCGATCAGGCTTACTTCCTTCAGCACCACCTAACGGCAATGGCACAACATTTACTGCTACAGGATACTGGCAGTAACTTTGTTTGGTCTTCATATATTTACTTAATTGATTCAATGTTACCGAGTGGTGCAATTATAGAACGAATTATTCATTTTAATACAGAAACTGATACAGGTAATCAATAAAATGGGTGATACAGAGGGGAGATATCGCGAAAATATGACATCTTATATTATAAGAGCCGATGCCGCCGGCCGTCCAGACCTTAAGCACAAGTGGCGCCGGCACACGCAGCATGAAGGGCCTGCATACTACTACCACACGCGCGCTTGCTATATAGGTTTCTATAAGCGCAGGTTTCTGTAAGCGCACATGGCACGTGGCGCCGCCACACGCAGCCAGACGTAGGCTGGCTACGCGCGTTCTAGTTATACAATATTCAGTAATATGAATTATTCCGCCTATTGAACAGTAATTGTAGAGTAACTAATCACTTAATCGTGTAGTTTAGATTAACAGTAACGGAACTTCGTATGGCACAATAGCGTAA
>OW679194.1:194366480-194627726 GCA_940337035.1 Agriotes lineatus | reverse complement strand
TTTAAATTTAAAGGCGTTTTAGCGGGCGAAAATCAATTGTGCCGAAATAAAACATGGCAGTCGCGCTAAGCACTTTATAAAATATAGAACTGTAAATTTTTTAGGACAAACTTCTTTTTAAATTTATTTGGCGCTGGCGGGATTTTTAGGCCTTAGCACTTTTTATGCCCAGATAAAAACGGCGGAGGCGGCTGATAAATTTCCTTTCCCAGGACTACATCAGGCCTATTTACAAGGCATTAAGTTTTTGCGGAGCGCGGTGTTTTAATTCAGTAACACAGTAACAGTATTTTGCACAGTCTTAAAACGTCGCGTGTGTCGTAAATGCGGCTGTAAAATTCTATTCACGATCCTTTAGCGTACAGAAAGTGATTTTAATCCTGTGTATTTTGCAGTTAAATACCGAGAACTGAAGGGCGGCCATGATTAATATGCGTGGAACCAGTCCAAGTATTTATGTGGCTGTTTTTGTGCAGTTTTATGGCCACGAATGGAACTAAATGACATATAATATTATACAAATTTGTCCGCTTCAAATAAAATATAGCCCCGGGCTAACCGCGTACACTATGGGCAAATAAGTGGCGTAAGCTTCGTCCTGGAACAAATTAGATTACAAGACGTCCTTGCTACCGGACCGTCTTCTCAGAAGTTGTTAGCGCCCATCCTCAAAAATAAACTTCCAGAAATTTAATTCTGCGTACCAGTTGTCTTTTCCGGCGCCAAGACTTAATCCCTAGTTAATATTTTATTTCGGAAAGTTTAACGAGCTGACATGTTTTTTGGGTGGACACCTGGTGTGTGCTAACATTATTTTTCTAAATAAAAATTTTATTATAAACGTATTTTGCATTATATATGAAATATATACATAACTTCAAAACTTAGTACCTACAGACAAATTGACATGTTCCCAAGAAAAGTTTCACATACATATTTTATGTCATATAAAAGAAGGATATTCATAATAAGCTATATTTTTAACTACTTTATTGTATATTTGCAAATATTACTTGATGTTTGTAATTATCAGTAATAATAGGACGAGAGGTCAAAATATTGTCGACAATAATTTTTGCGATTCAGATACGAGTTTCTGCGGCGACGAAAATAACGACGAGTGCTTGCACAAAACATGTTTTCTCAATTCCGTCTGTCTGCCTGTCTGCCTGCCTGCCTGTCTGTCCGTCTGTCTGTCTATCCATGTGTCTGTCAGTCTATTGGCGATGTAGCTCAAAAACTATTTGTTGGAGGAAGATGATATTTTGCATGCGGATTCTATGTCTTACCTGTCTCGAAACCAAGAAAAATTCGATCAAGTATATACAGGGTAAGCACCTTAAAAAATTAAATTCTACCTATATTTGCTTTAACTCAAGAACTATTAGTTAAATAAAAGTGATATTTTTCACATCGACCTGTTTACGAGACGAATGTAGGCATATTTTGGAGCCCACAGATACAGGATGAACATCTTAAAAAATTAAATCTTTTCTTTGATATATCTCAAATTTTTAGTTTCAAACTTTCCACTACAAGGGAAGTTCCGTGTAACGGTTTTCACAGATTTTTTATATATAGTTTTGTTGTTTAAATCGATTCATATTTAAATGGTCGCCATTATTAACTTACTAATAATAACGCATATACGTAACTCATAAGTTACTTTAGAACCAACGCTTGTGTTTCGAAAGACACATATGCCAATCACTAAAGTTTTAAATACTGTATAAATTTAAAAATCCCAAAAGAGGTAGACTTTTGTTTGTGCGTTTAGTGAAGGGATTACATTTTAAGCAATGCAGAATTGTTGACAACTTAAAACGACATTAAGTTAAAAATAGCAACAAGGTGATACCGTGCAAGCCCCTTATCAATACTTCAGCACATCAGGGTTCGACAAACAGCTAGAAATAAAAGCAAGTGATTCCGCCCAAAAACTTTTCAGTTTAATATACAAACTGACGAAGGAAGTAGCTGAAAAAAGCCTGCTATGTAGTGTCGTTCTCGAGTTATCATATTTACCTACATCCGGCGTTACATACTCAACTTTTTTAGTTTCTTGACTTTCCTTTTTTCCATTTCTATTTAAGTTTTCTTGGTAGAGATGCAGTCCGTAACAGACAATATCTTTTTATTAACCGAGAATTAATATGAATAATAAGTTATAATGTGCCGGCTTAGATAATTAATAAAAATATAAACTGCTTCAGAAGATTAATTTTCTAGATACAACCAGGTAGTCAGCAAGTTGTTGGTGGTGAAGGTGTGCAGCCCCAAAATGATTCCAGGTACCGCAACTGTTACAGCAACATTCACTAGCCTACAGCTGTTATTATATAGACGATTTGAAAATACTCTAAGTAACTAATGCAGTTATAGTTGGCCTTAAAATTTATTTTAAGTTAATTAAACGTTAATTTTTTATTTTGTATTAAATGCTACATGCTGGAGGAGACAATTGTAATAAAATTTCCACTAGACTGTTTTTTATTGTTTTAAAACATACAATAAAAAAAAACCTGTCAAAGTGAAATATAGAAATTCGTTACTAGTTAGACTCATTGACATAGTCGACAAATGTAAGAGTAGTCAACGCAGTTCCATGATTAGCAAAAACGACTTTCAGACCGAGCAAACGTTTGAAATTCCTCCAAATAGTATTTTCACAGCAAATGTGTCCGCAATACGATTTAGTAATGTTAGATGAGCACACACCATTTTTGAACATTCTTTGTAGTAGCAGGAGTGAGTTTTCTTGAAATATCTTTTTTGTTTCTACACGTGTACTCCTTGTCCTACAACTTCATCTTACAAACATTAATGCGCACATTCACCAAGAACCTCAGCCTTGAACAGGCTTGAATTATATAGGTTACCTAAAATTGTACGGAACATGGCAATTCCATGAGTTGGAAAATGCAATAACTACTTTGGTAGCTAGGCAACAATTAGGTACAATAGCTACTTGTTGCCTACCTACCAAAGTTGCATGTTCCATTTCCGTTACTCTTATGACTTATGACAAATATTATTTGATCCTTTTCCAACTCATGGAATTGCCATGTCCCGTACAATTTTAGGCAATCTGTATATTTCTATAGAAACAACATATTTATCTATATGTTAAACGGAACCCTGTAGTGTAAGGTAATACTACTACAAAAGTTGTCTTGTGAGATTGTTTTTGCATTAAAATAGTAAATCATTTTTCATGTATGTAATCGTCTAGCCGCCAGTTGAGGAATAGATTTTCAGTTCCGGTGTGATAAGTTTGAATGCCGCATTAATTTATTTTTTGATGAACTCAATAAAACTCTCAGACATCTGCAGCATATTGAACAGCTCTGCAAACAACGCTATTGCCATTCACCTCTCAGATCTGTCAGGACTAACAATCACAACGATCTTATTGTCGCTATATTTATTTATATACATCGGAAGATACCTACAACAGTGCGGCATTTGTTACTGCATTTTTCGCACTACCCACTACTCGTCCATTCATCATTCACCCAGGCGTTCATTCATGGCTTTCTTTTCCGGGTATACGATGGTTCTCGAAACCTCAGCGCAGGTTTGTTTGTTCAGGAAATGCTGAGGCGCGTTCCAAACGTCATTATAGTCTCATTATCAACTTTGCGGCAGCATCTGCTTGTAGCAGACCGACGTCCTGACACATAAAGTAGTCGAAATACATGACACCTTGTGTCATCGTGCCAGTCCCCAGGACTAACTATAAAGTCGAACCACGTGTGCAGCTTTACAGCCGTGTTACTGTTTACTGTTTTGTTGATGTATGCGCGGTTTATGGTCGTGGCTGCTCACTGGTTGCACTTTGTTTTAAATTGGGTCTAATTGTCGTAATTTATTGCTGATGCGTCGCGAGATGAAACAAGCTTGTTAATGAGCTGAAGGGGTTTAATGTCTTTGTTCTACTTCCAGAGGAATCTGGCCTTAGGTAGGTATGAAATCGCGACGAAACGTACGTACTTACATGGAGGCAAGTATTTAGTTAATTAAGAGAGATTCCAAAAGGTTAACTTGTTCGATGAGGATGGTTGCTTCTAAATTGCAAAAAAAAACTCACGTTGTAAGTATTTTGTAAGTGTCGCTTCTGCTGAAATAAGTACATATTTTTTAAATTTTTGGGAATAAGAAAAGTTTCGTGTTGATTGTAGTCCAATCGACGTAGTTATCATATTATTATTCCAAAATCCATACTTCAAAGAAGGAATAACTCCTCTTTCAAAAATCGTCCTGTCGAATATTGTTCATCACTGCAGGCATTTTTAGTTACACCGTTACAATCCCGTAAACTAGGTTTTGTAATTTTAAAATTTAGCTGGTCATAACAATAGATTTATCTCCTTTTGGCCGGCCAAAATGTAAGTTAAAGTGTAGGCATTTTGAATGAAATTATTCGTTCAATGTAACTTTCAACTTCTAAACCCCTACTTTCTTTTAAAACCACTTTCTCTTTAATGTTTATTTTTATTGTTATTTTTTAGTGTTCCACCGCAAAAACCAAAGCCTTTATTATTAACAGTAGGTGCAAGTTTTAATTTTTCCGGATTCTTTCTACGATTACGTTTCTGATTCGCGCCATTACGTTCTATTTTATCTTGAATGTGCGTCGTTATTAATCATCCTATAGAAATATATCATTCCATAATATTTTATGAGTCGTGTAACATGTACTGATAAATAAAAATATGAAGAAATTGGCCTTGCTGAATTTCCTTATAATTCATATAATCTAGCTGTAAACAAATCTCTGATATTCGACATCCTTTGCGTTCATTATTTAGATTGTCGTCCTCACGTTAAAACCAGTCTCGATCTCGACCATTTTTTTACAAATTATAACTTTTGTTGCATCCTGTCAACCAATTGCGACCAACCCAAAGTCATATGACAGGTTTTATAAAACCACATAATTTTTGTGAAGACACTAACGTGACGTTAAAAGAAAGTCGAAAAATTAAGTTGAGTTGAGTATCACACCGGTTGGATGTAAACACGATTACTCGAGAACGGAGTAACCTATCAGGATAATTTCTATTAATAAAATAAATAACTAAGCTCTTGGGCGAGATCGGGCACTGTGCTTTGCATGTGTTTGTCGTATTTTATTCGGGTTACCAGTAACAGACGTTAGCAGTCGCATTCTTGGTCACAGTAAGATTTTTTTATGGTTTGCAAATTCTTTTAACCTTAGTCGTCGCACATATGGCGCGATTATGTATTTAGAATAACATGATAACGGCCATACCACATTGAAAGAGCAGTGCAATAGATTACGAATCAATGCCAATAATATACCGAAGGGGCTTACACCGTCTTATCCTTGTTTTGTTATTTTGGAAAATAATGGTTCGCCGTTATTCACTGTAACCCCTTTTAATGTTAGTAATTAACTCCCGCTGACAGTAAACACTTCATCATGGAAATGTAGCACAAGGCTGTGGTTTAAGCTTTTTCTGAAGCTTTATTTAAATTAATTTTCGCATTATAAAACCTTTATTAGTGAATGTGTTTCCAGAAAAAGAAGCTACAAGACATCGGATTTATTTATAGTTGTGTTGAAGGCCTACGTAACTTGATAACACACCCCGTCGGTGGCCTCATTTACTGATTTTTTTCTATAACAAATGATAAGGTGTGCTTTAATCGACTCAAAACAAAAGGTCAAGTGTTACTTTAACATCAAGGGTCGATAAAGTAAGTTAATTTTCTAACTTTTATTTAAATAAAATATTACAGCTTCGTATTATCCTAGCAACCCAATCTAGCTACTGGGACTTTAAAATGTGATTGAATTTCCTTATTTTCTTTTGAAATTGAATTGTTAAAGTTCTTGCTATAGAAAAAAGTTTTGTATTATACACGACGATAAAGTTATTACTATCCACTCTTGAATCATTAACGTCTCGACTTCGTCTCGACGGTAAACGATTTACTCGTGGATAAAATTTAACTTTCTCGTCTTGTATAATAAATTACTATTTTCTTGGCGAAGATTCTATTTGCCATTTTTATTTGAGTCTTCTTAAAATATGCATTATCCAATATTTCCGCTTATCTCATCACTCCTTGATGACGTTTAAGTCCGACAAATGGGACTGTACTGTATTAGTTTGATGTTATCAACACAAAATTAATTACAATATTACGAAAAATGAAAAAAATATATAAACTATAATTATAGTTATAGAGAATTGCAACATATAAATATTTGCTAGTTTAAATATTTAACTTAAAATTTTTAAAAAATTAGCTTTTCTGGACATATGTAGATTTACAATAAGATTAAAACATATCTGTAGTAAGATAGCATAAATATTTTGATATGACGAGAAACAATACTAACGTGGGTATGAAAATGAATGCGTTCTAATTCATATTAACTACGCACTAGATTAGAGAACATTTAGTTCTGTTCAAAGTATGGGCAGACAAGACAATTAGGATTTTCAACTAGTAAAAGTGAGCACTTGAATATGGACGCAAATGACCGTATAATGTTATAATAATACGTTGAATGAATCTATTTTTTATAAAAAATATTGGAAAAACATCGAATTCAAAGATATGTCCCATATTAAAAAAAACATTTAAAACATACTAAGTCGTTAATTTTTCCGTTCAAAGTCAGTAATAAATATTTTTTAGGAATAGTGGGTTTAATAATTTTAGTTAAGTAAAAGAATAATTAATTATAAATACAAAACAGAATGTTTGTGCAATTTATAGAATTATATATACCGGAAATGATTAGAACACATTCAGGTTTTAAATGTTTTATATTATTTTATTTTTTGTGTTTAATAACTATTCTTAAATCATTCACAATACCGATAAAACAATTTCAATTTGAATAGAATGCCTAGGTAATTCAAGTAAAACTTGCTCGGTGAGCAAGAAGATTAAATGTGAACGCATTTATATGGAGTCGTTGGAAGCTAATAATGCTTTAAGCTCAGTGAAGCATTGTTTTTGTTTTATTTCCCATTTGTATTTGTTATGTTCGCTCTTATATATCGCAAAAGATTAATTATTTTTTCGTCGGTGTTAATTACCTACATTTAGGTAGGGAGTTAAAAAAATGTTTGTTATATATTATAATATGTGTTGAAAATCCAGATACAAATGAAAACTTTGCAATAGAAATATTATAATTTTTTATAGCATGGATGAGCTATTAAAGGCATTCATATTTATGAATATGTTTGCTAATGCATGAATATACATTAATAGATATAATTTACTTCTTGTCACTTTTTAAATAATCTGTCTATGTTTAAAATCTATATATAATTAATTTAAATGTTAAAATGACTCCTAGCATTTTACAAATCGTTATCCAAGTGTGTAGCAGTTTTACCACGCGGGTCACGTCACTGCATTCTTTCCATTAAAAATAGAAAATGTAGTACCCCTGCATATAAACCTCATACTTTGCATTTTAAATTAATCTGCTCGAATTTAAACATATGTATCCAGTTTCTTGGTATTAGCCTTGTTAATCCTGTCCATCTAAGGGCATCTCCAGTAGTTAGTATTGGCATACGCGGGCATTGACTAGTAGACAGCAATAATTTTCTTTTCACGAAAGGATAACCCTGATTATAAAATACGATAGCTGAAGTGAAGTTAAGCAGATATTGATGAAGTGTTAGCTGGATAAGTGTGACACCTACTTATCTGTTTTGAATAGTGAAAACGGAATGCAAGCCAATTACTACTTAACAAATATTTCAAATCAAACGTTCGTATTTAAAGTAGAGAATATATTACATTTCCTTATATAAACTGGTTAATAGTGTATGTTACGATTACCAAGTAGATAAGCTCTTAAAAACGGCGTTTTCCGAATATGAATTTAGATAATTTTTCCAGCTTTTATTATATCGATTTTCCTATATAAAATGTTATTGAATAAAAAGATTCAACTGCTAAAGACCGCAAGTTGATTGAAAATATTTTTCGTATTCTATATTAACATGGTAAGATAGATTATTGTTTTAAATATTATTATATATCCTAGCCTATTTCAACATGAGTAATATTATGAACAGAACAATGTTTAAACATTGAAATAATATTGTATATACCTATGTATTTCTAATTGTATTTTTTTCTTTCAGGTAAGTTCATTTATTTTCTATCTTCGCTTCGTATTGCATGGGTAAGTTTTGTTCATATCTGCTTCAGATTAAGTGAATATTTTGTTAAGTTTTGAACTTTGTTATTTTAGTTATTATGACTGGTTATTTATATGAAAATCTGAAGTTTTCCGCAAGCGAAACCAATGAGGCTTTATCAGATTTGGAAATACGTAGTACTATAGGTAACTGAAAGTTTCTCTAGGCACGGATATCTTATATTAATATGATTTTATTGTTATGTACCTTCATCCATTTCTTACAATATTTGCCAAGTATTTACGGTGTTGTAGATGGACAGTCTGTGATATTAATACTTTCTTTAAAATGTTGTACAAATAGTAAATAAGGGAGCTCCAAGGCTTGCACTAGAAAACTCTTCTTTCGAAAAGTGTTAGGTTCTAATTTAGCAAAATATCTTTCTTTATTTTATTAATTTCAAATTCAGCAGTTCTGATGGCCCTTTTTCGACAAATATCTTTTATTCATCATGCAGGCAATATGTTTTTCTTTGTAGAAAGACATTCGTACATTCACTATTTAACATAAAAGCTATCGAAATAAGTAGATGCGTGTGGTTATTTAAATTAATTAATTCTCATCAGATGGTTGATAGTCGACATGAGAATGTATCGGTAAGGTTGTTACTGCTGTTTTGGTTTTGTGACTAGATATTGTTTAAGAAAAAAATATATAATTAAGAATCAAATATATATATTTGAACCAGAAACAGCAACATAAATATGCCTGGCAAAACAGTAGAGGGCACACAACGGTTGATTATATCACCTCAAATAGGAGCACACACATCGAGAATATAGGGTAGGACAGGTTGAAAAAGATGTCACCGTTAATTGTGTTTAAAAAGAGAGACAAGTTTTGAATATGCGACCAGTTATTGAAAAGTTCCTGAAATATAATAGACCGGCATTCCTGTGTTTTATAGACCTACAAAAAGCGTTTGACATGACAGACGATACCTATTGGCACTATACAGATGATCTGTGATATATATACAGGGTGTAGAAATGCTTTACGCACCATAGGGATTTCAATGGTAATTTCTTCATATGAAAATATTTGCTTCCCTAATTCTTTTAGAGCAAACTTGTATTGAAGTTTTTTGTAGAGAAAAAAATTCTGTATCCATTTAAGCCAGAATTTGTCATTTTACATTTCGGAAAACCGAAAATTTAAAGAAATAAAATACCATTTTTAGACAAATCAGCGGTGCCTTGAAATTACTAAATCATCTCAAAGCATCAACAAATTAGTTTGCTGTTTATTTGGTTGCCGTTACATTTGACAGATGCAAACAAATAAACAGCAAACTAATTTGTTGATGCTTTGAGATGATTTAGTAATTTCAAGGCACCGCTGATTTGTCTAAAAATGGTATTTTATTTCTTTAAATTTTCGGTTTTCCGAAATGTAAAATGACAAATTCTGGCTTAAATGGATACAGAATTTTTTTCTCTACAAAAAACTTCAATACAAGTTTGCTCTAAAATAATTAGGGAAGCAAATATTTTCATATGAAGAAATTACCATTGAAATCCCTATGGTGCGTAAAGCATTTCTACACCCTGTATATATACTGACAACCAAGCCAGAATAAAGACAATGATTGATGTTACTATAAATTCACTTATCCCCATTCTATTTAATTTAATTATGGATAAGATAATAAAGTATAGTTATATGCGTAGAGGATATGTGATGGAGGAAAATGAAGTAAAAATTGTTGCGTATGCCAACGATGTTGTACTGTTTGTACGGATGGATGGTGATCTGCAAAGATTACTTATGCGATTTTAATGGCAAAGCGAAAGAATTTAACATGCAAATATCGATTGAGAAAACTAAATCTATGGTGATAATTAACGAAGATAATCGCTGCAAAATCATAGAATAGGCTACGACTACAAAATACCTTCATGTAACTAGTAATGGACAACTACGAAGATGTACAGTAACAAATGACAAAATTAAACCGAGTGGCAGGTTGCTTAAATGGCACTATCTGGAAACATTCTTATCTTCGGAGAGAAATGAAGATAAGGATATGTAAAAGTACAGTAAGATCCATCATATCATACAAAACGGAAACTAGTCCACAAATGGAGATAAAACAAGTAATGGAGGCAACAGAGATGAAAGTACTAAGATGCATAACAAAGAAAAAAATTATTAGAGACCGAGTACGTAGCTCAGACGGAAAATGTGCAGCATAACACCGATATAGGATTGGATAAATAATCGGAAGATAAGAATGGAACGAACATACCTCCGGAATGACTCAAAATAGACTTGTGAAGAAAGCAAGGGACAAATCGCCTGCAGGAAAGAGACGCATAGTTCATCCAAAACAAATGATGGAATGGTTGTTTGTAAATATGGAGGTCAGCACGCATATTTTGGTGTGATCGAATAACAAATAAGTTAAAGAACGAAGCGGAATTACAGGAATCATATTGGAAAAGGTAGAATGGCGACAGCTATAGTGTTGTGTGGGCGTCTTCAGCGGATTGGCGATACAAAACTATCAATAATAGTAAAAATAAAGAAGCCATACTTGACCATAACCTGCAGAAAAACCAATAGGAATATCAAAATAAATAGAATCTGGGCATTGAACGATCTGTCGAACTAGAAGAGCGTGGTTCTTGTTTTAGGTTCCAAATTGGTTTTTATTTTTCCAAATTTTGTCTAATAATTATGTTTAAATATATCAAAGCAAATGGTTTCTGCGAAATAGAAGAAATGTACTAGCTAAGTAGTAATTAGTAATATTTATATTTTGAAAAAATAGGTTTTATAATTGCGATCATCCAAAGGTGCACGGTTTTTGGTTACTAAGGCAGTTTCTTAATTTTTTCCATACATGATACAGCTTACAGAATCTAGATTGACTCTCAAGGTAGGCCATGAAAGGCGCTTTGGTCGTATTTGATTTCACTGAATTGGCAATATGTGGAAAGAAGTAATTTTCAAACATACAAAGTTTGGTTAGAATCTGTAAGCTGTAACTGGCTATTGCCACTGGCGTTATTTTTTTTTTAAATAATTTAAAACTAAAGTGATGACATTTTAAAAAGATTGTAACGCCTATGATTAAAAGGTAAAGTTAAAAAAAATTGCGTGCACCTTTGGATGATCGTAATAGCAATAATATTAATTAAGTACGGGTGTTCAATGTTAATAGAACCTGAAGAAAATGTTAGGTAAATAACAAAATCTTGCCCTTTATTTAGTATTGATTCAGAAAATATCTTTTATTTTTAAACCTCATAAAAGTGACAACTTATGTGACTTGGTTGACAAGGTAAATATGTTACTTTTGGGCCTAGACATAAAAGTGATTACTTTTACGCCGACGGAGTAAAAGTACTTCAAAACTTTCAAATATTTTTGACATTGGCTTTCTTGATTGTCAGAAACTGACCTAGACGATAATTCTCGATAATCGTATTTTTTAAATACATTTTGTATTTATATTAGTTCGGGCGTTTGAAAATAAAAGAATATAGCCTATACTATTCGGAGTAAAAGTGACTTTGCGTTCCTCGCCCGCTAGCGCTCGTCAGTCAAACGCGTCCGGTCTCGCCACACAAAGCATCACTTTAACTACTTACAACATAATACACTATTATTATGATATCTATATTTTCTGTCTAGTAGAGACTTTTAATACTGCAAACAAATGGAGAATAAAAGTCGGCTATGTTAAAAAGATGAAATGGATTGTAAGAAAATCTTCAATTTTTATCTTCAGAGAAAAATAATCGATATGTTCCGATTATTATGAACAACTACTTATGTTTTACTCATACATTTTTAAATCATGTTTTGTTATTGATTTGCTGATCAACACATTTGAAGAGTAAGTCGCTAGTAACTACTAATGCCGCCGAGGTGAGAAAATTCTCGATCTCGCCTCGTCTCGTCTCGAAATTCGAGATCGAGATTGACATTTTTCGATATCGAATTTTCGAGACGAGATTAATGAAATTCTTGAATATTTGAGACGAGATTAACCAAATTCTCGATCTCGATAGTTTTTCAACAGAACACACAAACGTAGTAGTGATGCCGCCAAGACGAGATAATTCTTGATCTCGTCTCGAAATTTCAGCTCGAGTTTGAAATTTTTTATTCTCGAATATTTCAGAGGAGCAAGGTTAATCAAACTGTCGAATATTCGATATGAGATTAACTAAATTACAGTATTTACATTGTATTTTCAAAACTCGCATAAGCAGTAAGCATATAGAACAGTTATAGGACTTTACTTTAATATTTTAAAAACTTCACAAGGGTTACCCTAAAATAACCGCAGCCCCAATTCTGTGTGTGCCGAATGCATGTATTTAAAATTCGAGAATCAAGATTCTTGAGCTCGAGAACGAGAATCCATTGTTAAGAATTATCGAGATCGAGAATGAGTAAATCTCGTCTCGTCTCATCTCGCGACAACAGTACTAGTTACTGTTTGTAAGACTTGTAAATAAAAGTTTCGAAAAGAGAATGTGGAATCAAATGAAGCTTAGTTGAGTATGTGTTTGCGTATTACCTTTGCTTAGTGGATATTTTTATTAATAGGTAACCGGTAGAGGTTGTGTGTGTGTGAACATCGAAAACTCTGATAAGGGTTAATATGTAGAAATATAACTACATGTGAGTATTCGAAATGGATGTCTTCACAAGAAGATCGATGACGCTCTTTAGTCTTGTGGAAATTATTTCAGTATCTTTACATTTACAATGAAAAACTAAAAAAACAGATGGGTTTGGCTTGTTTAATTGGTCCAATTAGACAAATGTTTCTGATACAGTTGAATTTTAATAATGGTGAATCTTAACTTACACAAAGTTAGCGGTTTATAAATATCTTATTAAAATATTTTTCTTCAAGCATTTTGCTGATGCCGATAAAATAATACACAACGACCAACTGCAATAATCCGAAAAGCACATTCCTTCTGCGTCTTTCAAACTATTTATTACCATAAACATGAGATCTACATACCCTCTTAGACGATAAAGCCTTTCCGCTAACATATGAATGATGTATGTGCAGTGGTCTCTTGATTTAGTGATCCGAACAATAAATTCAAATCGCTTTCTGCGATGTTAGAGGAGCTGCCTCGCAGGTAATTTCATCCTCTCCTCGTTTCGCGTGGTAATCCTGCTCTAAATGCAGGAACGGGTTCGCAGCTTTGCTCAAGTCGAAATATTTAAATCAAATAGTACTATATCATACTTTCTAATTAATCGAGTGATTTACGGCCTTACGGAAAATCGCTTGCAAGCTGCAAAATGATTTATCTCGCCATTTCCATGGACCGTGGAGGCTCGAAGTGCATGTCAAACTGCAGACGTGTACTATTACTTATTATGCAAACACGGATGACATGGATGTCTCCAGGCTCTGCCGATCCACGCCAAACAGCGACGGACGCATCCTGCTTCAAAGCCAAGAACAGGATCCAAGATCTCGCAGCCAATGTTGCAAGGGTCACTTCTCGGTTGTGCAACTTTCTCGTGCCCGAACCGTCCGTTATTAAGGTTGTTGTTAAGGTTCCGCCACGGCATACGCGTTGTCAAACTTTGAGGGAAACTAATCGTTCGGGCTTCTCTCTTTCACATTAAAACAGTGTCGAAAACAATTAAAACCTTAGTTTCAGTGCCTTTGTAACGTGATCCTGACGTGTAATTAATTATGTAGTCACGGTGCTGCGGTATGTAAATCGCCAACTTTGCTCACATGCAAAATTGCAAAACGAAACAAAAGCCGATAGCCGAACGGGAAATGCAGTTTGAAAGTATATTAATTGAAGTGTAGACACTGCTGCACAATTTATACTACCCTGTAAATGAACACTGGAATTTTACATGCCTTGAACATGAAGCTCGGTTTAATAATTTCTATTTTGATGACTTGCTATGGTAGATGGTAAAATACAGTGGGTTGGTAAGAAGTGTATTTTAGAATATTAAAAATAAATGTAGAGTATATTGTTTAACGTGTTTCCACAACACTACACACCATAGGGATAACATAATACTATGATATAAAAATGCTTTGATCACCGGCACTCTGAAACATTTGCTTTTTGACTCGCACTTCATACGAGCTAACTTGCACTTACGACTGTTTGTTGCAATTATGAGTGTGTTTATGACACGTAGTTAATAAATTTGGATCATTATTATAATATCGACAAATATACGGTACTAGCAAAGCATACAGAAAATAGCGAGCCAAAAGGTAAACGTTTTAGCGTGCCGGCGGTCACAGCACTATTTAATATTTCTCTTGTACTAGTATTACTCGTATTAACTCGTATGGTGCTTACCTTTGTGAACACATGGTATAAAGTATAATATAACTTTATTTATCATCATTTGATATAATATACGGTTCTCTAGCACTTTCAGCGTTACCTGACTGAATTTTGAGTATATTCACACCAAGGCCCCAACATGTTTACACCATAAAAAAGTTTACAGCAAGATTGATTAATCTATAGTGCTGTAATTTCCATAAACTGAATCCGGAAGTCCAGCCCTACCTTCCTAAATAGCTATTTATGTAACAAGTTGCAAAATGAGAGTGTTTTCACACTAGATGTGAAGTTTGCCTTACGAGCGCTAACGAGTTGGGCAACGTGTTGCATGCAATAATTTCTGTAATTTTGAGTAATGTTAATTTTCTACAAAGTTGATCTAAATTTTCATATTAGCACTAGTGTCAATATAAAATCTCGACTGAGTCAAATCCATACAGTAAAATAATTCTTACGCTGAGCGAATTATTTATTTGATTAGGTTTTATTTGTTCATTTTTAAAATCTAGTTATTTTCATACGGTTTACATGCAGAGTTAACTATTAGCCTATTTATTCAAACTTAATCTATTTCATCATGTTAGTTGATTATGGCTTATTAATATATGCATGTTACCACATTTGAATTTTATTGTTATTATTTGTTCGTTTTCTTTAGCATTAGTTGAAACTTTGACTTTCAGACGATCCACCTGGAGCATTTATTCTTTCCATTTAGGGAGTATTTATAAATATTGTGGGATTTCATGTCCTTAGAAAATTTAGACTTCAAAGCAAGAACTAATAGGGCTATACCATTTATTTGCTACGATTATCTCCTACTCACGGATAGAAATTCTGCAGCAAAATATTTAATTACCTTTTATCCAGTTCATACATTTGTTTATCTACGACCACTACTAAAAGTAGGCCTTTTAGCGCTAGCTTGTTTCACTAAAAGTGACGTTTTATAGTTTACCGTGTTTAAAGAAATCAGCTGTTTACTTTTAGCACACGGGCTAAAAGTGAAGTGAGGTTACAAAACTACAATTTCGAACTGCAAGTGAAGTTGTAAAGCTATTCTAGTTGCTTCTTGCGTTACAGGTAAAGCGTTTTTGAAATAATTAAAGCGTTATGAATGAATACAGTCATATGTGGAGTATCAATAATTACATTTCGTAACTCATCTTGACAGCACGGGCGTGGCCAAACATTCGCCCGCGCGGCCTACTGTTCATTATGACATAAATGAAATGTGTCGCAGATGCGAACCTTTCTTAAATCGATATTTATGGATTAATAACGGTAAAATTCATGTCTCGCGCATAAACGTCGACTTTTAGCACTTGTTGCATAAATAGCTATTATTGTGCATTTATTTGTAGTTTAATTAACTGGCACCATGATGAGTTGTTGAAATAGCAAAGACTGTCATTTGCAGAAATTTAACGAAGTCCGGTAAATAGCTGATCAAGATATTGCTAGCGCACTCGGTTTTGCAGATTATAAAGTACTTAGTTGGAAGTGTAGAGTACATATTTTTCACACATTCCAGTAAAACGAATTAACGGGATGATAGATCAGGTGACTTTGGCGACCATTTTAGTTTACCATTTGTTCCATTTCGCTTATCAAAAACCTATTACTTAAATATTCTTAAACTACCCTAGGATTGAGGGGGAGGGGGCACCTGCTGGTTGAAAATATTGTTTGCAGAGCTCATAAATAAATGAGTTATATTCAGTTTTGTTGTAAATTTCGCCACATTTTTGTCCATTTTGAAAGAAAAATGTTGCCTTTTTGCTGTTTAATTTTTTGGATCAGGAAAGTAAACTTTCCCTGACTCAATACAGGAAAATCCAGACTACTACGCCAATGACATAATTTTGTCATTTTCTACATATATCAAATTAACTATTCACCATGCAAATAACAAAAACAAGCTCTACGTCTATGTCTTTCTGTGGTTCAAAGCTCACCTAAAATTGTAGATTTTCTTCACTATTCGCCATATTGTGACTCTACCTATGAGAAGGGTAGAGGAGAGGAAATATCAACACCCTGCAGTTTATCGAGAATACGAAGTTTTTTAAGTTAAAAAATCCAATTGATACTGAAGGAATGGGATTGTATGGCGATGCTATTATTTTATCTAATATAAACCAAGAGGTTATTATTCTTAAAATTAATCAAATATGCAATTTTAAGATTTTTTTTCTCGCTCATATGTTTTATGAATAAAGGCTGTTTTTTTTAAATCTACCACTTGTTATTATGTTGGCGAAAAAAAGCGATCAAACAGTAACTTCTGTCTCACTAAACATGGCAGCACTTATGCAAAAGTTATTTTTGTTATCAAAGTTCTTACTATTAACGCGTGTGCATCGTTAAGTGTAGATATACATAATGCAGCGCAAAGTAAGGAATTTATTTGACCAAAAGTTGAAAGACGCCTTAATTAAGTGTTTCCATGAATTACGCAATTTAACCCCAAATTTGAGTTATCGCCAGGTAGAGGAAAAACTTTCAAATATATTTTCATTGAATTAAAATGTTTTTTATTGTACTTTGTCTTGAACATCGACGTACTAGTCTTGGATAATATTATTCTTATTGTTAGGTATCTAGAGCTACAGGCCGCAGTATAATAAACATAGTTAATGCTGTTCATAAAGAGAAATCATCTGCGAGTTACAGTGGTCGAAAGAAATCGAACTTTTTATGACGATATTTTGTTTCGTGAAGAGATAGCTCGCAAAATTCTTGACTACAAACGAAGAGAGGAACATTTTAATTTAAATGGCTTGTTACGATTTGCTAAAGAAAATTTAGATTATAGATTATAGAAAATAGAAGGCAAATTTTAGTGGACCAGCCACGATAATACTATTACATTTCTGAAAACTTATTTAAAATATAAGGAAGACTACCCCAATATAAGATTCATTTTTATTGATGAAACCTGGTTTTATAAAAACGGTTCACCTACTAAATCTTCAAATTGAATAAACCAGGAGGTGAACATTTTACGGTTCTTCATGTTGAATCTTCTGATGACTTCCTGGAGGGCGGTAGTTTACATTTAAAATCCAGAAACAGCGACAGGAACTACCATAAAACTATGGATAGTCAGCTATTTACATTTGATGGTTTTCAAAATGTTTTTGTTTTTGACAATGCTTCAGATCATTCTGTCCGTTTAGACAAACCTATATAAACTGCTGGATAAAATTATCGCATCACAAAAAAAATTCTTAAAGGTATCTAGTCTTTGCAGAACAGATGCAGTTGTTTCGATTTGTTTTGCAAAGTGTAGTTGGCCGCAATAAATGTCCCTTCATAATAGTCCTTTTTACTATTGCGAAGCTCTAACACTTATAATAATATGAAAAATTTAGTTTTCAGAATATCTTTTTGTGATGCGAGAATTTTGTCCAGCAGTTTATAAAGCATAACGTTCCATTTGAACTTCCATAATATATAAAAGCTCAATTATGGCAGTCATTTGAACCCATTTTACCAAATTCTTTGATAAAGCAGGAAATTGACACAATTTGTTATCAACATGCTATAGATGTGTTAAGAATTCCTTCATATCATTATGAGTACAATCCCATTGAACTGGCCTAGACATTATGTAAACAATACTATAACAAACATGTAAATAGTGTAACTGAAAATAAGAATAGAGTAATAAACTTATGCACAGAAGAAATATCTAATTTCACCCCTAAAATGTGGTAAAATACCGGGTGTCTTAAAAAGCATTACGTCTAGTATACTTTAAATTTCCAACAATGCAATACCAATAAGAATATAGCGGCACATACAAATTTATATGCAAACAAAATTCAAAACCTACTAGATGTAATTCTTTTTAAGACATCCGGTAGTATTCATCATGCCGGGCTTTATAGCTCAGTAGTAAACATTCTGGCTACTGATCTAAGGGTCTAGAGTTCAATCCCCGATCCCGGTTAGGTTTTTAAGAAATAAAAAAATGCTGATGAAAACCTCTACAGAATGCCATCATTAGAAAGTGATGTAAAGCCGTGGGTCCCATGTTACTACGATGTGTAGCATGTAAAAGATCTCTTGCTAGGGTTGGAATTCCTTAGTATCGGCAAAATTCTAAGTAGGACTAAGGTACCTGGTACTCTGCATGCCTAGACCTTGTCCACGGGGTTGGCAAAAGGGTCTATCAAAGCCTACTTGTTTGACATGAGTCTCCCCGCAAATGATACTACTACTACTACTAACATTCATCATTGTGGAAAAACTAATCTACGACGATTGGCGTAAATATATGGGCAATTTTGGTATACAAGAACCACTAACAGAGTTGCCGTGGATTTAAAAAATCAGCCTTTACCTATATGTTTTGATCGTGATCTATAAGAAATGCAGCATATAACGCAATTAAAACATGAAGTTGTAAATGCCACATATGTAATTATTTGCGGCAGATTTACTACAAACGCCTTCAGGAAGAGGTCAAGCATTTATCTGTTGCATGGTTTCGTGGCATTTCTTGTAATCATTCCTATGTGTTTGCTATATCTAATATAATTTCTCCTGGGTCGTGATTAATGGAATACTTCTCTTTCGGTAAAACTTGTGATAGCTAAAATATAACAACCAGGTAGTCTAAACTTCTACAAAAGTTCTGGAAGACCAATTCTGTACTATAAAAATGCTCAATTAAGCTCGCGGATGCACGTCAGCAAATACCAGCACCAAACGAGATAATTGTCTGAGTAAAGCGTTCACCTCAAGTAATGGATAAATGTCGAATGCATGATTTATTGCACATCGTTTCGGAGAGATTCATTTAGAAGTGCTTATCAGATTTATGAGTTCAGGTGTACTGTACGAAAGCAGAGGTGAAATTCTCAGGAGATGGAGAATGTTACGAATGGAGTGAAGTATTAGTTATCATCGTGATTAATTGAAACGGATTTTGGATTCAGAGCCTCTTAAATTTGCTGTATAAAATCAAGTAAATCAGGGATATTTTTGAAGTTTTATTATTTCCAAACCTATGGAGGAAAACGATCATTACGACTGTATTAGTTATATTGTTACCCAATATTTTAAGGGGGATAATTTTCTTCAGATTAAGCGTATGAATGAAAGTGGAAGCTAGGGCGACAAGTAATTTAGCAAATGAAAACTGAAATATTATGTACAAGACGATGTATTGAGCTGTGTCTTGTATTACGTATCATTGGATGGTATTTCTCGTGGATATTATAATATCGTGTGTTAAAAACTCATTTAGGGTAGGCCTTGGAAAAAAGATAAAAAATCTAATCATGTCTTAATTTAAGTCTGTAGGTGAATGTCAGATTGCATTTTGTTTATGAAAACATTAGTCACTGTGACAGGCAAAAGTTTACATTGCATTAAGTTTACTTGTATCAAGAAAAAAGGAAAATTAGATGGCATTTACAAAAAAACGAGTGTATTAATCATAACAGTCAATAAAGTTTGTTTTTATTGAGTGTTTTGTGTATGTTTAGGAAAATAATTCAAGGCCAATCAAGTTATGGCGACACAATTTGATCATGGCATGCTGCGAAAGAGTTTTTTCTAACACATTTTTTAATTTATTTAAGCTACGACCAACAGTTACACACAGCATATGTGTATATTGTATGTAGCATGTGTTGTGTGTGGTCAGGTTACTCTTTCTCATACACCAGTCTTCCGGGAAGAGTATGATATAAAGTACTAGAATATTCCAATAGTCAATGTAGTCAGTATATTGTTGAACAATAATAATAATTTATTCATTTCCATAATAATAAAGAAACAATAATGAGGTAATAAAGTAACCTAGTTGCGTAAACCTCAGGGATCCAACTGGAATATTGCAGAATAGCATCTGTTCTGTACATTCGGTTCCCCTATGCCAGGAAAAAAATACATGTGAGGGAGACAGGAAAATCCAATGTTTATATTTATATATTCTATACAGATTCTGTAGTGTCGACAGTGATGACAATGAACTACATTTTGTGAATGTGAAGTAAAATTTGGCGAAATTTGTTTTTGAACAGTTTTGCAGAATATTTTTTTAAGAAAACGGAAATAATGTAGACAGCTAAAGTATTATAAAAAAGATATACTTCATACACAGCCTGTGGTTGATAGGATGGTATTATCCCACCTTTTTTAAATGGTTAATTTAAATTATGTATTGCATAAAAAAATATTCTATAATATAAAAAATGAAGACCTTATACAGTAACTATCTTGTGATTGAGGTGAACAGCACCTAGCAATCTGCCAATCCCTTTGAAACATGATCAAATGTTCTAATTCCATATATACGATGTACACAAGAATTTTCAACACGTTGAATTCTTATAACGATTTGCTTATATTAAACCGTAGAAGGCTATTAAAGTAGAGTGCTTGCCATATCTCAGCGACCCTGCGCAGTGATCGAAATTCTGTAAATACGTCATAAGCAAGGCTACAGACCAACCTGAAAATATCATTGCGATTTTACTGCGTTTGATATCGTTTACTATTTTTGTGCTTATAAGTTAGTTTGTGCGTTCTTTATTTACTTATATTTCCGTTTATTATAAAAAACAGTTTTATCAAATAAATACGAAATATTGACAACCTATTTTAAATTTCGCGCCTGCAAGCTAGCCTGATATTTTTAGGTTGTACTGAAAACACCATTTGGGCGTCTCGCTCTACAGTTTTCTCTCTTGCTCCACTGCGCATTTGTTGTCGCTCAGATATGGCAAGACCTCTAAACGTATTGCCAATACTGCAGCGACTCCATGTTGTGTTCTGATAACTGTCCAGTTAATTAACATAAAGGCTTTAAAACCTCAAATTGTGTAAATAACTTCTAGCGTTGCACGTTGTCAAATGATCTCAGTTGACAGCTTCGCAGAGTGAGTAAATACATTTAAATTATAGATATGGCAATTGTAGCTCTGGAGGCCAGTCATATGTTTGATTTGAAGTGCTTCATAACTGTATCTATATTATTCTACTAATATAAATCTCCTTTCTTACCTCTCTTTTAAAATCAAACTCTTACATCAAATAAAATGTTTACACTTACTGCAGAGCTTGTTGAATTATTGAAGAAAGTACTGTAACTTTACAATGTTTTATTGTGAGGTTCTCAGTGTCTCAGTTATTTCTATATTTTTTTATTTCAATCATTATCTTTAGCTTATTTTACCTTCGTTGTCGATCACCGTGCGTACCGTGTGGGAAGTGCAACGGAGGCAATGGGTTGCAATACGCTGCTTCGTATCCAGACACATAATTTAACAGTCCTAAATGTAACTTTAAGCTACCTGAATTAATGGGTTCAAATGCATTACCGCTTCAAGAACGTTCTTGGCTACGGCCAAATTTGATCCTATATCCACCTTGTTGCTAAACGTGCTGCTTACCTCAACCGCCCAGAGTGCCTTATTTTTTTTCCTTTATAAATCTATATCCATGCAATAAAATGATTGTAAAAATGAAAATTATAGTTTTTCAGTGGCGTACTTATAAAGAAAATATTTTCATTAACATTACAAAGTAAAAATTCTAAATTAATTTAAAATTATCTAATAACTAAATGGTCTCTTTATTGTATTTGGTCAATTTCTGCATAAAAGTGTATAAATAGTCGTTGTACAGTTGTGCGATTTGATGACATTAAATCACTCATTAAGACACCTAAAGAAGTTACAGACAACGTCCTGTGAAGTTTGTCATTGTTGTCAGATGGCGGTAAAAAGTTTGATATAATTATTGGAGCACCATTTCTAATTTCTACCTTTATCTTCTACACATTACGTATGAGCAAGAAAAACTTGACGTCAAATTCGCAAGAAAATATTTCTAATTCATTTTCCAATGGGATATGTGTAAAAAATGTATTGTCCACTGACCCGTGCTTCTGGCATTCGAGGCATGGACCTCCCAGAAACGACCTTGCTTTTTATAAAGGATGAAACTCGACCTTAAAACAACCGTGACTTTCAGTAATCTAATATGCTGAAGATTCTAAATGCAAATTTTGACATGGAGCGGAATCCTATTTTTTCAAAATTTCATGGTAGTATCAGTATCAAGCTTCGATTTTGATTAGTTTAAAATATTGATTTGATCCTATGTAATTCAAATTTTATTGACAATTTTGAAAAAAGTCATCTCAGGATTTTATACAACCAATTAGGATAAATCTGGTTAAGAGATGATAAAACCTATAGCTTAGTTACTGGCCGTAAAGGTTGATACGCCACCGTACTGGAAATTAAATGCTAGTCGGTTTTTACGGTTTGCGCTGTATTAATAAGCAGTTATTAAACGTCGGCATGGCGATTGGGAATCTCGCTCGTGTTCAGAATATTTGAAGTACGCCCTTCAGAGCTGCAATCAACATATATCCTGTGACCGATACGAAAATGCGTCCTTATTTTTAGCCAGCATCAAACATATGCGACTTGGTTAATTTAAAACTCGATTTGCGCTGCAGACGGGGCTTATACCCTTCTCTCGCTTTTCATAGTTTGTTCCTCTCTAGAGATCTCTCCTGTTATTATTTTGTATCCAATCTTTGCGATTGACCTCCCTCGGTTATTACAGTTTGTCACAGTCGCTGGTTATGACAGGCACGATAATTAGTTTCGCAAATATTTTTTGGGCTATTTATAAAGCTGTTTCCAGGAATATTTTCGGGGCACTGTATTTTTTTATTCTAATTCTGTACTTGCTGCAAACTTTATCAAAGTTCGAAGTTGTTGTGGGTGCTACTTTTTAGATTCTTTATTTAAATATTACAGATAGTAATTTATAGATTGGCCGAACAAGCTGCTCTAGTATTTGTTTGTAAATATAATTTTTGAATCTTCTGAATGTTTTTAAAGGTTGTGTGGCTGTTACCGTATCTCACTAATTATATGCAGTAAAGAGTTCAATATAGGACATATAGGTACAATGTGTAATTAGTCGAGTTGTAGGTTTATATGGTGCCTGTTTAACTTAACTTAGCTCTTACAATTATGTATGTCAAGGGACCTACAATGTTTTAAATTATAATTTTTATTTGTGTTCGTTTTATATTTAAAGCTTGTTAATTTTCTTTTGTAATGCGCGCAGTGAAAATAATTGTTTTAATTATAGCATCAAGAAGATTAAAGCTACATACAAATTAGTTTGTCTTATTACGATCCAATAACTGTTAATTTTAATTGGATTTAAAACATAAAGAGTGGTCTGTGCCAAAGCCAATGTCATTCTGTATTTATATAATTTGCTTGTGCAATACATAATCTATAATACTAAACTAATCATAGTGAATCTGTATTATTTGGATATGTACTATTTTTTTTATCAAGAAGTAGCCAATATAACTGTGAGAGAACTAATCAAACTCTAATTCTACAACAAAATGTGGTTAAAACATGTAATATTTGAATGTCCTGTGAGCTAATGATGTCACATTATTTACGATACGGTATTAATGCAAAGATTTTTTTTTTATTTACAGTATTATAGTGCCGTAACTACATTGGTTTTTGGCACTAAGGGAACATTAAATACATTTAATAATTTTTGCATCCTTTAGGTATAGTAATAGCTTCTTTAATTCGGTTGCGCTATTGCTCAGAGCGATTTTCATTTCCTTGTTGATTTGGTGGTTCCTTCTTTGGTTGAGGTATTGTTCACATTCCGTTATAAGATGCTGCACAGTAAGGGGTTGTTCGCAGTGGTTACATATGGGTGGATCTTCTTTATTTAAAAGGTAATTATGAGTTGCCTTTATGTGTCCAATTCTAAGTCTATTTAACAGTACTTCTTCCCATCTAGTTTTTATAACTGTATTGGTCCATCTTGACACGGTGTGTTTAATTTTTTGTAGTTTATTCGTTGTTGCATCATCCCATTGTTGTTGCCATTCGTTCCATATTAGTTCTTTTTGGTAGTTTTTAATGTCTTTTACAGTTAAATAATCGTAATCAACGTTCATTTTCTGAGTTGCCAGCTTTGCTTTCCGGTCTACCAATTCGTTATTCTGTATTCCTACATGGGCTGGTATCCACATGACGCGCACAATTTTCCCATTTTTGTATGCACTTGTTAGTTTTTCGCGAAATTGTATCACCTGAAGATTTTTATTATAGAGATCTGTTATGGCAGATAAAGCACTTAGAGAGTCACTCATAATTATGTATTTATTAGAATGTTCATTTTGTTGGATGTAGTCCAATGATTTATTGAGAGCAAATAATTCAGCTCCAAACACTGAACATTTATCGTTTAGCCGATAACTTTCACTGTAGTCATTGCACATAAACGCACATCCTGTACCACTATCTGTTTTTGAACCATCCATATATATCTGAAGATAATCGGGGAACTCACTTAAGATGATAGAATGTAATGTCGTTTTGTAGATGGAGGTAGGGGTACTATCTTTTGGGTACTGCGTTAGGTGCCAATTTACTGGGACGGGATAGGTAAGCCAAGGAGCTATAGATGATTTCCCATGCGAGAGACGATAGTTGATGGGATTTAAATGGTCCAAGTAAAGCTTAGCTCGTATAGTATAGGGAGGAGTTTTTTGGATGTTAAGACTGTACAGGTTTTGGTAATGTGGATGTAAAACATCATTATGATTTATGTGCTGTGGGTTACTTTTCACTGCTGCTGTGTAATTTAGTAGTTGTAGATTTCTTTTATAAGATGGTGGTAATTCTCCTGTGGTACTATATAAACTAAGCAGTGGGCTGGTTCTGTGAGCTCCAGTGACTAGTCTCAATCCATTATTGTAAACCGCATCCAGACTTTTCAATATAGTTGTGGCTGCATTTGAGTACAAAAAACTTCCATAGTTTAGTTTAGATTCTATGGTCGCTTTAAAGATTTGGAGTAACACGCTTTGAGTTCCTCCCCATTCTTGGTGCGAAATTACTTTTAATACGTCAATGGATTTTTGACACGCATTCTTTATATACTTTATGTGAGGAATCCATGTCAACCTTTTGTCTAATATCATGCCTAGACATTTTATTTCAGAGACAAAGTTTAACTGTATTGCATCTAGATATAGTACAGGATCAGTTTGGTTTCGTTTTCTTGTGAAATGAATGCATTTAGTTTTTTCATTGCTTACTTTCAGACCGTTTGAGTTGCTCCATATTTGTAGAGTATTTAGAGCATTTTGGAGATTGTTCCTAGTTTGTTCTAGGTTTGAATTTGAACAGTAAATGATTAAGTCATCAGCATATAAAATTGTTTTTATATAGTTGTTCATTCCTTCAGTTATACTGTTAATGGCTATCAAGAAAAGGCTTACACTTAAAACCGATCCTTGTGGAATTCCATTGTCTTGACTTCGAACTTGAGACATAACTTCATTTATTTTGACAGAGAAAGTTCTATGTGTTAGAAAATTTTTAATAAAATGTAACATATGACCTTTAAACCCCCAATGGATCAATGTTTTTATGATTTGAAGTTTCCACACCTTATCGTATGCCTTTTCTATATCACAGAAGATGGCGATCAGATGATGTCCATTAAGGAAAGCATTCCTTATATCGTTCTCTAGTTTAGTTAAGTTATCGTAAGTACATCTGCTATTTCTGAACCCACTTTATGTTATGTTTAGCATGCCCTCCTTCTCTATGCACCACATTAAGCGTTTATTAACCATTTTTTCTAATAACTTGCACAATACGTTAGTCATGCTTATGGGCCTGTAACTAGAGCATTCAGTTTTCTGTTTCCCTGGTTTCAGTATAGGAACTACCATTGCATTTCGCCAACTTCTTGGGAAAGTTTCAGTATTCCAAAGATGATTATAGAAATTTAGTAGCGAAATTTTTGCAGGTTGTGGTAAATGCTTTATCATTAGAAAATGAATTTGATCAGGACCAGGACTACTATCTTTACAATTTTTTAGTGCATGTTCCAATTCAGGTAAGGTAAAGGTGATGTTAAAATCTTCGTTGTTGTCCGAGGATGAAGTAGAGGATAGAACACTGTTATTTAATTCACGTTCCTTTCTTGATTTTAGTTCTAAAAAAGCATTTGAATAACTGTTATTACTGGATACATTATAGTAGAATTTACTAAACCTTTCTGCTATTTCAGGAGTCGAAGTAACTATGCTATTATTTATATTTAGAGCTGGTATATTAAACGCATTGTTATTTCCTTTAACCTGTTTAATTCTGTTCCATAATTCTTTATTGGTAGTCATATGATTAATTGAGCTTATGTATTTAGCCCAAGTTGTTGCTTTGCTTTCTTTAATAATCCTTCTAGCTTTTGCTCTAGCTTTTTTGAAAGCTATTAGATTGTCTAGAAATTTGTTTCTGAGGTACAAGTTGAAGGCCTTCTTCTTTTCTTTAATAGCTACCTTGCATTGCTGGTTCCACCATGGAATTGTATATTTGTTGACTCTTGATTCTTTGATTGGTATCGATTTTTCAGCAGCCTCAAATATTTGACATGTTATCATTTCAGTATTGGTATCGATGTCGTTGTGTATAGAGAAAGATAGGTTGTTATGTTTAAAAATTTCGGCGAAGAGTGCCCAGTTTGCTTTTTTAAAATCCCATTTAGGTCCATATGTTGGCTGAGGTTGATTTCTCGTGTTATACTTAATTTCTGTTAATATAGGTAGATGATCACTACCATATGGATATGACAGGGGTAACCAATTTATTGCAGTTTTTATTTTAGTATGACAAGTTGTTAGATCAATTGCCGAAAAAGTTTGTGTTCTTTCATCAATGCGGGTAAAGGAACCATCGTTTAAGAGTGTTAAGTGGTCAGCTTCCAGAATTTTCTTGATCTTCTTTCCATTAGCATTTGTTTTGTAACTTCCCCACAGATAGTCGTGAGCATTGAAATCGCCTACAATTATATAAGGTGTTGGGAGATTATCTATTACTGTTGATAGATTGTCTGTGTTTAGTTCATAATTTGGAGGTACGTATATGTTACTGATTGTTAGTTTCTGTGGAGTATATATTTCAATGGCAATTGCTTCCAGTTCTGTATTTAATTGTAATTCTGCAGCGTGAAGGTCTGTCTTAATAAAAATACTGACTCCTCCACTTGCGTGATTTCGTTGCCTACAATAATGAAAACCTTGATAGCCCTTGAGATATGGATTCTGATTGTTTTTGAAATGCGTTTCCTGTAGACATAGAACGTCAGGATTGTTCTCAGATAGGAGAAGTTGAATGTCGTTGAGTCTTGTGTAAAAACCATTACAATTAAACTGAATTATTTTGAACATTTAGGTAGATAATTGTGAATTATTATAGTCTGATGGTGCATCAGACATATCAGTGTTTGTTTGTAGTAGCTGTTTATTTATATTTGACATTATTCGCGTGAATCGATACTTTATTTTTCTATGTTTAAGCGAAGCGTACATATCCTTTAAACTTCTTAATAGGAGGTCTACATCTTTAGCATATTTTTTTGTTACTGCTAACGGGTCAGGTGCTGAGTATATTTCTTTTATAAACAGTTTTAGATCTTTGAATGATATTTCGTACCTGTCGGGGTGTGCACTTAGTAGATCAGTAGTGTACCTACAGGCGTTCTGCCTCACTTTGCATGTATCCCGAACGAACTTTTGTTACATTTATGCTCTTTTTACGAATAGGATGTAAATAAAGTATTTTTAGAGTTCTACATATCTGCCAAGACAACTATTTAATGAGTTTAATAACAACTGATCCAATTATCTTTCAATTAAAACAGTTTTAAATAAACGTAGCAGTCTATGGACACATAAAACAATTGCGTATTATTAAGTACTTAATTTTATAACACGTAAAATAAATATTAACTTGTACAAAGAGAGATAACAACCTCGCATTTTATAAAAAAAATGCTTAGAATTATTGTTGATAATGTTTCAAATGTATACCCGCAAATTGTAGTGAATCACATCACCTCAATGGCATACAATTAGTTTTACTGGGACATCAATCTTGTTCCGAGTGATCGTGGGTAACGAGTGGACGTAGTTTTGTGCCTCTGCGACGGGTGCCTATTTCACTGTTTACCGCAAACGCAAGTACACACACCTTTTCGATACCTACCTAACAATTCCTTCCTATATACAGCGATAAGTTAACTACCTATCATACGGTCGTGACCTGCAGGTCATGCACCAAAATCAGTATGGACGGGATTGCAGTTAATGCACCTGCAACCGATATGAACAAATTTATCGAACAAAGTGGGGTTTCCAGCCACAGAAACTCCGCTACCTCTCAAATATTAATTAACCCCAACGTGTCTCACCCTCAGCCAAACAGGATGCAAAATTTTGCAAAAGCTGTTAAAGATGTAACCCCATTTAGATACCCAAAAAAGAACCAGGCGGTAGTTATGAATGCAGTCGATGGAATTAGCATAAAAGATTATATCTATGCTGTTGGCAAACTTGTCAATCCAAAAAATATACTTGCTGCTTCTAGGCTATCAAATAACAGAATTTGCATTTATCTTACGAATAAGGACATAGTTGATAATATTATTGACAACAATCCAAGAATAAAAATAAATGACGGAAATGTAGAGATACGTCGACTTATAAACCCAGCAAAAAAAGTCATCATATCTAACGTGAGTCCAATTATCCCCAATGAAATTCTAGAACGAACCCTTACCGACGTAGGAGTAAAATTAGTATCCCCAATATATTTTATCAGAGCTGGATTAGGTGATAGTGAATATGCTCATATTGTAAGCTTTCGCAGATATGTTTTTATTGCACCAAATGAAAATCAGACCCTACCGAATTCCTTAATAATATCATTTGAACACGACCAGTATAGGATATATATTCAAGAAGGCGATAACAAATGTTACAAATGTCACCAAACAGGACACCCAGCATCAGCATGCCCCAATCTCAAAGACAAAGAAACACCAAATATACCACCCGGTCAGGTTACATCAGAATGTACAAATCTTATGGATGCTGAAATACAAGAATTATGTAGTTCACAAAATAATGAAACAACATACCCGATACCTATAAACAAAGGAAACAAGAGACTGTTACATTCAACTAGCAATGACACAGCTAATAAGACCGAAGATGAGCCCGATAGCGATACAAATAGTTTTTCACATGAAACTCCTCCTACACCAAAAACAGGAAATAAAAATAAAAAGAAGAAAAAAACACCTTCAAAAATACAAGCAAATGCAGAAGACGATAGCTCTACAAATCAACCCTCCTTAGATGAACAATTAGAACCCTTAAAGGATCTAAGTAGTGTACCTACAGGCGTTCTGCCTCACTTTGCATGTATCCCGAACGAGGGTCGCGGGTCTAGCCGGGGTCAAGGTCATTGGCCTAGCCGGGGCCAAGGTCATTGGCCTCACCTAGGTCACTTGCCACTTCCGGGAATTTTTGGGCTAGATGTCACATTTTGAAAGATTCCCACGATGAATTTTTGGGTTAAAAGTGTCATTTTTTTGAAATTTTATAAGATTTCTACGTTTATCAAAATGTTCCCAGGCCCAACAGGATGTGAGTCATCGTCTGGCAATGCAAAACTAGTTGAGACTTGTAGATGCAGGATGTTATTGAACAATGGCGTCCATTGTTTGAGAAATCTGCACGAAATTGAACAATGAAGCCATTGTTGTCTGGAGATTAAAATGTGCAAAGCTGGTAAAAATAGAACAATGACATCCATTGTTTTAAAATCAGCACGAAATTGGACAATGAAGCTATTGTTGTCTGGAGATTAAAATGTGCAAAGCTGTTAAAAATTGAACAATGAAAGCCATTGTTTGAGAAATCTGCACGATAATTGGACAATGAAGCCATTGTTGTCTGGGGGGGAATTTTTGCTGACCGCCATTATCAGATAAACAAGCTTCAGACATGTCCAGACATGTTTGCAAAGCTGTTAAAAATTTAACAAAGGAACCCATTGTTTGAGGAAAAATCTGCACAACAGCTAAATTGAATGCTGCCTTTGTTTAAAATTTTTTGCTGACGCAGGCCTCCATTATCAGCTGCGACGATGAATAAATAGCGCGGCTCGGCTGTTTGCAAGTTAGTATTACAACGACACACGCGCGCGAACATGTCTGCGACAGACAGCGTTACCGAATTAAGTTCGAACTCAATAAAAACCATCAGAGACGCGATAGCGATTGTAAAATATAGTGATGAGGCTGACAAATGGATTAAACATGTAAATAAAACCATTTTAATTGTTAGTAGATTTATACGTAAGCATAGTTTTAAAAATGAAAATCCATTCAGGCTAGAGGCAAATTTAAGTTTGTTAAAGGGGCAACGGCAATTATTGCGAAATTTAAAAGCAAAATTAGCGAAGAAGGGGGCGGGTGTAGCGAGTGGTCAGCAGCAGCAAAAGAACAAGTTGGTATGGGAAGATGTAGAATCTTGTTTTAACAGTAGAATAAGAACAGGTATGATTGTAAATTTAGGTTATAAGGAACCACAAGAATTTCTTGCAAAAGCATACAGAAGTTTCTCAATAAAAGTGAAACAAATTATAAAAGATAAGTTAATGCTTAAAGCTAACGTAATATTTAGTGCATATTTTATAAAACCTAGTAGTGGCGAGATAGATTTAAAAACGTTTGGTACTAAAAATGAAAAAATTGATTCTGGCACCAATTTAAAAGAGTGGTATGCGACTAATGTTGAGAATAAGTTGTTAACGAAATTAGAAGATTTTCAAGAACGCGATTCAGGTTGGAGTTTGCTTGAGATATTACATTTAAAAGTAAATTTAAATCATTACACGCCGTTAACAGTAGGTAAATATATTGAGTTACCTAAAGATATTAAAAATAAAAAGGCCGTCATTAACGTAAAAAATGATGACGAATATTGTTTTTTGTGGTCGGTAGTGTCAGCACTATATCCAATACATAAGAATTCTGATAGAATATTTTCATATCCACATTTCAATGAAGTTTTAAAGTACTCGGGACTAGAATTTCCAATGAAATTAAAAGATATATCAAAATTTGAGACAATGAATGATTTACGTATAAATGTATATGCGCTAGAAAGGAAAAACAAATTTGGTAAAAATTCAGTATTGCCCATATATATTAGTAAAAATACTCAAATTAATAAAGATGCTATACATTTGTTAATGATATCCAACGATGAAGGGCAGTTCCATTTCTGTTGGATAAGAAACTTATCGAGATTGGTTACAACTCAACTGCATAAGTACCACGCTCAAACTTTTGTATGCGATACGTGTTTAAATCATTTCGTAACTAAAGAATCACATTTAAGACATATTAGAAATTGTAATGGTGTAAATGAAACCAAAATCAAAATGCCCGAAGAAGGTACAACAATAGAATTTAAAGACTATAAATACCAGGAAAAAGTACCATTTTCAATCTACGCGGACGTAGAGTGTGTTTTAGAGAAAGAAAAGAATGTTGCAGGGGTTTATCAAAAACATGTTCCATTTAGTGTTGCATATTATTTAAAATGTTCATATGACGATAGTTTATCTCAATTTAATATATATCGTGGTGCTGACTGTATGGAATGGTTTGTAAAAGAATTACAATCTATAGCGTATCAAGTAAATAATATATTGTCAACTATAGAGCCTATGGATATTAGCCAGCAGGAAAACGATTCATTTCAAAAATCGGTATGCTGTTACATTTGTAAACAACCTTTTACCAATAAAGACGTGCGTGTACGTGATCACAATCATCAGACAGGTGAGTATAGAGGTAGTGCTCATCAACACTGTAATCTTAACTATAAAGATGCACATTATATTCCCGTTCTCTTTCATAATCTCAGTGGTTATGACGCTCATTTTATTATAAAACCATTGGCAAAACTGATTATGGGAGATATTAATTTGTTGCCTATAAATAAGGACAAATATATATCATTTACAAAGCATGTGGATGGTACAAATATTGATTTCAGATTTTTAGACTCGTTTCGATTTATGGCTAGCAGTTTAGAACAATTGTCATTAAATTTACCGAACAATTTAAAAACTATTACACGCAAATTTTGCAAGAGCGAAGAAGAATTTGAATTATTACTACGTAAGGGTATCTTTCCATACGACTACCTAGACAATTTTGAAAAGTTGAATGATAAAAGTCTTCCTGACAAAACACAATTTTTTAGTCAGTTGCATGGAACAGCTATTTCAGATGAAAATTATGAACATGCACTGCGTGTTTGGAACACATTTAATATGCAAACTCTAGGTCAGTATGCTGATATGTACCTTACAGTTGATGTTCTACTCTTAGCTGATGTGTTTGAGAATTTTAGAGAGAATTGTATGAAAACGTATGGATTAGATGCTCTACATTTTTACACAGCACCAGGATTGGCATTTCAGGCAATGTTAAAAACTACTAAAGTTAAACTTGAGCTGCTGACAGATGTAGATCAACTGTTGTTTATAGAGAGGGGTATTAGAGGAGGGTTAGCACAGTGTTCGAATCGATACGCTAAAGCTAATAATCGATATATGGGTGAAAAATTCGTAGAAGCCGATCTTGAATCGTATATCCTATATTTAGATATTAATAACATGTACGGGGCCGGGATGTCTGAATATCTACCGTATGGAGGGTTTGAATGGGTAAATGATTTAGATATTCCTAAAATTGATCATTTAAATACTCCAGCAGATTCTGAAACAGGTTATATTTATGAAGTCGATTTAGAATATCCTCAAAATTTATTTGAACTTCACAAAGATTTGCCTCTATGTCCTGACCATTATACACCACCAACATCCAAACAATCAAAATTGACAACCACTTTATTTAAAAAAGAAAACTACGTAATACATTACCGCAATCTGCAGCAAGCTGTAAGTTTAGGGCTAAAAATTGTAAAAATTCACAGAATATTAAAATTTAAGCAATCAGCCTGGCTTAAACCATACATAGATTTAAATACAAAATTAAGACAAGCCGCCAAAAATAATTTTGAAAAGGATTTTTATAAACTTATGAATAACGCTGTATTTGGCAAAACTATGGAAAATGTTAGAAAATACAAAACAATAAAGTTAATTTCTAAATGGGAAGGTAGGTACGGAGCCAGTGCATACATATCAAAACCAAATTTTCACAGCTGTACTATTTTAGATAAAGACTTGGTACTTATAGAATTAAATCAGTTGGAAATAGTTTTTAATAAGCCAATATTCGTTGGATTTTCAATCTTAGATATTTCAAAAATTTTAATTTACGATTTTCATTATAATTATATTAAACAAAAGATGGGTAATCAAGCAAAACTGCTGTACACAGACACTGATAGTCTCATATATCACTTTACCCTTCCAAATATATACGATTTTATACGAGAAGATATTCACAAATTTGATACAAGCGATTATCCTCCGAACAATCCATATAACCTTCCACAAGTTAATAAAAAAGTAATAGGTCTAATGAAAGACGAAATGAGTGGTAAAATAATTACCGAATTTGTTGGTCTACGTGCAAAATTGTATGCTTTCAAAACATTAGAGGATGCTGAGAATGGAGAATTTAAAATTTCAAAGAAAGCTAAAGGTATTACCAGAACTGCTTTGAATAGAATTACATTTGACGATTACAAAGACTGCCTGTTTAATAATGAAACAGTATTTTGCGATCAGAGAACAATTAGATCAAAAACCCACAACGTATTTTCTTTAAAACAAAGAAAAAAGGCTTTAGATCCACATGATGACAAAAGAATAGTAAACTGTATGTATACTGACACTTTACCTTGGGGCTACTGTCCACCAAGCACATTATAAACATGTTCCAATATTTAAATACTAACCATATAAGTTATATATTTTAGCCTAGCGTTGTACACCGCCACCACACAGATATTTTTAAATGGCTTGAGGAAAATATCAGAAAAGCTCAAAATGGTGAAGTCGTTGGTTGAAGAAGCGGTCCATGTTCCGGTCCCTGGCCTTCAACAACACCTCAAGATTATATTGATACTTACACACATTTTTAAGTTCTGTTTCCCTTATGTATAAATAATATGTATATTAATTGAATAAAGCGTATATTTAAGTGTACATTTATTCTCCCTCTCCTTGTCAAGTTTTGCTTTGCATATGAGATAAATACGGTGTATATATTAATGAAATAAAACACATATTAAAAATAAAATGTCTTTTATTTTAATCTTTAATAATTACATGTATAAGTTTATTACCTAACTTAATTTCTATCTTTATGGGATTTAAATCTAGAGGCAGTGTTGGTTCAGGAAGTGTAAAACTATATGTTGCTTGAAACGAAGGAGGTGGTGACGAGGGTGGTGGTGATGGTGACACCTGTTCCAGTTCGGATTGCTGTAGTGGTGCGCACCCCTCAAAATTTTGTGTTGAGCTTAACCACCCCTGAAAACTAAACAATCACATTTGAAATTGTGCAAATAAAGCTAAAATTAGAAGGAGGCGCAGACTATAAAAAATACTTGTCAATACTTGTGGATGTGAGCGTCTAGGGAATGTGCAAGGTTGCTAAAAAATAAACCGGATGTGAGTCATTGTCTGGAAATGCCAAACTTGTCAAAACCTGCCTGCCTGTCTGCTGCGCAATTAAACAACGAAGCCATTGTTTGAGAAATGTGCAAGGTTGCTAAAACTAAACCGGTTGTCTGGAGTTTTTGCACAGGTCAGCGCGGGAGTCTGCGCGATGGTTTGGCGGGAAATTCAAATTCTGCGTAGGTTTTTGACGGTAAATTTAAATTACACTCAGGTTTTGACGGGAAAATCTGGGAGTGTACAAGGTTGCTAAAATGTATGGGGCCTTTACACCAGATGTAGTTAATGACCTCCATTATCAGTGTCTATAAATTTGGTAAACAGACAGACAGACAGACAGACAGGCAGACAGACAGACAGACAGACAGACAGACAGACAGACAGACAGACAGACAGACAGACAGACAGACAGACAGACAGACAGACAGACAGGCAGACAGATAGATAGACAGACAGATAGACAGACAGACAGACAGACAGACAGACAGATAGACAGACAGACAGACAGACAGACAGACAGACAGACAGACAGACAGACAGATTCAGCATGAATGTCTGCAATAATTTCATTTGCTATTTCTAGCAGAGTTTTTTGGTGTTTGGAAAGTCGATAAATAATCTTATTAAGTTCTTTGTTAAGGAGGGTCTTGTTGACAGCATCCTCTTCAAATAGAAGATTGGCTAATCGTTTATGCTGAAGATTAAAATATTCACAGTAAAAGTATATATTTCTGTGCTGAATGTGACGACCGAACTTATCTCTCGACATTGTTGAACTGATTCGTTTTCATTATCGGCGCAAGTATGTAAGCGGTAGACAGGTAGACAGCTAGACAGGTAGACAGCTAGACAGATAGACAGGTAGACAGGTAGACAGCTAGACAGGTAGACAGCTAGACAGGTAGACAGCTAGACAGGTAGACAGGTAGACAGCTAGACAGGTAGACTGGTAGACAGGTCGACAGCTAGACAGGTAGACAGGTAGACAGCTAGACAGGTAGACAGGTAGACAGCTAGACAGGTAGACTGGTAGACAGGTAGACAGCTAGACAGGTAGACAGGTAGACAGCTAGACAGGTAGACAGGTAGACAGCTAGACAGGTAGACAGGTAGACAGCTAGACAGGTAGACAGGTAGACAGCTAGACAGGTAGACTGGTAGACAGGTAGACAGCTAGACAGGTAGACAGCTAGACAGGTAGACAGCTAGACAGGTAGACAGCTAGACAGGTAGACAGGTAGACAGCTAGACAGGTAGACAGGTAGACAGCTAGACAGGTAGACAGGTAGACAGCTAGACAGGTAAACAGGTAGACAGATAGACAGGTAGACAGCTAGACAGGGAGACAGCTAGACAGATAGACAGCTAGACAGGTAGACAGCTAGACATGTAGACAGCTAGACAGATAGACAGCTAGACAGGTAAACAGGTAGACAGTCAGCTAGACAGTTAGACAGACTGACAGATTCAAACTAGTTCACAACGGGTTCAATGTGCCATACAAAATGTTCACATTTTGCACAAGTGGTATAATCAAAACCATTAATCGCATCTGATGTCTACTTGTTCAGACCTGTTATAGCTTACGCAAACATTTCCTGCAGCCAGTGTAAGGTAGGGGGGAATATTATATATATAAGAATACTAATCATAGAAATATTAGTTTTACGATAACAATGATGTCGAAAGCCTTTACCGAAGACTGCATTTCCCGCCAAAACCTAGACAGAATTTAAATTTTCCGTCAAAACCTGAGTGTAATTTAAATTTACCGTCAAAAACCTACGCAGAATTTGAATTTCCCGCCAAACCATCGCGCAGACTCCCGCGCTGACCTGTGCAAAAACTCCAGACAACCGGTTTAGTTTTAGCAACCTTGCACATTTCTCAAACAATGGCTTCGTTGTTTAATTGCGCAGCAGACAGGCAGGCAGGTTTTGACAAGTTTGGCATTTCCAGACAATGACTCACATCCGGTTTATTTTTTAGCAACCTTGCACATTCCCTAGACGCTCACATCCACAAGTATTGACAAGTATTTTTTATAGTCTGCGCCTCCTTCTAATTTTAGCTTTATTTGCACAATTTCAAATGTGATTGTTTAGTTTTCAGGGGTGGTTAAGCTCAACACAAAATTTTGAGGGGTGCGCACCACTACAGCAATCCGAACTGGAACAGGTGTCACCATCACCACCACCCTCGTCACCACCTCCTTCGTTTCAAGCAACATATAGTTTTACACTTCCTGAACCAACACTGCCTCTAGATTTAAATCCCATAAAGATAGAAATTAAGTTAGGTAATAAACTTATACATGTAATTATTAAAGATTAAAATAAAAGACATTTTATTTTTAATATGTGTTTTATTTCATTAATATATACACCGTATTTATCTCATATGCAAAGCAAAACTTGACAAGGAGAGGGAGAATAAATGTACACTTAAATATACGCTTTATTCAATTAATATACATATTATTTATACATAAGGGAAACAGAACTTAAAAATGTGTGTAAGTATCAATATAATCTTGAGGTGTTGTTGAAGGCCAGGGACCGGAACA
This sequence comes from Agriotes lineatus, assembly GCA_940337035.1. Classification (NCBI taxonomy): domain Eukaryota; kingdom Metazoa; phylum Arthropoda; class Insecta; order Coleoptera; family Elateridae; genus Agriotes; species Agriotes lineatus. The sequence goes on along the minus strand of OW679194.1, from coordinate 194,590,087 downwards.
TGGACCGCTTCTTCAACCAACGACTTCACCATTTTGAGCTTTTCTGATATTTTCCTCAAGCCATTTAAAAATATCTGTGTGGTGGCGGTGTACAACGCTAGGCTAAAATATATAACTTATATGGTTAGTATTTAAATATTGGAACATGTTTATAATGTGCTTGGTGGACAGTAGCCCCAAGGTAAAGTGTCAGTATACATACAGTTTACTATTCTTTTGTCATCATGTGGATCTAAAGCCTTTTTTCTTTGTTTTAAAGAAAATACGTTGTGGGTTTTTGATCTAATTGTTCTCTGATCGCAAAATACTGTTTCATTATTAAACAGGCAGTCTTTGTAATCGTCAAATGTAATTCTATTCAAAGCAGTTCTGGTAATACCTTTAGCTTTCTTTGAAATTTTAAATTCTCCATTCTCAGCATCCTCTAATGTTTTGAAAGCATACAATTTTGCACGTAGACCAACAAATTCGGTAATTATTTTACCACTCATTTCGTCTTTCATTAGACCTATTACTTTTTTATTAACTTGTGGAAGGTTATATGGATTGTTCGGAGGATAATCGCTTGTATCAAATTTGTGAATATCTTCTCGTATAAAATCGTATATATTTGGAAGGGTAAAGTGATATATGAGACTATCAGTGTCTGTGTACAGCAGTTTTGCTTGATTACCCATCTTTTGTTTAATATAATTATAATGAAAATCGTAAATTAAAATTTTTGAAATATCTAAGATTGAAAATCCAACGAATATTGGCTTATTAAAAACTATTTCCAACTGATTTAATTCTATAAGTACCAAGTCTTTATCTAAAATAGTACAGCTGTGAAAATTTGGTTTTGATATGTATGCACTGGCTCCGTACCTACCTTCCCATTTAGAAATTAACTTTATTGTTTTGTATTTTCTAACATTTTCCATAGTTTTGCCAAATACAGCGTTATTCATAAGTTTATAAAAATCCTTTTCAAAATTATTTTTGGCGGCTTGTCTTAATTTTGTATTTAAATCTATGTATGGTTTAAGCCAGGCTGATTGCTTAAATTTTAATATTCTGTGAATTTTTACAATTTTTAGCCCTAAACTTACAGCTTGCTGCAGATTGCGGTAATGTATTACGTAGTTTTCTTTTTTAAATAAAGTGGTTGTCAATTTTGATTGTTTGGATGTTGGTGGTGTATAATGGTCAGGACATAGAGGCAAATCTTTGTGAAGTTCAAATAAATTTTGAGGATATTCTAAATCGACTTCATAAATATAACCTGTTTCAGAATCTGCTGGAGTATTTAAATGATCAATTTTAGGAATATCTAAATCATTTACCCATTCAAACCCTCCATACGGTAGATATTCAGACATCCCGGCCCCGTACATGTTATTAATATCTAAATATAGGATATACGATTCAAGATCGGCTTCTACGAATTTTTCACCCATATATCGATTATTAGCTTTAGCGTATCGATTCGAACACTGTGCTAACCCTCCTCTAATACCCCTCTCTATAAACAACAGTTGATCTACATCTGTCAGCAGCTCAAGTTTAACTTTAGTAGTTTTTAACATTGCCTGAAATGCCAATCCTGGTGCTGTGTAAAAATGTAGAGCATCTAATCCATACGTTTTCATACAATTCTCTCTAAAATTCTCAAACACATCAGCTAAGAGTAGAACATCAACTGTAAGGTACATATCAGCATACTGACCTAGAGTTTGCATATTAAATGTGTTCCAAACACGCAGTGCATGTTCATAATTTTCATCTGAAATAGCTGTTCCATGCAACTGACTAAAAAATTGTGTTTTGTCAGGAAGACTTTTATCATTCAACTTTTCAAAATTGTCTAGGTAGTCGTATGGAAAGATACCCTTACGTAGTAATAATTCAAATTCTTCTTCGCTCTTGCAAAATTTGCGTGTAATAGTTTTTAAATTGTTCGGTAAATTTAATGACAATTGTTCTAAACTGCTAGCCATAAATCGAAACGAGTCTAAAAATCTGAAATCAATATTTGTACCATCCACATGCTTTGTAAATGATATATATTTGTCCTTATTTATAGGCAACAAATTAATATCTCCCATAATCAGTTTTGCCAATGGTTTTATAATAAAATGAGCGTCATAACCACTGAGATTATGAAAGAGAACGGGAATATAATGTGCATCTTTATAGTTAAGATTACAGTGTTGATGAGCACTACCTCTATACTCACCTGTCTGATGATTGTGATCACGTACACGCACGTCTTTATTGGTAAAAGGTTGTTTACAAATGTAACAGCATACCGATTTTTGAAATGAATCGTTTTCCTGCTGGCTAATATCCATAGGCTCTATAGTTGACAATATATTATTTACTTGATACGCTATAGATTGTAATTCTTTTACAAACCATTCCATACAGTCAGCACCACGATATATATTAAATTGAGATAAACTATCGTCATATGAACATTTTAAATAATATGCAACACTAAATGGAACATGTTTTTGATAAACCCCTGCAACATTCTTTTCTTTCTCTAAAACACACTCTACGTCCGCGTAGATTGAAAATGGTACTTTTTCCTGGTATTTATAGTCTTTAAATTCTATTGTTGTACCTTCTTCGGGCATTTTGATTTTGGTTTCATTTACACCATTACAATTTCTAATATGTCTTAAATGTGATTCTTTAGTTACGAAATGATTTAAACACGTATCGCATACAAAAGTTTGAGCGTGGTACTTATGCAGTTGAGTTGTAACCAATCTCGATAAGTTTCTTATCCAACAGAAATGGAACTGCCCTTCATCGTTGGATATCATTAACAAATGTATAGCATCTTTATTAATTTGAGTATTTTTACTAATATATATGGGCAATACTGAATTTTTACCAAATTTGTTTTTCCTTTCTAGCGCATATACATTTATACGTAAATCATTCATTGTCTCAAATTTTGATATATCTTTTAATTTCATTGGAAATTCTAGTCCCGAGTACTTTAAAACTTCATTGAAATGTGGATATGAAAATATTCTATCAGAATTCTTATGTATTGGATATAGTGCTGACACTACCGACCACAAAAAACAATATTCGTCATCATTTTTTACGTTAATGACGGCCTTTTTATTTTTAATATCTTTAGGTAACTCAATATATTTACCTACTGTTAACGGCGTGTAATGATTTAAATTTACTTTTAAATGTAATATCTCAAGCAAACTCCAACCTGAATCGCGTTCTTGAAAATCTTCTAATTTCGTTAACAACTTATTCTCAACATTAGTCGCATACCACTCTTTTAAATTGGTGCCAGAATCAATTTTTTCATTTTTAGTACCAAACGTTTTTAAATCTATCTCGCCACTACTAGGTTTTATAAAATATGCACTAAATATTACGTTAGCTTTAAGCATTAACTTATCTTTTATAATTTGTTTCACTTTTATTGAGAAACTTCTGTATGCTTTTGCAAGAAATTCTTGTGGTTCCTTATAACCTAAATTTACAATCATACCTGTTCTTATTCTACTGTTAAAACAAGATTCTACATCTTCCCATACCAACTTGTTCTTTTGCTGCTGCTGACCACTCGCTACACCCGCCCCCTTCTTCGCTAATTTTGCTTTTAAATTTCGCAATAATTGCCGTTGCCCCTTTAACAAACTTAAATTTGCCTCTAGCCTGAATGGATTTTCATTTTTAAAACTATGCTTACGTATAAATCTACTAACAATTAAAATGGTTTTATTTACATGTTTAATCCATTTGTCAGCCTCATCACTATATTTTACAATCGCTATCGCGTCTCTGATGGTTTTTATTGAGTTCGAACTTAATTCGGTAACGCTGTCTGTCGCAGACATGTTCGCGCGCGTGTGTCGTTGTAATACTAACTTGCAAACAGCCGAGCCGCGCTATTTATTCATCGTCGCAGCTGATAATGGAGGCCTGCGTCAGCAAAAAATTTTAAACAAAGGCAGCATTCAATTTAGCTGTTGTGCAGATTTTTCCTCAAACAATGGGTTCCTTTGTTAAATTTTTAACAGCTTTGCAAACATGTCTGGACATGTCTGAAGCTTGTTTATCTGATAATGGCGGTCAGCAAAAAATTCCCCCCCAGACAACAATGGCTTCATTGTCCAATTATCGTGCAGATTTCTCAAACAATGGCTTTCATTGTTCAATTTTTAACAGCTTTGCACATTTTAATCTCCAGACAACAATAGCTTCATTGTCCAATTTCGTGCTGATTTTAAAACAATGGATGTCATTGTTCTATTTTTACCAGCTTTGCACATTTTAATCTCCAGGCAACAATGGCTTCATTGTTCAATTTCGTGCAGATTTCTCAAACAATGGACGCCATTGTTCAATAACATCCTGCATCTACAAGTCTCAACTAGTTTTGCATTGCCAGACGATGACTCACATCCTGTTGGGCCTGGGAACATTTTGATAAACGTAGAAATCTTATAAAATTTCAAAAAAATGACACTTTTAACCCAAAAATTCATCGTGGGAATCTTTCAAAATGTGACATCTAGCCCAAAAATTCCCGGAAGTGGCAAGTGACCTAGGTGAGGCCAATGACCTTGGCCCCGGCTAGGCCAATGACCTTGACCCCGGCTAGACCCGCGACCCTCGTTCGGGATACATGCAAAGTGAGGCAGAACGCCTGTAGGTACACTACTTAGATCCTTTAAGGGTTCTAATTGTTCATCTAAGGAGGGTTGATTTGTAGAGCTATCGTCTTCTGCATTTGCTTGTATTTTTGAAGGTGTTTTTTTCTTCTTTTTATTTTTATTTCCTGTTTTTGGTGTAGGAGGAGTTTCATGTGAAAAACTATTTGTATCGCTATCGGGCTCATCTTCGGTCTTATTAGCTGTGTCATTGCTAGTTGAATGTAACAGTCTCTTGTTTCCTTTGTTTATAGGTATCGGGTATGTTGTTTCATTATTTTGTGAACTACATAATTCTTGTATTTCAGCATCCATAAGATTTGTACATTCTGATGTAACCTGACCGGGTGGTATATTTGGTGTTTCTTTGTCTTTGAGATTGGGGCATGCTGATGCTGGGTGTCCTGTTTGGTGACATTTGTAACATTTGTTATCGCCTTCTTGAATATATATCCTATACTGGTCGTGTTCAAATGATATTATTAAGGAATTCGGTAGGGTCTGATTTTCATTTGGTGCAATAAAAACATATCTGCGAAAGCTTACAATATGAGCATATTCACTATCACCTAATCCAGCTCTGATAAAATATATTGGGGATACTAATTTTACTCCTACGTCGGTAAGGGTTCGTTCTAGAATTTCATTGGGGATAATTGGACTCACGTTAGATATGATGACTTTTTTTGCTGGGTTTATAAGTCGACGTATCTCTACATTTCCGTCATTTATTTTTATTCTTGGATTGTTGTCAATAATATTATCAACTATGTCCTTATTCGTAAGATAAATGCAAATTCTGTTATTTGATAGCCTAGAAGCAGCAAGTATATTTTTTGGATTGACAAGTTTGCCAACAGCATAGATATAATCTTTTATGCTAATTCCATCGACTGCATTCATAACTACCGCCTGGTTCTTTTTTGGGTATCTAAATGGGGTTACATCTTTAACAGCTTTTGCAAAATTTTGCATCCTGTTTGGCTGAGGGTGAGACACGTTGGGGTTAATTAATATTTGAGAGGTAGCGGAGTTTCTGTGGCTGGAAACCCCACTTTGTTCGATAAATTTGTTCATATCGGTTGCAGGTGCATTAACTGCAATCCCGTCCATACTGATTTTGGTGCATGACCTGCAGGTCACGACCGTATGATAGGTAGTTAACTTATCGCTGTATATAGGAAGGAATTGTTAGGTAGGTATCGAAAAGGTGTGTGTACTTGCGTTTGCGGTAAACAGTGAAATAGGCACCCGTCGCAGAGGCACAAAACTACGTCCACTCGTTACCCACGATCACTCGGAACAAGATTGATGTCCCAGTAAAACTAATTGTATGCCATTGAGGTGATGTGATTCACTACAATTTGCGGGTATACATTTGAAACATTATCAACAATAATTCTAAGCATTTTTTTTATAAAATGCGAGGTTGTTATCTCTCTTTGTACAAGTTAATATTTATTTTACGTGTTATAAAATTAAGTACTTAATAATACGCAATTGTTTTATGTGTCCATAGACTGCTACGTTTATTTAAAACTGTTTTAATTGAAAGATAATTGGATCAGTTGTTATTAAACTCATTAAATAGTTGTCTTGGCAGATATGTAGAACTCTAAAAATACTTTATTTACATCCTATTCGTAAAAAGAGCATAAATGTAACATAGGACAGACGTGAAAATATAGTGCATGTAAAACCATAACTGATAGCTGCTGGTAGTATTGGTTAGGGAACATAATTTATTCATGATAAAAGCCATTCTTTATCTCCGAAACGTATAATATCACATCACTTTAAACTCGAGTACGGGTATAATCTATCTTCTTCTTCAGGTGCCATCTCCATTCAATTAAGGTTGACGACAATTTCGGCATACTTATTGCGGTCTAGAGTTGTATGAATTAAAGATTATGTGTTCATACCAGTCCAGTCGCGTACATTTTTCCGCCATGAATGTTGTCTGCCGCCAGGTCCACGTTTTCATTCGATTTTCCTTCGATTACCTATAGTCTATAAAACTTACCAATTCACTTAAAACGTACATCCAAATTCCGATCGCTATTTTACAATCTGTAGAATTTGTGGAAAAATAGATAAATAAAAAAATACCTTAAATTACTTCTCTTTCGATCCTCCGCTGCTTCTGTTAAATTATGATAAATTCCTTAGAAATATTATATCGCAATTGATGTAATGCGGCATGTGTGTATTCTGCCAACACATAAAATTGTATTTTTAAATTTTCTTTGTCTAGATTCGATTTCTTGAAAATAAATTTTTTAGTAGTCGGTTTTCCTGGACTCTAGAACTCAAACTGAAATAACGTAACGTTACTTAACTAAGAAATGTGTTGTTGGTACATATGAAATGTGATAAGCTCATACATTATGTTTTATTTTGTTATAAATTTAATGTTAAATGGTATCATAATTTAAACTTAAACTATTGTTGTTATATACATTTACAAGAAGAAGGAAGACACTAAAACATCAAATTTACGGCAGCAGTGAACAACATTATCTTGTTAGTATTGTCAACTATATATATAGGTTGCCTTAATGTCAATTTGACGTATTTGGCGTTTAATAGGGTACGGACAGATCGTGGTTTCTTTTCACTCTAAAGCACTTTAGAGTGAGAGGGGACAACGATCTGTTCGTACCCTGGTAAAGGAAAAATACGTCAAATTGACATCAAAACACCCGAATGTCAACGATTAATTATTCTACTCACAACATTCAGTTTCTTTGTGGTCAAGAAGACTTCTTTCAAAAAATGTAGCTATATTCCAGATCCAATGTAATGAATTACTTAAATTCTTGAAAACAAAATTTAATCTTAACAGAATCAGCTGATATATAACGAATACAGGAAAATTATTAATTAAAATACACTTCCTTACATATAAAGTCTATGGTGCGTGCCTGCCTACTTGCGTATGTTACGTTTTCAGCACCATCTAAAGGCAGTGGCAAAAACTTTACTACTACAGGTTGCTGCGCAGCTTTTTCAGCATCGAACGGCCATCCCATAAACTTTACTGCTACAAGATTCTCTAACTGTTTTCTTTTTTAAGTTCTTTATTTACAATTCAATAAGGCTGGCTATTTGGTCTGGTGTCAATAAGATGTTTGACAGGTTAAAGATGGTATAGAATTAAGTATCAGGTAGCTAATACCAGCTTAAGAACAAGGTCTCAATTCTATGGCCTGACATCAGCGCAGGTAGATTGAATTGGCCACTGATTGAATTTTATCCACGTCCAGTCTCTGAGATAAGATGATCGATAAATTTAATCATTGGCTAATTCGACCTACCTATGCTGACGTCACGCCCGAGAGCTAAGGGCTGCTTTTCAGTTGGTATTGGGGGAGCGCTGAACATCTGCCCATATAATACTATTGCAATGCTAATCGAAACAATGTATAGTAACTCATTATTTGACATTTTGTTATCAGAATGTCGGTTGTTGGGTACAGTGTAGTTGCAATCGGCGTTAAAAAAACTAAATAGAAAGCATTTTTGCGGCTTGTTACCTAAGTGATGGATTTCGGAAGGGTGTATAACCATTCGCATCTGAAAAAAATATGTTGTCATTAGATTTCTCATGACTTGTCAACAACAATTTCATTAGTGTGAACAATTCTCAAGGAGCTTCTCTTATGTAGCAACACATACTTTAGAAGATGGACATACAGTTAATGCAAAATTGTTTAGCACTATGACAATGCGTCTTCTCATATGGTGAACGAATAACGACGTTTTAGAACGTTCGGGAGTAACAATAATTCATTCATTTATCATCTATGCCTCTGTTACCTTAAGATGTCGAGGACCATTCATACTTCACGGGAAGTGCAGCGGAGGTAATGAAGCGCCCACGACTTAAATTATGCTCACCCGCATGTTAACATACCGCACACTAAGCAACCCTACCTGACTTACAGCTATCTTAATTAATGAGTTCAATAACATTGCCGCTCCAAGAAAATTTTCGGCTACGGCCAAGTTTGAACCCATGTCCACCTGGTTGTTAAGAAAACTGAGAACTCACTCAACCACCCAAGTGGCCTTTTTGTATACTTAAAAACAAAAACATTTAATTATTGTCTTAACGTATGGGTCATAACTTTTGAGAAAAAGGGGCCTTGAAATTTCTGCTCGATTTTGATGTCTGATCTAGTTGTGAAACCGGTAAACAAATCGTGTTTTGTCGTTATTGAGATTAGTTTTCATGTTGTTAAAAGACCTTAAATTAACCATTAATTTTCGTTTGAATAAAATTTCGTTATTTTGCTGATTAAGCATTTTCTCAAAACTTATGACCCATACGTTATTAAAAGTGTAGAGTTGTTTTTACATAGGTACCGAGAATATGGACCTTAGACATCAAGCTTTGATTGAAGGCTTTAAATATATTTAAATGTATTGGCTGAGGAGAAGAAACTCCTCGCTGTCAATATACGTACAATAAACTACTGCAGTTGTTTTCACGTACAGAGAATATGGAGGGATTGTCAGAAATTCTCGGTGTGTGAACACAACTGCATGACAATGTCTACATTTTACTCATAAAATAAGTAACACTGAGTTTTGCAGATGATCAGACAGACAATGTTGGTTCAGGATTCATATGGTAGGAAATTTATGCTAAAACGATTACACACATAATATCGGAAATTGGAACTGCAAGTAATCTTATAAAAGACACAACATTCCGTTGTAAATTGTTAAGCATAATTTCAGGTCTTATTAAATAATACCACCCAGGTAAAACAATTGGACAAATTTAAGTATTTTTGGAGCAGTGGTGGATAAATATGGAATATGAGAGCAGAAAATAAACCAAAGGATACAAAACGCAAGAAAGGTAACAGGTTATAGTAAACACCACATAAAAATTACTTTCAGGTGGTCTTTCGGCACGTTTACACGTAAAAATTTCATTTATGTAGAAAAGCCACCACAATAAGCATTTTCAGGCATTTTATCTAAACTTCCGGTCTTTACTCATAACCAAAAAAGCACATTTCAAAGGGTTTAATACTTTTATCAACTTTAAATTGATAACAAGAGTTTGGAAAACCATTATTAGTACTTACTGTATCAGGAGGAGGTAACATTAGCATTTTTCTCTGTGATATAGATTGGTCTAGTTAACCCACCATTTATCTATAATGAATTTCTAATTTTTTACACGCTTAATGATACCCCCAAATGAGTTTCGATTAGTGTAATTTGCAATAAAAGTTGCTGTGAACCAGACCGCTTTTACTTGCACCAGAATCGGTTAACGAGCACTCGTCCTACAGTGGAATATTGCTTAACATGGAATTTAAGAGGCCCACGCATTGTGCTTTTGAAGTATGTGAGCACAGGCGGTAGTAATTATAACTGATTAATATCATTTGCATATTTACGACACAAGAAATTTATGTCAACTCGCACGCCCATTTCGTTGTAAGTACAACAGTGCGTGTAATTTGTTTTCACTTCTACATTCTTCGGATTTTGTATTGTAATTTATAAGTGCGTTTGTTCTCTGGCCGGCATCCGCCGTACAAACCGTTTTCAGGAAATTCCTGTGTGTTTTCGACGGGTAAATTGAGAAACGCGATGCATAAATTCCAACTCATTTTAATACCGCGTCCAGTCTCGTTCGTATTTACATAAAGATGCAAGGAAGAATGACCATGGCAATCCTATTATTTTAGAAAAAATGGGCATTAAATTTATTCGAACGCTAGAACAGGAGCCCATATTTAATTTGTAAACCAGAAATATGATTTGTGTGTCTAATCCAATATTTATGAGTGGTTAGCCAATGTGTAGGTACTTTACAATAATGATTGTACTGTTGATTGCCAGGAGTCTTTGTAATTTATTCAGCTTCCACTCTATTAAGTTATGTGTTTTAACTAATTCAGAAAAATTAATAATAATAATAATAATAATAATAATAATAATGGACTTTTATTTTCGGTCTAGACATACACAAATAATAATAATAATGACAATGAAAATAGTTACACATTACATTACTTAAAAAAAATATATATTGTTGAGCAAAAAGAGTAAAAATTAAAATAGTAATGAACTAAAAATGTATAACATTAGACCGAAAATCGCAAGGCAGAGTTCAGTAATGTAGTGAAACTACTACTGATCTCCCACTCAAACCTTGTAATCAACATTAAAACTATGTCGTGCAAACGCGAAAAAACAAAATACATAATTTACAAAAAAATAATAATAATCAACTTGCAACACACTAACATGGGAATTTAACTGCATTAGACATTTAACTTTATCGACTCTATTGACTCTCGAAAAGATGACGGCGCATATGTTTCTTAAACGAAATTACACTAAGGCTCTTAAATTCAGCAGGAACAGCGTTATAAAGTTTATAAGCACAGTAAGAAAAAGAACGTTCGAAAAGAGCAGTTGTGTGAAGTGGAGGGGTGATCAGACCTTTGTTTCTAATATTCAAGTTATGTACGTCTGTTCGAAAAGATATACGCCTGTGTAAATAAGAAGGTTTTTTATGCAGAATAATTTTATGATATAAAGTAACAGCTTGCAAAATGAAACGATTTTTCATGTTCAACCAGCCAGTTTCTATACAAATACACTTGTATATTATTAACAACTTAGAACTCGGGTATTGAGATAAGATATTAATACACATACATAGACATCCATATACATATTATATACAAAATAGCGTGCTGTACTTTAAATACCGTCACACAGAACTAGCTGCTTTGCATTATGATTATTCAAAGATTATGCAGAAAAAGTATAAAGTTAGTAAACGGCGTCTGTTATTAACATAATAACTTACTTTGGTAAATATTACAAAGCCGTTGCATTGTGGTATTTGCCATTCACAACGTATCTCCGCGTTTATGTTTATATATCATGATAAGTGCATGTAAATGAGAATAGAATGCGTTCTTTGCGTGCACCATTCAATATCTTTCTGGAGCATGTGAATGATTGCTGTAGATAAATCTTCCAATTTGAATGTGATAAATCTGTGTTAATTAAATATAGGAGCTTTAAATCTTATCCTTACGGCTAATGTGAAACTATAGACATGCAAGATCGAGATATTAAAATGCAAGGAAACCGAATATACAGGGTCTTTCATTAATAATTGGAAGTATTTTAACAGTAGAATCCTGGGCTCAAAATATTAATATTTAACTAAAATCACTTAGATAAAATATGGCTCCTTACTGAGATACAGGGTGTTTTATTTAAAAATTTAAAAGTGATTTTTTTCCATTACTTTAAAACTATTTGACGTATCCGTATCATATTTGGCAGGAAGTGTAGACACTGTAAACCATACTAAATTATGTTAAATAAACGTTTCTGGCTACTACCAGAGGCGTACGACAAGGGCAAGTGATTGGTTGACCCTTCCCAAATTCTACGCTACTGGCGGAATGGCCATTTTAGCACACTTTTTCGATTTTTCAATACTTTCTACGTAAATAACATACTCTTCCTTCGTAATGATAAAGTAATTATTTTTCGAGATATTTAAAGTTAAACGTAAAGCTGAACAGTTATTTTGATTTTAATATGTATTAATTATGTCGGTGTTTTTTGTCATAAGATTGCATTTATTACGCAAATGAAACTTTAATCTGTATTAAAAAAAAATCGCTGGTATACTCACAAGAAATAAATAATCGTGAAGAACTATGGCAGCAAATAGTAAATTCCGCTCATTTTATTGCCAATCAGCCAAACATATTTTTTAAAGTTAGAATATCGTTTAGGAAAAGAATTGATAAGCTTATTGAGGTAAACGGGGGTCACATTAAACATTTATTACAAAAGGTTTCTGATATTTTCGTGTTATTAAAATTGTTCTTTTATTTAGATTATAACAAAATGGTTCTTTTCAGAACCACAATTTGTTTTTTTGTTGATGCATCTATGTATTCGTTTCAATAAATTTTATTAAATAACATTATGTTTTTTTGTTAATACGAATTAAAGTTTCATTTGCGTAATAAATGCAATCTTATGACAAAAAACACTGACATAATTAATACACATTAAAATCAAAATAACTGTTCAGCTTTATGATTAACATTAAAAGGTTTAATGAGATCCTTTAATTAAAAGTAACTAGATATAAAATCTTTAACGTGACAGAAAGTCGATTTAGCGAGATCAAAAGAAGTTTCAATAGGTCTAAAACCAGAGAATCTCATTAAATAAACAAGCTTAAAGCCATTTTAACAAAACAGTAGTCGGTTAAAGGAAATTTGATAGTTTAAAGAAAATTTAGTTAAGTTTGTTTTAAATAGTTAAAAATCGTTTTGAAAACAATAAATTAATGTTTATGAAATTGAATGCGATTTTAAGGAGATTAAAATACATTTCATTGAGATCTATGAAAGATTTGAGGGTGAGTGCAGACTATCACCGATGTAGATGTAGACCCGACTAAAATTGCCGCCAACGTGAACCACCGATGTTGGATTTATATCCTACTGAAATTATCATCGACTTGGTTTATTACCGGCTGTAAGAATTTTGTGGAAAATATAATTGCTTACATTTTGAGCCAATCATCATCTTTTAAATTTAAGACATTGGCTAATAGGACCTTCTACCATACTGACAATATAGCGACTCGCGATTTTCGATTTGGTACGAGCTAACTTGGTTTTATTTCACGTGTCAAATGAACTAATTTAGAAATGTCAACTGATTTTTCAAGGTTAGGTCGTGCGTTTAAAGTATAAAAAGCTACAAAAAGTGTATTTCGGACAAACATTGATCATTAGCATTGATACTCAGGTAATAAAATAGTATTACGTTCCCTTTTCTATATATTTTAAATCATTATACTTATTCTCTTCCTAAATATAATTCGTAGTATGCCTACTAATCTATAATTTTTTAAGAATATCACTTCGTTATAATCCCAGTGCATGTATCAGCTTTGGGATTATAACTCATAATATTCATCAAAAAATCATCGATAATACCATACTGCTTATTATACTACCCCTGAAGATATATGAAGTACAATCGAACTAAAATAACACCAACTTGGTTTACCACCGACTTGGATTACTACCAATGTGGATTTACATCCCACTGGAACTACACCGACGTAAAGTATCACCACCTAGGTTTACCAGCTTCCGGCCGCATCTGACAGCGGTTGTTGCAATTCATTTTACGTGAAAAATTAGGAAAATATTTTTTTATGTTGAAAAGAAAGCGGATCGGTGGTATTTTCGTTTAGTGGTGTTTTAAGTTGGCGTGGCAAAATCTACAAATTTGCTTGAGTCTACTCAATGTTTATTTTGAATCGAAGTTAAGCTTAGTCGGCGGTTGTTACGGGCTACAACGGCATTTACGACAACACGTCAACTCATAACGGTATTTACGAAAAGCCCGATCAAGCTAGATGACTAGCGCGTAAGATATCTCACCAAATCGTGGATGTAACTCACATAGGACCGCTGCCCAGCTCATACAACAGTGGAGCGAGGGGTGGTCCAACACGAGATAACACAAAGGCAACGGCCTAATAAACGGTAAACAGATCTAAATTGATTACGATAAAAGAGAATGCACAGGTAAACTCACTGAGGAACAGGAAAGCAGATGAATCCACCTTTTGACTTTAAACTTGGCAGTAGGCTGGACAGCTATAACGGTTTGAAAATTACTAAAGGTACGCATTAAGAGCTAAATAACCGAGACGTTACACCAAGTGTCCGATAATTCCACAAAGCACACTCTATATATGCTAAACGGCACATTAAACGTTAATAAGTAATACAAACGATACCTGTAAGGAATTTGGCTGTGCGGCAACCAGTGCCATAAGCTGCTGTGATGGCTACGGTACCCAGATACTGCAGGGAACGAAACGGAAGGGCATACTGCAACATCACAACGGGCTGCGGGAGCTAGACACATGCGGAATTTATCCATACGAGACGTAATACGAAGGTCGCACGGAAGGCAGAACGGTAAAACGACAGCTTCGCCAACACAACACTGCTAATGAGTCCCCAACAAAGGAATCCATCTAATCGACGCGAAATATAGGAGTCTGCGGCTCCGCGGCAAATCGGAAAACACAAAATGCTTACGGTAATCAAAAAACGACAGCCCCAAACGGTCACTCACGCCCACACACACCAAGATAATCCCATATAATGCGTAACGCACGGCCAAATGCCTTGAAACGCCGGGGGTCCTAATAACAATAAAACCAGCAGCATTCGCACACAGACTGAACAGCACAAGACGGTAAACACCCCCGCAAGCGCGAGCGCCAAAGGGCGCACTGCGGAAGGTCCACTTCTTAACTCAACCTTTGCATGCAGACGCCGGATGCCAACTGAACTCAAAATGCAGCGACAGACAGCGTGTGATCGATAAAGAAACGGGGCAGTCGAGCTGTACATGATAGCTCGCTCTCTCGCACCCATGGTCGTTTTTTGTTAGATTCACGTCGCGGAACGTTCCAGAATGCGGCTTGTAGACAAATCGATACTTGTAACCTAGCGTGCCAACGAATATAAGTAAGCTACGCCAAATAAGTGCCTTTCAGATCCGATAGCTGTAAGCGAACGACCTAGCGGTGTGCGTTAGAAACCATTAAATGCTTGTCTAAAACTCGATATGCTTAACTTCAAGCGGAATAATAGGAAAAACCCATATACAGGTGGGGGTCGTAATTTAGAAAAATAGACTAAATAGCCGTACGTTCGTACAATTTAAAAATGTCCTGACACGGTAATACATATTTTGATAAATATTAAAATAACATATAGTACGCATAAGTATCTACATCATTTGGTGGTCCCTTATTTCATGCGGCGATGTTTAAGACAGTTGTTAGAATGTCGGTAGTAGTCCACATCGGTGGTACTGTATACAAACCTAATTTGAGGTTGATAAGCATGATTTATAAAATTATATAAAACTATACCAGTAGTCGTTTTAACAAGATTAAATAATCAATTAAATGAATTTGGTCTGTTTCAGGAAAATTATTGAATTGTATTATAAAATGACTCAAATAATATTACAAAATTGTTTTAACAAGTTTAAAATTGATTTATTTAACAAGATTAATGCATCTGTGTAATGAGGTTTCGTCCATTTAAACAAGAATAAAGATCTTACAATGTGTTATGTCTTTTGAAGGAGATACATATAGCTAGGTTTAAAACGTAGATGAAAGAGAGCCTGTTTTAACATTTAAAAAAGAATTACACTACATGAAAGTACGGCGACGAAACATGTGGCTTTGTTGAAGTTCGCGGAGTAGGTATATTAAACTATACACCGACCCCGGTAGTTTTAAAGTGCAATAGTCTGTAAACAAATGCAATTTACATTTTTTATGTTTAGTTGTCATTAAAATATTCCAATGCAATGTATTTAGCAATGAAGAAGAGACACAAACAGTGCTAATTTTCACCTTCAGAGTGTTACCAAAGGATAACTAAGAAATGTTATATATGAAGAACTTAAAATCTTCTCGAAATGCCCGAAACGATTTTAAGAATGCGAGATCAAAACATGTAGTTATCAAAGCCAATAAAAATGAAGCAAAAGGGTAAGAGCGAACACAATATTTGCATATGTTCCAGATTGAAAAACAATGTTATCTTTTTGTATGCCATAAAATTTAATGCCTTGTCGGTGCATACGTTCATTAGCAATTAATATACAGAATAAAATGCAAACAGAACAGACGGGAACACGACAACACAGCAAGCTGTGCGATTATGCATTCTGCACATTTTATCTTCTGAAGAGATGAGCACGTCGCATTAGCATTTTAACAGGCTTAGAAGCTGTGGAATTGAAGAGGCCGGCCTTAACCTGCGTGCTGCACATTACAGCATGTCTATTAATTTTTTACGCAAACATGCCTCCCACCTGTGCACTTTTATATTTTACACGTCATTAACATCGCACTAATCATAAAGTTACAAGATTATTGCTCGGCCGTTCTCTGCTTTATGAGGAAAATGGACACAAGGTCTAATCTTAAGCTGCAAGTTGCAATTGTGCAAGGCAGTAAAACGGAAAAGATTTTCGCATTGCGGAGACGTTAATGATGTAATTACAAATATTTAATGTTGCGAAATTTAAATTACAATAAATTTATGAGAAACGTCATTTCGCTCGCTAAGTTTCCCAAGTCTACCTTTTAATCAGACGTTGAAATTTAATTAAAGCGATTTTATGAGTTACCCGTCAAACCGAGAGGTTTGCAGGATAAATTTATCGTAAAAACTTCTTCAATGGTTATGAAGTTGCCGCGTTGAACTCCAATTTTGTATAATTTTAGATCATCGAAGAAGGTATGCCGTTTTAAGCTAAATATTTGAACATTTTCTATATCGTAAATGTCTCTCAGTGTCAACTTGACTATCCAGCGAAGGGTATTTGCTCAAGTTGTGAGAGTTCAAGCAAGGTTTTTGACGTAGAGGTGTAAATGTTACTTTAAAAATGCCCGTAGCATACGCGAGCTCTCAAATTATGCTTGAGAGCAAGAGGCAATCTCTTGAGCAAATTAATTCAAGAGATGTAATGTAGTAATTCGCTGTTCTGAGGTGCTTTCGGTTACTTCAAGAAGGCTTCAGAATGGGGACATCGGCGGTCGAATTGCTTCGAGTGTATCGTGATATACCTTGGATGTTGAAATAATGATAAGTGCTATTAAACATCGACGATTCGGTTTGCTTCGTGTCTGGAGTTGGAAAGAATATGCTGGAACTTAAAAATAGTTTTTTTAAACAGCATCCCATTCGTTATGCCCTTAATCTGTAATATAACATATCTATTAGAGGAGGATTAGAAGATAATTAAAATACATATCTACTAATATATTAAAAGGTACCTATATACTTAAGATAAGGTAATTCCTTTAGCCAGTGTTCGGGCGAATACTTTAAAAGAGTTATTATTTTTGTTATGTGTAACGGACAGTGTAATAATTTAATGCTTTCTGTCAGTCGCCTTCTATATCTATATTATCGAACGAATATTTTGTTTTTTATTTACACACAGTTTTAATTACTTTTCCTAAAGTAAATATTCGATCGGTGTTATTTCTCTAGTCCTTTTCATCCGCACACATATTGCTCGATATTAATCAGCCATAAATAGCAGTTCACTGGCAAAGCATTTGGCTGTATGTATACAACAACATTTCTGTACAGTATTTGTGCTTTGTGAATATAGATTAATTACGCTAAGTTCAAAAAAGTGTTGTACACGCAAAAATTTTGGAAGTATACATAGGTCTAGCTAGTTAATAATACAGTGTGAGCATATGTTTAGTAAAAACACAACAACGAAGAAACTTACAACTATCCCTGTACAACACATTTTTGAACACGACTGTACAATCAGTGACTGTTTAAAAAGCAAAATATTTATAAGCATAGTATGAGAAACTTACTACCATTTAATAGATATTTCTAGATCAAGCTAGTTAAGTGCACGTTATTCACGAGAAGAGCGTTTAGTTCATGATCCCGTAAGGGCGAGTGAAATGAGAAACAGCAAGTCGGGAAAGAGCATCTTTACAGAACGTTTAGGCTGAAATAGTGCAAGTCCTGTAAAGGGCGTTTCTGGATGAGTTACGTTCAACGTTTTACGTACGACGGCATTGCATTCTACAAGAAATTAGTTTTTCAATCTGATATACAGTGTGACCAGTAAAGTCCGCATCATATGGGATTTTTTTTATTAATAGCTTTTTTCGAAATTTGACTTTGGCATCAATTTGTGCTTCGATCGAGATGAAAATTAACCCAAAAAATAGTAGTCACGTCATTCGCATTATCTGTCAAATTTTATTTTTTTTTCAAAAAAAATTCAAAAGTGGGGTTATTTCTCAAAATATCGAAAAAAGTTATTAGAAAAAGTTTTTCTAAATGCAATTTTTAGCCCTTATGCAAAATTTCAGCTGTATAAGATAATTTAGATTTTTTGCCCTTTTTTTTTAAATTGCACCACTGTTGCAAAGTAAGACTCAACGCAACCTACATAAAACTTCTTAGTTTTGACAATGCTTTATTTCACACACATTTTCTTTAAAGTAGTGCCATATTAAATGTGTGTTTTTCTACAAAATCCAAATAGGGCTATTAAAATTTGGTCACATGTGATGCAAAGTTTATTTGTTTTTGACCCTGTATAATGTAACTCCATAAAATAACTATTTTTGAAAACGCAGTTTGTGTCTAAAAGTAATACACGTTATTTTATGAAGTTACATTATACAGGGTCAAAAACAAATAAACTTTGCATCACATGTGACCAAATTTTAATAGCCCTATTTGGATTTTGTAGAAAAACACACATTTAATATGGCACTACATTAAAGAAAATGTGTGTGAAATAAAGCATTGTCAAAACTAAGAAGTTTTATGTAGGTTGCGTTGAGTCTTACTTTGCAACAGTGGTGCAATTTAAAAAAAAAGGGCAAAAAATCTAAATTATCTTATACAGCTGAAATTTTGCATATGGGCTAAAAATTGCATTTAGAAAAACTTTTTCTAATAACTTTTTTCGATATTTTGAGAAATAACCCCACTTTTGATTTTTTTTGAAAAAAAAATAAAATTTGACAGATAATGCGAATGACGTGACTACTATTTTTTGGGTTAATTTTCATCTCGATCGAAGCACAAATTGATGCCAAAGTCAAATTTCGAAAAAAGCTATTAATAAAAAAAAATCCCATATGATGCGGACTTTACTGGTCACACTGTATATAAAATTCATTACATATGTCAATTTTAGCCCATCGTAGTATGATTATTAGAGTGGAGAAAACTCATTTGGGTACAGAAAATCGTTCCACGCCGTACTAGGAAAATGTATTTGAAAACATCAAAATTGGATAAAATAAATCATCAATAAACTTAGCTTTCATGTCAGGAGTTTGCCAATGATTTTCTTTTAATAAATAATTTAACGTCTGTTCATGGCTAAAAAAAATGTAAGTAGGTACTATACAAGATAAACTTTGTGTGTTACTATATATATTTGAATTAAATTAAACCTCGGGTTTTGACAAGCTTCAATACAATTGCATTTTTTTAATTGTAAGCCTAATAAATTCTTACGTTTGAAATTTGTGTTAGGAGAATGGGTTAGATGTATAAGGTCTACACATTACCCTTTTTCTGTGACGTAACAATTTTATTTAACAATAATGGGCGAAACCAAAAATCTACAGTTTTTGGTCAGGTCCGCTTTAAGTATGGCCTGTTTTATAATACTGTCAATGTGACATTTGTCCAAAATGACAGTAAAATAATGCGCAATAACAAGCACGCGAGCAAGCCTAAAATCTTGTTAATGTGCTAGTTGGAGCATCCCTTATTTTAAAGGTTAGATTGATGTCCAATTCGTTCTGAAGTCTACTACCTGTGATCTAAATGATCTTTTAAAATTTCACTGTAATATAAGACATACGTTTTAAACGCTATCTTTTGTTATTTCTGACGTCACAGAAAAAGGGTAATGTGTAAACTTTATCTTTTAACTAATTAAGGTACTCTATTTTGAATGGTTTAGTTGGATACTGTAGCGTAAGTCACACTTTGTTGTAGAACGAAGAACTATTCGCATTACGTTAGGAGATGGTTGGTCGGCTGGTAGGGATATTAAAGGTAGTTACTTTTCTTCTGAAATGAACATCTTATTCACATTTTCTTGGGGTTGATTAGATCCGTGTCTTTTCTTCCTTAGTTTTCTAGAGTTCCTTATTTTCAGGATGGGATTTATTCCGTGAATTGGTTTGTACTTAGTGGTCTTGGAGTTTTCAGTGTCTTCGTTGTGAGTGTTGGGGTTGGATGTTGTACCCTTGTGATTGTGGTCGGAGATAGGTCTGGATGATTGTGGAATGGTTGTCTTTTGTTAGGGGTTTACCTAATTTTACTTTAGTAGTAAACATTAAACTTTCGTTTCCCTGATTACTTAGCTGCGATCACAATAACTGAAGTGTATTCATTGATGTTATAGTAACTATATGACAGCAATATATTTAAGCGTTTACTTTAAAATTGGAACATTTATTTACCAAAAGCAGGTAAACTGATCAAAATAAGAAGAAGAGTAAAATTTGATGCAATAACAATAATCGAATGCGTTTATTTTAGAACTGTACATTGTATTGTGTGTTCCAAAAAAAAATCATTTAGGGTCGGCCTTGGAAGGAAAGCTAGAAAATCTAGTCATGTCTTAACTTAAGTGTGTTGGTGAATGTCGGATTGCAATTTGTTTATGAACACATCTGTCGCTGTGACAGGTAAAAGTTTACACTGCATTAAGTTTAATTGTATCAAGCAAAAAGGAAAATAAGATGGCATGTACACAACAACAACAAGTGTAATAATCATAACGGCCAATAAAAATTGTTTTTGTTAAGTGTTTTGTACATTTTTAGGAAAATAATTCAAGTTCAAGATGTAATTTAGTTCTCTCTGACTTGGTAGTTCATTATTTGCATCAATGGGTATATCTCAAGTTACGGCAATCTTTAATTTGATCATGGCATGCTACGAATGAGTTTTTTTTTTGGAACACACGATATAATAATTATTATAAACAGTTGTAGAGCAAACCGAATTTTATAGAAATAATTTTAAATAAATGAAGTATTGTTTTACAAATTGCAACAGCAAGAAACTCATTAAATTAAACTACAAATATGTTTAGTTTTAAATATGAGATTATGCTCACCTTAATTTTAGGGATTTCTTCTTCGCTTAATCGCTTCCGCGCGATACTAAATAATTAAATCTTTTATATGTACCGTAAATCTCCACATGATGTTGGGGTATTGAATACTTAAATTATTTTCTTTGGAATACTTAGCCGAATACTTAATGCTTGTATATTTTATAGATTTTGCATTGTTGAATAATAATAAATATTGTGAGTTTGCGCAACTTCTCATTCTTTTTATTATTCTGGTTTTCTAATTTGGACTACCTCGAAGCCGTGACACTCTCTTGCTTATAATTCAGCTGGAACATTAATTTACTACACGCTTGGCAAATCTCAACTATTGTATATGTGCTTTTCGACTACCATTTCCTAAAGGAGGCTATTATTTGACACTTTCCATATGTAAGCGTGTTGTTATTGCATGCTATTCAATAAAAATATTATTGCACACATCTGTCACTTTATTGCACACTTCTGTCCAAACTGTTTATTAAATGTGGTGAGTTTTCAATGACAGTATACCCATTTTTAACGAATTTTCAATTTGAAATGACGACGTTTTGTAATCTCTTTTAGCATAAATATGTGGTAGCCGAAAAAAATATGAATACAACTCGTATGTAAAGCTTCTTTTTGCACTTGTGAGATTTAAAGAATTCGCCTTCGGCTCAATCTTTAAACTTTCTCATGCGCGCAAAAAAGCGGCACTCTAGCTACTCGTCGTATAAATAACCATTTTAAGAATAGTTTATTGTTATTATTTAGTAAATATTACATTACGAATCCCAGGTGCAGTAAAATATCAAAGTTAAACTGGAAGTAACGTTAAGTTGTTGATATTGTTAAAATAGAACGCTTATTAGATTTATTGGATTTGCGCTTATTGAGAAGTAATTTGACCATTTTTACTTCCACAATAATTGTTACAGTAATGTTTCACCAGAAGAAGTTAAGGATTTTGTAAGAATATTAAATAAAAGCAAGAAGAAAATTGAGCGGTGAAAGAAAAGCTAATGAAATACATTAATAGAAATTCTAAGACTAGGAATACATATAAACTTGCTTTGGTATTATTATATTAAAAACGAAGATTATTGCGCTATAGCTATAAAATATTAACATTTTCATTACAATTTTTTTTTAAAATAATCGACTGTTAATACTTTCTGTAATAAATAAATTTAAAATTGTATATTAATAACTGTTATCTATGCCTATAATATGAATAAAAAGCATATCCCCAGCTATCGTATACCTATCTAAAATTATATTAAAATGCATATGCGATCTGCCAATAATATTTGTAATAAAAGTGAACTACGTATATATTTTTATATTTTGACATTGTATTAACTTTATCCTACCTTTTAACAAGTGTCGAGTATTATATCTGTTACATGCTACAGTTTTTTGTGAAATTAAAAATTCGACTCAGTATGTTCTTATTAAGACTTTTTCTTAATAAATTTATTATTACCCCTAATTAGAAGAGAACTTATCGGCCAAGCTAGTAAGAAAATATACTGATAACTAATAACCAATAGAACGCAAACAAGTTGAAATCGGTTTCAAAAGAATATTTTATTAAGTTGCCGCACAGATGATATTGATTTAACCATTAATATTAGCTTATGAGGGAATTAAACATTAAACTAAATTGAATTTGTTTTAGCGGCGGTTTCGAGCTTTCGATTTCGAATTTAATTATATAAATCCATCGTAAAACCTTAGTATGTTTGTGCTGAGTTTTTTAAAAGTTTGTTTGTACCTCTCAAATATTATGTCGAAAAACTATCTTGCTTGATAAGATAATACAATTTACCTACTTACTTCAGAAAACAATTTAGCAGTATTTTTTCCTTATTTTGTTGCATATTTAAGAAACGATTTTATACTTTTTTCTTATATTTTATTTAATGGGGTACAATTCTAAGTGTTTACGCAAAAAGTAAATTTAGTCTGCTTTTCAAAAGTAACCTTAGTAGTCCCAAATTATACGTTCTACTGCGGCTGTTAAGTTTTACACTAAAGCTGTTTTAAACTAGTTTCATATGGGAAAAGAATTTCTGGCTAGTTCAAAGCAAACACTACGATGTCGTTACACATGTACTAATAACTTGTTTGAGAGTTCGTAGTAACAGAATAGTAATGCAGTTCGTGTAAATCGTATTCTTACCACTGTTTTTTTTTTGAGAAAAAATCCGTTGGATGTGTTACTTTCAATTCTGAATTGCAAATATACTGCTTTTGATATATCTAAAGTGACGTACACATTGCTTTGACAATGTCATATTTTAATAACTTTAATTAAATATTCAAATTCAGTGGAAGTTACTTACGGAATTGTTAGTTTATTTATTGCAATTTTTGAAAATCATCCAGCTCACATTACAGTTTGTCTTCCTATTCTTGAGGAAAGTGAAATTACATAGCCACTTGACATTCAGTAGGTACTGCACGCCATGTACACGTTTAAAATGTAATGAGCATTTAAGTGTCTAATCGTAAATTCTTTATAAAAACTTACACATTCTGTAAAGGCAATTCGTTTTATGGTTTCGCAATGGCGTGTCTCAATATTTTATCAATGAAGTTATGGCGTTCAGCCGGCTTGTTCCCTGAATATGCAAATCCAAACGTAGTTACCAACACCAAAACGTATGGAATTATTTACAAATTGTGCCGGCTTGTGACGACTGAATTTATTTTGGCATTGAAAGTGAATAACCCCATTCAAATTAAAATCACACAGCTAGCGCGGGCGCCAGAATAGAATCGAGAAGTTTTTCTGTTTTCGCTCGTAAATTAGTTTTTTATGGCGAATCGTATAAATAATTGGGGCATTACAAAGTGGCATTATAAACATGTGAGGATGCGCTTGTTTTTCTAAGGATTTCAAATCGTTTGGGTTTTTAGGTATTTTTAAAAGAAGTTAGTTTGAGCGCCATCGGGACAGTGGCGGTCCTCTTCAGAACATCCGTTTCATTATAGTTATTATTACTATATGATTTAACCTTAGTTACTACTATTATAATGTATAGTGTTACATTTTAATATTGGATAATTTCATAAGATAACTTCATTAAGTAGCCAAAAATTTAGAATATCAACATTGTTTAACACAATTAATTGCTGGTTTTACGAATACAGATTTTGTGCTGTGGTATAGTAAATATTTTTCACATATTCGATAATAGTATTTCGCGCTCTGCCGCTACCGCTGAGAAATAAGGCCTCAGCGCTCCGGCCTGACGTCAGCACAGGTAGGTAGAATTGCCCAATGATTGATTACTACGACTCAAGCTACCAGTCGAGCTTCGAGATAAGACGCTCGCATTGGCCCCCTCTACCTACCTGTGCTGACGTTAGGCAGACGCGCTGAGGCTTTGCTTTCAATCGCTTTATCCAAATCCATTATAAAAATAAGGGTTTGTACTTAAAAAGAATGTGCTGGCATTATATCTACAACATGTAAAACTCTATAAAATTAAAAACACTAGGTGGGTATTATGTAAGGTAAACATTTGCAACAGTAATTTGTGTCATATTTGTATGATCTTAAATAAAGATTTTTTTTAATTTTTAGCAAATATTTTAAAATGTATAGCGAATACCTGTAGGGCATAAAAATGTAGATATAAAATTTTTTTAAAACGTAGTTAAATTTAAACAACCGTGTAGGTATTCAATAAAAAATACTGAAACCATAGCATTGAAAGCGTGTAAAGATTGCTGTTATAAGTTGTGTTAATATATTTTTTACAAAAAATATTTTCATTACGCCTTGAAGTATTGATCTTAGATTATTACATATTAAAGTCTACATTTATTTAGCATCCACCATGGAAGTTAAACAACTCCAATAAAAATTGTTAGGTACTGTATAAACAATTCACAGTATCAGTTTAATCATTCTCTAAAGTTAATTTAAATTACCTGTTTGAATTGCCCAAAATAATCCCACCCCACCCATTCAAACAACGCAGATATGGAAACACTCCTCCGGAGATCTGTATTTCTAAGCAGAAATCAGTTGCTAGCGACGACGTACTAGATTCGGATTTCAGGCTTTTATGAAGTCGGTAATATTACAGAGGTATGCGCTGGCGTGTCTGTAAATTAGGTCTCACGCTGGTGTTCTTAAAAGGTGCAATAAAATTTTAATAGTATCTAACCATAACAATAAAGGGCCATTTTAGCTTTACAATTGAGTCAATGGGTGCACGTTATCCATAATGGAAGACGTAAAGTCGGCGGTGCCTCAATCAATATGGACGGTAATGGAATATGAAACTGTTGTTTTGAACTGCGTCATTTACAGAACGTATTTAACGTAAAGTTTCAATTTTACCTCAATTCAGCCCGGTTCTCCGGAGCGGAGTTTCAATACTACCGAGTTCATATTTGCGAATTAATTGATCACGCTTTGCCAAACTGAAGCGGAACTGTTACCGTTAATGCGCTGTTTTGTATGCGGTATTTCAACGCCCAAAAACCCGACGAAGCATTTACCGAGTTTTTGCATTTTTGACGGCTTTGTTTGTAAAAAATTGTTTGAGGTATTTGCTTTTTTCCATTTACTTTCTTTCGATGCAATTACATTATAAATAACTTTTGCAATGTATATAATTTTTTCCATTTAATTATTATTAGAACCATTTCAGTATATGAATAGTGCCGAGTACGTTAAGTCAGTTGCTTCTGTCATTGGTAAATAGGTAAATACATAGTGATCATATAATTGCTCTCAAGCCAAGAAACCCCATTATAGCATTATAACAATACTGGATCTATCATTGTATCAGTACCCTTGCTATTGCGATTCTTTAGTATTAATTTTGAGACTATGCAGGTGAGAGATTTGTTTAATGAAAACTGTCTGTCCAAAGTATTTAAATTTGAAAATGTATTTGTTGTCTTTCTATAACAAGGGACAGCCATTGTTAAAATCAGCAAGTAGATCACTATTCTTCATTTCCATCACCTATGCAATCTCTTAATAATTAATATGATACTCATTATATTGTTGTAATGTTATTTCACTAACAATACCTACACTGAATGTGAGCAGTCTTTACGAAACTGGATTTTTTTAGGAAAATGCAAAATAGAGGACACTATTATGTTCTAATATTGTAATATTTAACTTCATCACTATAATGTTGTAAGAATTGTAGTGAATAAGAAAATTGCAAACTCGATAATAAAGGTCATCCTCGATTCAAATAACTACGGAAGTTCTACTGCAGACCAAAAATAAACCTGTGAACATAACTATCATATAAATATACTCCCAATGTATTAAAATATCGAGATACTGAATATGTGAAGGCCCAACGAATTGAACTTGATTCCTATCGATACTTTTGCAACGAATCTACAAGAAATGTGAAGATCAATTATTAGGATTGCTGCAATTTGGGGTTTGAGGCTATGCGAGCTTGAATATACTGACAAAAAATGCAAGAACCGTAAAGATGTCTGCTTAAGTTTCTTAGAGTATCAAACGACTTTTGACCAAGAAAAGCATCACAAAATTATAAGCATTTTCAATCAAATGAATTTACATGAAATGAAAATATATATTGGCAACTTAGCTCAATAGCGAAATTGAAGGATGGAATAACCAAAGCAGTGCATATCAAATATAGCAATTTATCCTGCCATCTTTATTATTTAATATATATTCAGAACATACATTCAACATCGTTCTAGAAAATGTGGGGAATGGTGTGAAGTTCAATGGCGAATTAATAAACAACCTACACTATGCCGATGATACGGTGGTATTAGCTGAAATTGTAGAAGGGCTACAAAGACTTATGAACGAGATAGTAGCGGAAAATAAACACCATGATGATTCGTCTAAAACAAGGAATAAGCTCAAGTCTTAGAATAAGTAGAGACAGTCAAATACCCTAATGGAAAAAAGTTCGAGATATCACAAAAATTATGTGTTTGAAATATGAAATATAATCTCCATTGTGTACGTCGACGTAACATGCTGAACTTAATTGCTTATAAATAAAGCGCACCTATTATATTTTGTAGAATCATTTTTTATACAAGCGTTTTGTTATCCTGTTTTCCACCAGTTTACTTTGGACGAAGTAGTAGATCTCAATATAGAAATTAAAACAAAAAACATTTCTAAAAAAATATTTGCTGGCGAAATGTGATTAAGTGCTATATTTATTCGGAATTGCTATATGAAGTAAAGTCTTGGAAGTTTAAAAAGGCGGCAGTCAAGAAAATTAAAACCTTCGAACTCTGCCTTTTTTCGACGCATGTCACATATATGTTGATCAGGGCATATAACAAATTATGAAGTGGTACGAGGCATGAGCACTGAACAAGAAACTATAAAGATTATTTTTTAAACAGTCCTATCAGCCGATAGGAATGAGAACAAATTTCAAATGGACCAATAGCATCAAAATTAAACTGACTATTTGCTAGTAGCTAATTACAGTGACTATTTGCTAGTAGCATTAAAATTACACTGACTATTTGCTAGTAGCTGATTACAGCGACTATTTTTTCACAAACCATTCAAATCGTTCTTCTGCTGTAACACAACTAGCTAAAAGTGGATTAGGTGAGCAGCAGTTGTTATAAATAACATGACACTCATCTGGAAGCTCCATCAAACCCTATCTACAACTTGGACTGTTTAAAAAATAATCACGCCGAATTACATTCACGATAATATTTTTTTTAAATAATTTTAACTAGATTAGCACTAATTCGTGAATCTAGTTAAAATTATCAAAAAATTATCACCACTTATGTAATTACTGTTGACTATTCAACTCATTCGTCATCTATCAAAAACTGTCCAATAAAAATACAAGATTCGACGTCTTTGAGCCATTAAAAATGAACTATATTGACAATTTTCACTAGTGAAAATACCGACAATTTTCACTAGTGGTATAGTGAATATTAGAGCCCTTTATAATACAAGCAGGCGCATGTCGCACAAGTTGCATAACACTTTGCATCACAGTACTTTCGCGTTTACATGTTGGTGGCCATGATGCAACCAAAACATAACCCTACAACGTCAAACAGTTCACTCGTGGGTTATATTCATTTTTGAATGAACTATTTACGGTCTTTTCTGTTTTTCAGACGTCAAAATCTTCGAGAATGACTGGTTGTTCAGCCTCGAATTAGTGCTATTAAACGTATAGACATTAACCTATCTTCATTTTCCTAAAAGTAACAAATGTTTTGAATTTGCTGCTTTTGTGATGTGATTCAATATGGCTGACAGGCATGCTCGTATTATAGAGGTGCTTTAGTGAATATTTTAAACAAATGTGATTTTTATTAGAAAAAGTCAATATTAGTGTTCTGTTACTATAGAAATTGCGTAGTTTGTTGCTAGATTTACTGAAAACTAATTTGAAAATGTAGTTTGGTTCATTGAATAGTCCCTCGAATGCCATTCTTAGTCAAAGTTAAGTAGAATATTTTTGCGGTGGTATCACTACTCATTTCCATTGTGCTTAGGATTAGGACTCGTGCTAGCGCACTCGTCCTAATCGAACCTAAGCGCAATGGACATTCGTGATACCACAGCAAAAATATTCGACATAACTTTGACTACTCATGGTATTATAAGTGACTATTCAATTGGATCAATTCAAAATTTGACGTTTCTCGACCATTAAAAAAAATATCAGCGGATATATCTTCCTAGAAGATATGCAAGTGAATATTTTAAACAAATGTGATTTTTATTAGAAAAAGTCAATATTAGTTTTCTGTTACTATAGAAATTGCATAGTTTGTTGCTCAATTTACTGAAAACTAATTTGAAAAAGTAATTTGGTTCATTGAATAGTCCCTCGAATGCCATTCTTAGTCAAAGTTAAGTATGTAGAATATTTTTGCGGTGGTATCACTACTCATGTCCATTACGCTTAGGATTAATCGAACCTAAGCGCAATGGATATTCGTGATACCACAGCAAAAATATTCGACATAAATTTGACTACTCATGGTATTATAAGTGATAATTAAAACCATCAAAACTTCTTATCTGGAACATTCTTACGAAATAATAAAAATAGACTCCTTAACTGATATTCAGGGATGGATAGAAGGTGCGAGAGGCGTGAGGCGTAGATGAATTTGGTTCTAGTTAAATTGCTCGAATGCAATTGCTCGAAATCAGTTGCTCGAAAGTCAATTGCTCGAATGTGACTTTGCTCGAATTGCAAGTTTCTCGAACAGTAATTTCTCGATTATCTGTTGCTCGAAAAAAATAAAGTTGTGAAATAGCCTTAACTCAAATCAGTTAATATCAAATATAAAAAAAACACAAATTACAAATTATAACCTTTATTAATACAAAATAGGTATAGGTATGTATTACATTTCGATGATAATCACCTTCGTGTCGCAAGAAAAACCTATTTAACATTATTTGTGGTAACAACAAACCCATTATCCTGATTATGAATACCAGTAATTACATTACAGTGATAATATTGTCTTTGACTATTTACTACAAAAGATTTTGAAGACCACATAAATTCGAGCAAAACATTTTCGATAAATTGCGGTTCGAGGAACTTGTATTTCGATTTTCGAGAAAAGTTGCATTCGAGCAATTTGATTTTCGAGCAATTAATTTCGAGCAATTGATTTCGAGCAATTGCATTCGAGGAATTTGCCGGAGACGGATGAATTTCATGGCTTAATAGCAACATAACCGTTCCACAGAACTAGAAAAAGAACCGACTTTACCAGAGTTGTGACTACCATGAATGAAAATAATACAGTGGAAAAAGTGGGGGACAATGACTTCTATGGATAAACAGGTTCACTACTAGATTATCTAACTTCTAAATTAATCAGAAAAGTTTGCGATTACAGTTTCTGACATAAGTAGACACAAATTCTTGCAAACTGTACCTTTGTTCACAAGAAACATTCCGCCTTGCACAATGCCCTCTGCAATAAAGGTTATTTTACACAGGCGGGAAAAAACAATATTGTATTGCCTCAAAACAATAAGGACTAAATCAAGCCTTTATATCCATGGGATTTCAAGTTGCAATGGAAACCAAAGAATAGTACAAACAAAACGAATGTCAAGATTTGTAAACGAACGTCCACATTTCACAATCCAAACAGAAATAAATTAAAAAAAAATAACTGACAACCAACTGATACAAAGGTGCCTAGATGAATTCGAAATAAAGCTGATAATCTAAGTCAGTTATTATTATTTAGTTTTTACATTTCATTTGTTGTAGCAAATTGCGCTCGTTCGTGCAAAAAATGTATGTACAGCCGGATTTAATATCTCTGGCGTACATGTTTTCCCCGATTTCGCTAGTAAGATACTATTTGGAACTAAAACATCAACTTTATAACTATTAATTCGGTTTGAACCTTCTATTCCATTAAATTAAGATTTTGAAAGGCACCTCGAACGTGATGACTACTATTAATAGTTATTTATGTATCAAGAGCAAAACGTGCTCGGTTATGGCACGTGGCATGCTAAAATAAAGTTTTAACACTAGAAAATGCCTGTAAAGTGGTTACTTTTGACACAATCGTAGAAATAGTATATTTTGTTAGTTTTTACTCTCAGGTATAGACATAATAAGTCAAGCTTTCGCACAATTAATTTGATGGCAATGCGTGTCTCGCTTGTTTGCTCTATATTTTAAAATATACATTTTCGAATTATAACAATTTCTTAGTGTACTTTTATAAAAAAACGTAACGTTCTTTAATATTAATCATATAATAATAGAAAATAGGAATTTAACTTTGGGCAATAAATACCAATACAGGGTGTTTAAAAAGTACGTTCGGATATTTTACTCACTTATAGATCTCACCAATAGCAAAAAAGTCCTAATAAACATGGGTCCGGAAACGCTTCGTTTCCGGAAATATAGGGTGTTAAAGTTAAAAAAATCGTTTTGTTATCTAAAAACGCTATTGGCGATTTTAATTTTTACAGTTTGTTTATAACTTTATGGGGTATCTTTTGGACCTATTACAGTTGATCCAGTAATTCCAGGGGCGTACCCAAGGGTTATTTTTTCACAAAAAATATCGCCCAGCAGATTTTTTGCAATTTATGTATTTTTTTAGTAAATCAACTAAAAATTCTGCTTTTTTGTCTCCCGAGTTTTTCAGTATCGCGCTTCGTTTTCAAGAAGAAAATTAACTCGCATATTTTTGTACGTCTCTGAGGACAAAAATAAAATGCTTCAATATCTCAAAAACCACTTTTAGGGCCAGTTCTACATTCCAAGGATAAAGTTATCCGGGGAATAAATACCCTAGAAACGATTGTTGTAACAAAGGTAACTATGCCAATTATACCTCGGATAGCTTATTATAGGTATATACTCACATTATAGAACCGGCCCTTAGTCGTTTTTAGTCAAACTTTGAACGTTTATTGGTGCTATTAAGGATCAGGTTTCGGCGCACTTAAATTTAAATTATTTATTCCAGGGGCGGCCGGGATTTTTTTAAAAGACTTAACACCCTGTATCTCGGAAACGAATCATTTCCCGACCCATGCTTATTATACCTTTTTCGTTTGTATTGATGAAATCTATAAGGGGGTAAAATATCCGAACGTATTTTTTCAATACCCTGTATAATATGAATTATATATGTTGGTTATATAATAGCTACAAACAAATGTAGAAGGTGGATCTCCGTAAGGTTTATGTTGTCATATTTTTCAAGGGAAAACTATGCCCTAGTACATTTGTTGGTTTACAGTTTTTCATAAAATAATAGTAGATACGTATTTAACTTCAAATCTAGCCGTCGGCGTCGTGTCGTACATAATTTTCTGGATATCAGTGGATAATTAAGTTAGATTTAGGGTTGCCCGATGTGTATTGTATATGAATGTGGAGGAGCATGTAAGTCGCATGCGACCCATTACCACCGTTGCAATTCTCGCGTGGCAT
This sequence comes from Agriotes lineatus, assembly GCA_940337035.1. Classification (NCBI taxonomy): domain Eukaryota; kingdom Metazoa; phylum Arthropoda; class Insecta; order Coleoptera; family Elateridae; genus Agriotes; species Agriotes lineatus. Next base: position 194,557,680 of record OW679194.1, on the reverse strand, counting down.
AAGGTAGAAGAGGCTAAAAATGATGGGCGAACGATGTCAGTAATAAAAATCTGGTGTGATACACGCACACAACTTCCTTTTACAGTGATCTTATAATTAGCCAAAAATTTGATTTTTAATTTTGAAGCATTTGTCAAAAATTTTCAAAAATTACAAATTTTACAAAAACGGTACAAAATAGAGTATTAGTTCAACAGACAAATTTTCTCTAGAATTTTAAGCTGAATTCAAAAGTGTAATAATATACCGGGTGTTCTATTTAACTTAAGAGTTAATAAAAAAAAAATAGAAAAAAAAACAAAAGAAACCCATTTTAGAAGTATTCAACTGGAAAATCACCTATTTCACATCAATACACATTAAAAATGTAATAAAAATGTAAAGTTTTAAAAAAAATCGTTAGAGCCGTTTTTGAAAAATCGAAAAAAACTGAAAAATTACAAGAGTAAACACCTACTTCCGGTTATGCGATTTTCTTCAAAAGCTTGCTGTCACGTTTACATAGTACACAAAACTTATATATGAAGTTTCAACGCCATACCTCTTTCCGTTTTTGAGATATTCTGTTCACAGACAGACAGACCAATGAAAAAAAAATATGTTTTTTGGGATCAGGGGACTCTAAAACGTAAAGATCTGTTGAAAAGTCAATTTCGAATTTTTGGGGTGAATCCAATACTTCCTTTATTGTAAAAGGAAGTAAAAAACGCACATTTAAGAATAAGTTTAAAGCTCTTTCAAAATTTAATTGACTTCTTTGGTAGGGTTAAAATCGCAATTATTAATATATTACCGTAAAATGTGTTTGAATAGAAAAATGTAAATAGCCGATTACATAATTTATTTTGTATTAATAACATTTAATTGCATGTATATAGCTGTTCTTATAATACTCATACTTACATTAATCATTTCTCAAATACACATATTGCAGAAAAATAATTCTCTTGAAGATAGGGACGTCTCTAAAGACTACTATTTTAACGCGGAGTTTATGAAACTGAAAATAGCTAAGCGTTTCAGGCAGCGCGGTAGCGCTTGGAAACGGCTTGTGAAAATCCTAATAAAATGACACTAAAACAGCAGTTAACCCCACAACTTTTAACTCTTTTAGTACACCAATTATTAAAATCACACATTCGCCGGAGCTTTATCGTCCAAAACCGCAGCCTGCTCGTTTTTCCCCCAATCAGGAGCCGCTTCAGCCGACTCCTTGCACTTTATGTCTTAGTTTATTCGCTTTATTCAAATTATCCCAATTTAGCGTGCCATAAATCTACGTCAACCGCCGCGGTGGGCCCCTTTGCTTACGCCGTTATGGACTGTGGGCCGCGATTTATTGATTTGAATAATTATTTCCGAAACGTCCTGTTTGCTCTGTGGAAGTCGTTGAGGACGCCGGTTTATTTTCTTTGTTCTCGGCGAAGGGAAAGCACAAAAAGTAGTATTTAGTCACTATTGTATGGCCTGTGTAGGTTTCAACTACTTAATTATTCAATCAAACAGTCCTTATCAGCAACGCCGCCTGTTTTAAGTTATTACTCGTCATTTTTCATGTCTTTTCACCTTAGAAAACACGCATCGCTGATCAAACTCTTTAGAAAATCTCTTAATAAGGCTACAGGATAGGTGTGTGGGATTCTAGAAGTGTGTATTTCAATTAGTTCCTTCTATCACACTAAATTTTACGTTGCTGTAGGTATGTAGTGTGTTGTAATACGAAACATAATGTTGATTACAAATACAGCTAAATTTCAATTTAAAGAATTTACTAATAGCGACACATGAAGTATCCCAAACAAATTGTTTTAGTAAAAGATAATGGAATGTAGTTTTAGACAAACAATATAAAAAGAGAGGCACATTTCATTTACGTTGTTAAAATATATAGCCTATTGGATCATTTATAGTTTTATACTATCAATTTGTATTCTTTGTAACTGAAATACTTGTTTTGGCCTTTCAACTTATAGCTAAGGCGTCAAAGCAACGCATCCACCAAAAAATATAGACGAAGAGGGCCCATCTGTTTCAACTATTAAGAAACGTTTACAATAAAATAAGCTTCAGATGTTTTTATCAAAGTCGATACTAGATATTTCAAGTCATTCAAAACATATGTGGATAGTACATTTTTCAACATTAATTTTTTATATATGTTCACCCTCTTTATACAACCTCGGTGGCGCAGTGGCTAGAGTACCAGGCTTATAAAATACACAATTATACACATTTGTTGTGAATAAATTTGTATTTGAAATGTCTTACCTGAAATATTACTAATGTAGAACATGAAATTCTAATTTGTAAAATAGTTCTTTTTAAATATAGATTTGAACGGCAATGAAATGTTAGCGTGATAGCGTTTTCGACGAATAGTAGTTGGCAAAATATATTGATTTAAAGAAAGTATTCATTATACGTATAAATAAAATAATTGAAAATGCCTTAAATTTATTGCTTGCAGCTGTTTTCAACAATTTTAAACAGTTTGGTTTCATTTTATCACATTGCGTTACGTGACTCTTTCGAATAATTGGTTTAATATCCAACGTGATATTTATGATAAAAAATTAATTACCTTAAAATCATCCACGATAGCACATTTCGAAAGAAGTGCACGTTTTTTTTAAAGCCAGGGAGCATGGCATACCTAAATAATAATTTACATTATAGTACAATATGCAATTGACCTATTTCATATAATTTATTTAGTCGCGTTATGTGTCAACAAGTCGTTATTATTGAATGGGCATTAACCAAGAATAACAAAACTGATTGATTGCAATGTTCAGCATGGTTTATATGGAAGCAACAAAGTAGTTATATAGTTAGCATTGCTTTAGTGACCATGGTGTTTTTTTTTATTTTACCTTTGTCAATGCCCTATCATGAAACCTAGAGCAAGTTAGAAGGCTGCATTTTGAACGGAACTAACAATAGTAGCTGAAGAATTATTGATAAAAATATAGGAGGCTTTAAAATCCTGTATAAAGCAATATGTGTGAAATACTTCAAGTCACTACATAATTTTTGGTGCGCTCGTATGCACTTCTACACGGCAACAGAGATAATTGCAACTTATATATATACTCACAGAGATGATGCCATGTTTTCATCAGCACTGTATGATGATAAACAGCCAAAATTAATTTTTGATTTTAAAAGATATAAATAATTAATTATTAATTGCTGTTAAAAGCATGTGTGCTGTCTAGTATGAAATTAAAAGTCATCGCATAGAATGAGAGCACTCTGCGTTTCGTTAATGGAACATTACCTTGTATAGTCTATTTTTTTGCTTTATGATTCAGAGCAGGCTTTGCATTTGTATTATTTTAGCAGTGTACAACAGTTTAGTTACAAAATATACCTAACGTCAAAATCAAGGTCGCCGGGATTGTCAAGTTGACACTTTGGTAGAGCTTAATAAAATGCCAAGAAAAATCAGTATTAATAGTAAAACCAAACAGGCTATAAAACGCCGTTCTACTAATATAAAAGAATCAATGGTAACTTAAGTAAAACAGCCATCATTGGAGAGTTGGTCAAATCTTTGATGTAAGCATTAAGAATTAAATAGATATAACATTTTTAACAATTTCTTATAATGCTAGATTTCGAATGCAACATATTAATATTCTAAACGAAGCGAAATCACAACTCCAGCAACCACCGAATGACAATATGAATAAATAAAAGAAATTTTTAACTTGGGAGGAATATAGTTTCAGGGAAGATATTAAGAAGAAATTTTTTACTTTGGATAATTTATTGCGATGTGCAAGTGAGGAACTAAATTAAACTGGGAGTCGTTAAAAATTATACTACACATTAAAAAATATGGGATATAAATACAAAATTGTGAATGGAAGCAAATTGTTGTGTGAGAAGTCATGTAATTTTGGCGAAGATTGCTTTTTTAAAGAAGTATTTACAATTTCGAAACTCTAGTAAAAAATTATGTTCATGTTTTTGGATGTAACTTGGATATTTCGCAATGGAACCAATGTCCGTAGGCGGACCCACGACACATACTTGAAAAGTAATTCATCTAAAGTTAAGGCGGAGGGAAAGAGCATGCAGGATGTACATCAGGATTTTTACCAGGATGTGACTTACACTTGGACTGGGACAATAATGACAGGGCCTATCATAAGTGCATCAATGGTGAGATTTTTAGGCAATGATGAAAAACAGGTATTCCCTGCTTTGTCCAAATGGATGGAAAATGTGCGATACTTACGGATAATGCATCATAATATAATTCGGTTCTTATCGATAAATCTCCCAATTTCTCGTCCAATAAATGACAAATACAGGAATGGTTAATTAAACGTGACGTACAATTTGATGAAAAACTAACAAAGCGACAATTATGGAAAAAAAACATTGAACACTGTGAACTACTACTAATACAAAGCGACTGGGCAAAGGATATTGTAATTGTAGTTTGGAAGAATCTAATACAGAATCGAAAGACGAGTTATATTCTTCTGAATCAGATTCTGGATGATTATCATGAAGTGTATCCATCTAAATTATGGTAAATTTTATCTCTGAAAATGGTTCTACCAGAGTATTTTGTATTATCTGTTTATTTTGAAATGCCTGTTATATGTTTAGCATAAATAATAACTTCTACAACACAGATCTGCAAACAAAAATCATGAGCAAATTGTTAATAATATATTTTTACATTAGTACATTTAAGATCGATGTCTAGAAATTTTATGACGTTACAGTTAGATAACAATTATGTTTAAATAACCGTACTTAAAATAAAGCAATACCTTATTTAATGTCAATGGTTCAGTAATTTTAGCTCTTATTAAGTATAATAGTACTTATAAGTTAACACTGACAGTTGTAATAGGTTTTTGACATAACTAGTGATTTTTTCTTTGTAACCAACTACCCACACTGTTACAAAAATGCAAATGCAAAGCCTGCTCTGAATCATAAAGCAAAAAAACAGACTATAGGTAGTTAGTCATGATTATTTTCGGGTTACGATACAGAAGATGGAAATAAGTTGCGTTATAAATCTGAGGGTGCAGTGGAATGCCTTGCTTTGAATGAAAGAGAACCAAATGAAGTCTAAAAGTCTCCATAAAAGTCCGGATATGCTTTCCGGTGATGATATAGAATTGTTATACTCGAGGGATACACCCTATTTTCACTCAATGGTTCGTGAAATAATTGATATGTTTGAGTTTTTTAATGCGATTCTTTGTAAATACTGTAAAGATGTAAAAATGGGTTTACATCAATAACTACGAGTTTGTTGTTTTAATATCTTTTACCATATACGTATGTTAAATGTTATTTATCTGCAACGATTTTTAAACTCTTAACTTTGTGAAATCAATATGTGTCACTGCTTTTCAAAAGTATGCAAATGATTGTAGTCGTAACAAAATATTCGTAAACTGTACCAAATAGAATCGTTTAGTGCAAGTACAAGATAAAAACTAAAAAAATTAAACTTTTCTATTAAAAGGTTATTATTAGAAATATGATATTGAAATAATCTAATTCAATAGTACTCCACATCACCAGGAAACGATTGCCGTCGACGCAGAAGGGTGGCTCGGATTTGTAGGGACACTTTCCGGTACTGAGAATCGGCGACCCGGCGAAGTAGTTCAAGGCGAAGGACTTGGAATAGCTTCTGGTACCAAGACTCGGCGTCCCTGAGGGATTATTCAGAAGTTGAGGAGGGTTTTTAGAGCTCTGAAGGGCTTCTTCTGGTAAGTGGAGCTTGAATCGAGAGTGTCTTCCACTGACAGGTCTTCTACCCGTTGAGGCCTCATCATCTGGTTCTTCTCCTGAGGAAATTTAGGTGGGGATGCGCTGTGGTTTAGCAAGTCTCGGTGCGCTGGAGATCAAGCATCGATGTGACTTAAAATACCGGCCTTCAAATTCTAACATGCTAATTATGTTTAAATTCAATTTTTACAGAACATTTGGCCACTTTGCAAATCATTGTGTATATCACGTTGCCTAGGTATATAGTTTTCTGTTATTTTTGAATTCCTCATTGGCATAAGTTCATAGTAGAGCGATTACCCATGTCCATTTTTACAAGTATTGGAGCCTTAACATTCTTTTCGATGATGCAAGACGCATTTTTTGGGGCGGCTTTTGGTAACCTTTAGCAAATACGAGGATTGTTCAATAGAAACACGTTTTGAGGCTGTAGCATAATATTTACTAACTCAATTAAAAAAAATCTCTTTTAATATTAAGATATGAGTCCCAGTGTTATATTAAATTCGACAGACACCTCACTAATATGCCAATAAACAATTTCAATAACATCATCCATGTGCGATGATGATCAAGTCGTGCCTAAGTGATCCAAACGTGTTTCTATTGAACAATCCTCGTAGATTTCTTCTGAAAAAACGTCTTTAATCTGGTGTAGATTTGGTTTTTATAGTTTGGTAAATTGTTGCACTAGTCTGATTAAATCAAAATTTTAGTGTTTAAAAGTAAAACCACTTGCGGACCACCCAAAAGCTCAGGTGTGGAACAGTTATAGCTTATCTTCACGTGGTGTGACGTTTTGTCGCATTTAATATCAGACCGTTTTCAAGTAACTCCGATGTTCTACACGTTATCTTTGAGGGACTCTTAATAGGTAACATTCGAATGCTAGAAGAACCACCGTCTGTTGAGATGCACATCGCACGCTGAAAAAACGCTACAACCTGGTAGTACAGATCGATTTCTATTCCTATTATTTTTCGACGCAAGTATGGATGAGCAAAGGTCAGGAGTATGTTTTGTTCTACATTTGAAGTACCCGGAGGTGCAACCACCACCCATGCGTTTCCCACTGTGATTGGAATCCCATAGCTTGTCGAATAGCGTTTGTTCTGGAGGCGACTTCTTGTGGAGTTTGAATTTATTCTGATTTTATAACTAAAAGGTTTCCCAATAAGAACGATATGTTTTTAAAATTAAATAAAATACAAAATATTTGAGACAAAAGCAAAATTTTTTCTTTATTTTATAGTACAACTTATGACAATTATGTTTGAATAACACATTATTCACATGTCCACCTCGGCTTCGTTTTGCAGGATCGAATCCGATGAACCCAATTTCCGGTAACTTTGTGCAATACATCAGTTGTAATCTCATTAATGCAGGGTTTGATGTTCAATTTCAAAGCTTCAATAGTTCGAGGTTTATTGGCATAGACCAACGACTTTAAATAACTCCACCAGAAGAAGTCCAAAGGTGTTAAATCACAACTTCTTGGAGGCCAATTAACAGTTTCATTTCTGGAGATTACAGACCCACCAAACTTTTCTCTTTTTATAAAATTTTTGGATAATAACCAAACGTTGTTGAAGCGTGTATTTTGACATGACGAATTGTCAAACTATAGTAAAAACAAATGACAGCTAGTAAGATTTCTAAAATTTTAGATATGGTTGCTATGACGTTTTAAAAACATATCGTTCCTATTGGGAAACCCGTTAGTAAACAAACACCACTTGTTTAACAATTTCACATACTTGATAATTTATATCTAATAAACAACTATTAGTTGTTCATTTGCCTTGTGTGTTTTTTATTTGTCAAGAATAGTAAGACGGGTGGTTTGGCTCATATCTATGAGTGCTATCCAGCGATTGTTCGAAGAGTTTGTTATTTATGCGATACACAGTACCATATTTATAATTACGTTTATTCGGTGAGGTCCCGCCGTACGGCAAAACCCGCGAATCGTTTTGCTCAGTAATTTTTCTGAGCGCTACGTGATGCTTTTTCAATTAGGAATTTTGTACTACTTCGCCGAATCGATTTCGAGCGCCCTTAATAAAATCCTTTCGTGCTTTTTATGATACCCTGTACTATTTGTCTTGCCATCTTACCAACGATATAAGGCTTAACCGTTTCAACGTTATAGACTAACATTATTTTTTTATTAGTTAGCGATATCATTTTTGGATGTTTGTCAGAATATTTAAAAATATCAAATTGAAACAGTGGTATGACGAAGCGGAGACTATTACAAATATTGCTTTTTTGACAAGATTCTTAAGTTGTTTGTTTTAGTTAATGAAATGTAAGACTGTCCTAATTTAATAGGTAGCTAAGTTTACTACCGTACACTTGATTAATAATATTTAATTATCACAGTTTCCTAAATCACTAAATTAGAATAGGGTGATTGTTTTCTAAGAAAGAAATTAGGATTTATTTAATAAGCGCAATCAGTAAATATTAATCAATTTTATATCTCCGAGCTAATCTACGGAAAGATATTCTCAGATGCGAATTGGCTATGAAGGGATCGTTATACAAACGCTACGCAGTGACAATTTAAAGCATCCAGCTCTTGCCATGCAACCACAACCCGGCACTTTCTTTTAACCGCTCGTGTAAATCACGAACAATAAACATAATGTCATTTATAATATTTTCAGGAGATAATGTGGCGGAAAGAGTTATTGCTATGCGTTTCAGAAGGTCGCCAGTGAAATGCCGCCAGTCATAAAATGCGTCAAATTTTGGGCTACTTTACGAGGAAATATACATAGAAAATTGCTTTTTAAGTGCATCGAATTTTAAGTAGATGCGTTTGTCTATATATTTTTTCAAGCGAACCTTAGCAATTTTCACAGATATGAGCATAGCGGTTGCTTAGCGTGCTTAAGGATCTAGAAGGCAGTTATAAAAATGCTTTTTTTGTATGTAGGCACAACGCCAGCGTTCGATTATTACCGAGCGATCTTCATATTAGTCTGTTATCCGTTTTCTTTCCAATTTTGTAATCCCGGAATATATAAAGCCCTGCGGCGAGCCTACTAAATATTTTATAAATGGAATTTTAATGTCGGAATATAGAGCTTGCAGCGGGCGGCAGTTCGTTTTATAAGCTTCAGCCTCCAGCAAGGTTCATTACGAATTTTATTGCTTGCTGACAAAAACTGCATTCTACCCATCCAGTGGCAGAAATGTTTATTTCTTCGGCACTTTTATGATTATCATTGCTTTCTTTAGAATTTTTAGGGTGGCGCTTTCAGCTATTATAAAGCTTCTCTTGAATTTTCTCCTAGATTTATATCGTCGTCTTTATTTTTGCCTGGAATTCAGCTTTATTGCTTGGATTGCCAGATCGTTGGGCTTGGGAAGCACTTCAACAACACAGAAAACATTTTCCAGAAGTGATTGCGTATGTATCAGTTAAAGTGCAGGATGAAAGAATGCTAAATTGCAAAATAAGCCGAACTGGAGACGTATTTTTAAATGAATTATGATAGTTATGGTATAGTAGCTGAACTTGCTTTCTTATTGTGAATACATATTGCTGTACGTCTCTCTTCTTTCAGTTCTTGTTTACATTTTTATGACGTACCCAAATTGTAATTCTGTTGATGGATATCACATGACTGCAATAATTGTTATTGCAATGTGTACTATTGAACATTACTTAAAACGGACCAATTTTTCATCGCTATATTTCGCTGTGACGAGGCTTCTTCCTTTGGGTAAATTGGATTCACTTATCTAAATAACCTTTACCATCGCCACGCAGAACTGTTTAAATATGAAGTTGATATGATTTATTAGTCCGCCCGCTTTCCGCGCAACGTTCCACGGCAGCCATAGATGAGCCGCCGCTTTGTCAAAATCTAAGCCGGACACCGAATAAAGTTTCAGGCACCTGCACCTTGAGATTTGTTTACATGCGATGCCGACTAACGGTTGGACACAAGCCGTTGAACGGTCTACTTTCCGCAGTAAATTTAGCCGTTGGATGACGATGCGCTATCTGTAACTTCCAACGGCTACATACGAACGTAACCACCCGACAATTAAATACCCAGGTAACACGGCAATGGCAAAAGAGCAATAGGAATTCAGATACCTGCATAAAAACGCCCCCCTGTATGTCCAGTCAGGTAATAGAAATTAGGCCCGACGTCCTAAACTAATTCCAAAGATAAATTCGCTTGATTAGACCATCAACTTTATTTGGTGCACTAGGCGGTCTTGTGTAGTTGTTACAGGCTAAATCGGTATTTACGACACTAAAACCACGTAGGTAGCGGCTGCTTTAATCGGTGGATTCAAAAAGGCAACGCGATGACACACAAGCAAAATTCACTCTAACTACGCTACAACAGTTCCTGTTACAGAAGGTTTGCCAGATATACTCGCCGGGAAGGAGGATTTGATTCAGTAATACATGTGTTAGGGCGACATGCTGTTCAAATATATATTTATTTTTGGAAAAAATAGGACGGGGCAGGTGCGCCCAGAGTTTTCTTATAAGTATTTTAAAAACTGCTCCATGGAAGACTGAAATGCGGAACAGTAGTTTAGTTTGGTGAGAGCTGTGAGAAACGTCCAAGCTCGCTCATCCACGAACCTACCTTGTTATTAATCTCTTGTAGGCCGCTAACACCCCCCCCCCCACACAAATAAAACATTAAAAAACATACAGTGGGACGTGGCATGCAAACATCACAAAAGAAAAGCAAACATTTAATTAATCTAGTTATATTGCATTTGAATATGCGTATGTATAATGAACATAAACTGAACAGCAAGAATAAATGTTATTCCTATTTATTCAATACATAGGGGGGGGGGTCAATACACTAATATATGATAACAATTAATGACTCCCAATCATCTGAACGGTAAATTAGTCAAACAGAAGTACAGGCTACGTAATCACATAATGTTTTTCGAACAGCGTTACTCTTTGTTTATTTGGACGCAATACCGTAAACTACAGCACCAAAATTAGCGAACTACGTCACAATACCTTAGTTGGAGTTCTGGTGGCGCATTATTGGATCATGGCAGCATGAGCCTGTTTATTAAGTCGGAAGCACTACAACAGCGATTTGACCACTACCTTGTTCTCACTGAACACAATTCCACCTTCGATTTGTAATCCGCGCAAGGGTTTTTTAAGAACGATAATTTCCTACAGAATTCTTATGACCCTAATTCCCGTTTACCCCGAAACCAAATTACCACCCCTATTTCACAAACAAGAGCAATCGGCCTAACCAGCGGCAGCATGTGTTCATCTTGCTATGCTTAGAGTAACTCCAAAAATTAACCCAAACTAACATCACTATGATAACAACCTGGGGTTTCGAGATAAGCTCAAAGATACCGATGGCCGTGCACAGTAATATGTTTTAATCTTTCAAGTGTGTCCTCGTAAATGACTTAGGACTTTTAGGAGCCCCGGTAAAAATAAAATGTAGCATGACGTGGGTCACTAGTTATCTCTCGTCTTTACATATGCTTATTAACACAAGATTTCACCATATTTCACAGGGAAACATACGCCAAAGAAGGTATGTAGGCTCCAGACGGGCTTACGTTAACGTCGCCACGGAAAATCATTAGGTATGACGTGAATAACCCTGCAACATGATCATCGAATAGCAGAAGATGTCGTTATTTATCTCGTCAATTTGCGAAGTCCCAAAATAAAAATAATTATCCTAACATGCTCTCAAAATTCGCGGATTTAAGTCAGATACCACATTATGCAAATCAAATAATTCTGGTAAGCCCCTGAAAAACTGGATTTAATAAAACATAACAAATTGGCCCCCTATTTCCACACCAATCGTTGAAAATAACGGCCTCAGGGAGTTTAAATACTCCGAAGAGCGGCAGCCAAATTTAGTCAAGCTTCCTGGACGAATAGATCTAGTTTTCCTAGAACTTTGGCGGCCCTGTCTAAAGATTTAGGTTCAATTTATGTGGGCGAACTTCCATAAGATTCTCCCAATCTACAGTAGCATCTTCGGCGGACGCAACTTGTGTGCTCACCTAAGCTACTTCTTTAGCTAGAGGTCGAACCAAGCTTTACTTCCGTAATTGTCCTATCCAGGTCGAATTCCTCGTTTGCTCGGCACTACGCACCTGCAGCACCCTCGACTGTTGAACGTTCGTGTTGGGCACAAGTTCGCAGCCCCGTCCTGGTGAAACCTCTTGCTCGCACGGCACTACGCACCTGCAGCATTCTCGACGGTCGAACCTACTTGTTGGCCATAAAGCTCGCAGCCTCCTCCAGGTTGAAACTCTCAACTCCAGGCCTTACGCATCCTTCAGGAGGCTGAACTGTTGTTCTTTTCTGATACCGCCACGTAGCAACCTCTCGCTTCTTTTTACTTTTTATCTTTCTATGCCCTGCACCTTGATCGAGCGCCTTTTAGAGCGCTTGCCAACACTGATCCCGGAATTACCGCTCTGCAGAAAAATAATAAGAGCCACAACCACTGCCAGTGCGTCATTAGATGATTGATCTCACGCTCCTAGATGACAAAGATCTAATCTTCATAGTCAATCTGTGCTGGCAGCAGCGGTTAGCGTCGACAGTTTTAAGACAGGAGAGATCAGGATACCAATAGGAGTAAGGCATGGATGTATATTATCGCCTCTGATATTTAACTACGAGGAGGGGCTGCAGCGAGTTCTAAATCGCATCCTGATTGCGTGTGAGACGTATGGGCCATGACTGAACGCCAAAAAAACCAAGTATATGGTAGTGACTAAGGGTCCAGTAGCAGACAGAGACTTAACAGTGGGAACAGAATAACTATCCAAGATGACATACCTAGGATCTAGACTAGTTCTCCTGTATGGTGCCGAGACATGGACCCTTGCGGAAGCTACACTCAAAATAATCAAAGTGTTTGTGGTGCTACTGTGAATTAGTTGGATGAAGCGTGTACGCAACGAAGAGGAGGGGGTAGGGACAGATAATGAGATCATCCACAGTCAAGAACAGAAAGTTCGCCTAGTTCGAGCATGTGACGCAACAAGCAGAGGAAAATCTGAGGCATCAGGCTTGATCCGGACAGAAGAAGAATTTCCTGACTGAAAACATATGTCAGTGGTTTGATCTCTCATCGAGTGCTCTCTTGACAGCAGTTGTCGATAAACTGATAGCTGCCAGTATGATAGCCAACGTCCGGTAACAGATATGGCACAGGAGGAAGAAGAAGAAATATGAAACTTCCTTCTTTAAGAACTATAGTTTTTAAAAATTATTGTTAATAACTAGTAACTTCTTTGCACACAAAACCATTTTCTAGAACTCCTGAGTATAGTATATAGAAGAAATTATGTGTCAGACCTTCTAAATCCTCTATCACTTGGTTTTGCATTTATAATACGGTGTGGTAATTGCGATCCCATAAATATTAGGAATCAGCTTTCGGTAGTGTTGTTTAAAAATTATTCTATAGACAGTTTTAATACATATTAATATAGAACATCGTACATCGATAGGTTTACTTAACTTGTTATGTAAAAGACTGGGTTGTGTGACTCTTGATAGTTCTATATAAGGCTTGCATAATTTCGTTTCATCTTTATAGTGACGTAATTATGGTTAACATAAACCATTTTATAAATTTAATTTCAAAAGCACCTGACAGTACACTTCCTGGCCTATAACTAGTTTTTTGCATCCTCCAAGTTTACAACTTCAAAATTGATACATCTCATCTATCAGGCCTTTATCGTCGATTCTAACCAGACACAGTGCCCCAAGAAAGGAATAAACTTATCCCCCACGCGCCGTCACTTGCCACGTGTACAAGGCGAAAAGCCATTTTCTTCTTATAAAATTCTTACCCTAAAATCAATCACTTTCATCTTTCTATATAGTCAGTAAACCGGCGAGATCGCATTCCCGTTAAATGCCCTTTTCTGCCCCGCAGTTTCAAGTTTCAATGGCTGCCTGCAGATGAAAGCTGCGCTAATATTTCACCGATTTACCACAGATTTACTCGGCGTTTCGTTGGCCCGAATCCTGCACATCTCGGCTATAAAGAGAGAAACTCGACTCTGCTTAAATTTATACTGTGTTTACTTTGGCGTGCGAAAAGCAATTATAAATTTGCATGTCTACATCGAATAACCTACAGGTGTTAGCGGAGGAACAAACGATTATGTTTTAAACGGGTGCTCATCTTTTTGTGCTAAACATGAGAAAATATTGCGTTAAGTAAACTTGTCAGCTAAGCAAATAAACGATCGTTTGTTCGCCGGAGTAGCTAATTTAAATTCTGAAGTGTTGCTTAAGTACTAATTAGATTACTACGATTTTTGAAATTAGACTGAGGTAATTGTGAATGATGTAGATATGCTTATTGATGTATAAGTATGCGTGTGCATATGACCATGATTTTAAAATCTATTGAAGTAATAGACATTCCGTAGCAGAAAAGGAACCACCTACCTATGCTATTTTCTTGATTTTTTAAGCCGTAGTGTATTTCTTATTATAAGTAAATTCTCTAATATTTTACAAGGGATATTTTCAACATTATTGTTTGATAGTTTTTATTAAGTGAACTTAAGATAACGTCTATTGTTTGTCTCGTGAGCAAAAGTATATTCTTAACAGTTACTTTAAGATTAGAATGTAATATCTAATATTTATTTAATCAGAATGTTTTTTCTATTTGACAGTCTGCTACGTGAGAATGTAAGATTATGTATTTAGAATATTAAAATATATTGGAAAACAACAAAATATCGAAGGCTGAGAAAGTTATTGGGTTCTAAATAAAACTGAAAAGAATTCGTGCGATTTTATTAATCGTTTCAAATCAATTATTATTCAATCGTTTTATTGCCGAAATTTTGGACATTCATTGAGGCAAGAGCGACAACTGCCACCAAACTGCGTAAATTTGGGAGCACCCATGTTCTCCACAATTGGACGCGAAATGCGATCAAGGATAGAAACAATTTTGTTGATCTGCGTAGCTACAGAAACATTAAAATCTGCGACTTTTTACATTTTTGCATTTCAGCCTCGGGAATCAGAATCCTTTATTTTCCACGTTTTGCGTTGATAGACCATAAAGTTTACTGTTACGGCGTGTACCTGCTTTGTACATATCGATTACTTTATTTTCCAGTCCTTTAGATTACTTTCCGGTTTCATCGAAATTTCTACTCGATTCCGGATTACGTATAACATACGTTAATTTTAATTTTTAGATAAGTCAATCAAGAGGATTTTAGTTGTATTTCTAGTCTGTATAAATTAGAAAAGTATTAGAATTGCATATAGTTGTTTCCCATCATATTTCACTAGCAGTGCTTTTTTTGTATTTAAACTAAACATACAACTGAATTTGTCATCAAACTATAATTTTAGTGGTTTATTTTGAAATAAATATCTTAAATAAGGTTATAATAATAGCCTAATATAGTTTAACAGTTAATTTTTGTATAATTGCTTTTATATGTATTTTTTTATAAGACTAAACAAAGGTATGTATGTTGAAATGCCTCACAAAAACTGACAATCACAATTTTACAATGGGTCTAAACGTGCCACGAAGCCATTAAATAAACTGTTAGGTATCGCAATATATGCAGTGGTCAGTTCTAATGCAGCTGTTGAAGTCTATTTTTAAATAATTAAATACCTGAAATTTGACCAATTTCTGGAGGCGCAGGATTCAATAGCATAAATTAACAGCAATTTTGTATGTCTCAAATTACTAGGTAGGTGCAATACACATTTCTATCTCTACGTACTAACGTTGGAACAAAACACCATTAAACGTTTATTATTCAGTTTGGACAGAACTTTATAGAGCTATTTTCAAAAGTGCGGAGGAGATCTTTCACAATAAAATGTTTCTTAAGAAGATGCTATTTCAGAAAGGAAATTATGAATCTCATAAATTTACATAGTTAAATGAAAGGAGTTATTGACAATTGTTTTAGTTTGTCGAATTAGAGGTCACTACTTGTGGAATTTGAGTATCATATATGTATGCATTGTCATGAACCAATTATTGCTTGTACTAATATATTTCTTTGTTTCAGGTGAGTAATCGTGTATACCATTGTACTTACACCATATCAAAAATCATTGTAAGTAAATCTAATTTAATATAACATTTAATTGTTTCGTGGAATCTTTTTATTAAACAAAGTGCGGTCTTATCCACATAGAAAGCTACAACCATAAAAAGGGATCGACTTTTTTATTAATGGGAAAAATCCTGAATGTAGCCGGAGAATGAATCGTTTCAATGTTGATTTTTTATTCGTAGTATATGCTGAATGAAATTGAAGAATTGACGCACTATATATACTGCACCTAGTATAATATCTCCTCTTTGAAAAAAAAACCGCCGTATAGAATAAAAAATGCTTTTAAAGAAATTAGTGGAATCAGTAGAACTATTCAGTGTGTAATTCTTATATTACTAGACTTTGATTTTCTTCTAGAAGTAGCAAAGGATCGATTTTCCTCGATTGTAGTTTGAACGTAACATCGTTGTTATAAATTACCTTTGTCAATAAAATCGAATCGCCGATTGAGTTTAATTTTAAATCATTTAATAGACTCGTATCATAGAACAAAGTGAATAATTAAACTACTCCATATATAAATGACTATTAAGTAATGGAAAAAAGTATTTCAGATAATGAATCTAAAATATTAATTTCACTTATGAATGCAATCGAATGTTGAGTCAAGTTGAATTATGAATTGAGTAGAATTGTAAATCGGCTCTACTCGTAAATCGAATCGAATCGTAATTCAATTTCAATTTTAGATCGTTGGTCAATAATTAAGTGATCCTATTTCTATATAAATTTAACACATACATATATAATTTTCCAATTAATTGCTCTGCCCAAAAAACAACTTCCACGAACTTCGTAAAACGGAGTCGTATCTAAATTCGTTGTGTTTATCCGTCTTTTTCGTTGTTTCGGAAATTCTTAAATTTTGACTTCAGATTCGTATAGGAAATGAAAAAGTAGAATAGGAAAAGAACCAATCTTCTATTTTGCAAGAAACATGGACAGAATGGTGCGCACATTTTAAAAAAATTAAATAGGAGGCTCATGTTCGATGAACTCTATGTAAAATTTTATAGTTATTGTTTCAGCGCCCCATGGTAACCGTCACTCACTCGCAAATAACTATTAACTTAGTAAACAACTTAATATATAATGACCCGATATAATGAGTCAATATGTACCGACGCAATCGTTGATTTGATTGGATAGTAAGTCGGAAGGAATCTCTACAAATAGCCAAATAACTATTCACTCACTAATTCAACTATAACGACTGAATATGCCGGGTGATCATTTTCAATTCGGGACATATGTAAATATAACTATCCGTGATAATGGCACTTGAACATAGACTGTTGATTCTGAATTGTCACATATAATCTCAGAAGAGTATGAATTCTTTCCGGAAATTTTTTTGAGTGCGTTCCAACAAAGTTGCGTCCCGCTCGGGCAAATCGTTGTTGGAATGCACGAAAAATAATTTCCGGATATGAATTTAATGCTGGAATGCAGATTCGGTAAGAAAATCGTAACGACACAAACCCTCACAGTTAGGTTGGTCTACATACAAAAAATTTCCAAGAAATTTTGTTGTTGTCTTGGTTACGGTTGGTGAACTAATTTTTCTATTGGTTATTACTTATTAATGAGTGCCGTACGATTTTCAAAGTTAATTTGCATTTCTGAATCGGGTGTTAATTTGGAGATGGGTTACTAAATAGAATGTAAGTGTGTTTTCTAATTTTGAGATAAATTGGTGCACTGTTAATATGACTCAATATAAAATGAGAGTATAAGTATACAGTGCTTTCGTAAAGTAGTGTAGTTTTTTTAAATGACAACCCCCTTTTTTATTACTAAATTTGAAAGAACACATTTTTTTACTTACGCTAAGTAAATTTTTGCATATAGGTCACATGACCAAAAATTAAGAAAAAGTATTATAACATTGCAAAATACTAAATTTAATTGCAATGATAACTTCAAAACCAACTTAAATGTTCAAATTGTGCATCGTTGTGTACCTGACAGTAGCCAAGACGACCAAAATGTTTTTTATTGATTGTTGTCATTGATAAAAACGTAAAATCATACTTCCTAAAATTAAATTTAGTATTTTCCAATTTTGAAATTGTTTTTCTTAATTACTATACGCAAATCTAGCTTGGCCAAAGTAGAAAAACGTGTTCTTTCAAATTCCGTAATAAAGAACGGGATTGCCATTAAAAAAAAGGTAACGTCATACATCCTAGGCGGGTCACCCTATATGTATGCATTTTGTTTGAAAAAATGCTCAAATAAAAATAAAAATCGACGGGTCTCAGGGATTTTTCCAAAAATTTGTCCTTGAATTTTTAATGAATTTATCCACTACTTTACGAAAGCACCGTATAATTATTCACTATATAAAGACACAATCGATAATTGATTCCATAGTAAGTCAGAAGGAATCCCTATAAATAGCTGGCAACTTTTTATTTTATCTTCGTTAAATTTTAAACCATTGCATATTAAATTTGTATGTAATAATGTTTACTTGAATTAACAATTGGCATTCACTTATAATTATCAATTTTGATATTGCTATTAATTAATTATGAATAATTTTTACTTATTTTATTATTATAATTATTAAAAATATCGTAGTTAACTAATCATAAATTAATTAAATATGATTATATTTTATTTACTTAATTAAGTAATATTATCCTAATCTCGGATACTCGGAGATTACCAAAATTTTCAGATTGATAATTATAAAAAAATACAAGAAACATTTTCAATGATGTCTAAGAGTTCGTTTACAAATGCTAGGCTTGCATTTTCCACCAGTGAAGAGGTGTGTTCACAATTTTACATTTTAATACATTGAATTCAGTTGATCGAATAAAATCATCAGTTAATTCTAGTTGTTAATCCAATTAAATTGTAAATCGATTTGAATTCCCTTTTCTTCGTTGAACAATTAAATGATTCCATGCGAGTGTAATCTGACGTTAACATATATAATGGGTGATATTTTCTTATCTGTGAAACAGGCAGGGGTGTTCAAAATGTTACAAGTTACTGTATCGAATTCGACTAATTTATTTTGATTTTTCAATTAATTCAGAAAAATCTATTTTTCGATTCATCATGGAATCATTAATCGACGAAAATCGTCTAAAGCTTATAGAATCCCGAACCGACTGAACCTTATATTCAATTCTCAAAACAGTCGCATCTGAATAATATTAAATACCTTCAAGTAAGTACGATTTGTTATTTTTGAACGAGTATCTCTATGGAACGAAATATATTTTTAAGAGATGTAGCGCAGTAAATAATTTTAAATTGATATTCTTGATGATTATTTGATTGACCAACAAATCCCCTAACCAATGAAATCCGATGAGCTCTTACTGTAAATAATACAGTTCGATACAATATTATTAAATTCAATTTATTTGAATTTAATTCAATTACAATAAATCCATCTGTATTACTAAATTATTAAACTCTAAAATTTTACTGCTGGAAGAACTAAGAAAGATTTGCAAGGTCTATTTCACTCGTTACATTTTGCACTGTAACTTTTAGCATGGAAGATTTTTACTATTTTTATACGCCCTAATTGTAATTTGCAGTAGATATGGTGTAGTATTAAGTTTAATTTATCCCTGAACTACCTGCCAGAGCTCCAGAAGTTGTTCAAAATTATAATGCAAAACAGTTGTAAACAAGTTACCACTATAGAGGAAACAGTTCAAATTTGATAGGCCCCGGGTTGCTCCAGGTCGATAAAAGTTAGTCTGATTTAATTTAGGAAAGTTTCGGGAGGGCTTCAGGGTGTATTTCCTTGAATTTTTTATAAGCGCTTCCACGTTTGGGCCAAACTTACGCCTTGAGCAAAATTTATTCCTATTTCAGTGTGCCCATGCTGGCACTTACCCTTGATCTCCTTAGATGTCGCAGTCACACGACGCCGTTAAATTGATTCCAACTCGATTGGAAGAGAAAGAGTTAATCGCGGCCACATTCGCTTTGTCTCACACAAAGGACCGTTCCTTATCAGGCGATTCTTTAAATTCGGGTGCCTGGCGCAGCGTCGGAACGGCATGGAAAACATCCGAGACCATGACTTAATCCCGACAGCAGCCACAAAGCCGAGCGTTTGCAGCCGGGATGAAAGTACAGTGTTTGACAGGAGCTGTCAAACAGCGCCAATCTTCTGATCTAATCTGTGTCGGAATGCGCCTAGGCTTAGTTGACATCCACGGATTACGCACCCAGGGATTCCGGGTGTCGGATGTTAAGAAATTAAGAAATATGATCCTCCGTCTTCCTTCAACCTGAGGAAAGCTGGAATCAATATTGGTTAGGGAAAACAATGTTTTTCAATCTATTGATTTATATATGTGGTTATTTTTCAAGAATGACAATTAACTTGCAAGTCTTGTAAATGCGCAACGCATTATTTAGTGTTTTTAAAGATATACTAGGAAATTATATGAAAACGATTTATATGTAGTTAACATGCATACTAGAAGATTAGAATTTGATGAAACTTAAAAATACAAACAAAATTTCTCGTTCTGCTAAAATCAAATGTAAAAGTTACGAGAAGTTATAGTTTCACGTTTGTAAAAAGACTGATCTTAAGGACGACAAATAGCCATTCAACCTACTTATCGAATGCTCTACGACGTTTTGACCATTTTCATTTTCTTTCTATAACCTTGTTACACCTTGAACCAGAGAGTACAATTACATATTAGGCTTGCCAACCAGTTAATCGTCGACGGGTCTGAGTTGATGATCATTCAATTATAGTCACTTCTTACAAAAACGAGCCGACTGTGTCACTTGAAGTCACAAAGTAAACACAACAATGTTAAGTGTAAGTTGTTTTGATAAGGAAACGAATTATGCTGTGAACATATGCGTATAAGTAGAATTCCGTGTAGATAAAAGATAAAATTGCAGGTCTACGTATCGCCGCTTTGAAACTGACTCCACATTGTGTTTTTAACGCTGTTTGAACAGGAAATCCAGAAACTCAAAATTCTAGTGTCAATAATTATATCCAACACATACTGAAAATAGCTAAGAAAACATTGTAGTCCCTAAAATTCGAACCGATTGCCCCAGAGAGATCAATCACGGTATGTGTTCCACTTCCAAATTTATACTGGTAAAGTTCAGGATACACTTGAATGAAAACTAGGAGCAGATTTAACTCGTCCTTTAGTAGAAAAGAATCATAGGATGTATTTTCACCATTACTTTGACAGTGTACACTTAGCATCAGATCTTCTAAAGGCCCATAACTATCGCTGTGGTAAAAAAAGAGGTAGAATGAAAAGGAAACTTTGCCGGATGACAAAGGCATGAAAAGGGGCGATTCGGATTGGAAGAGAATGAACGAAGGTCTGTTATATCTAAAATGGAAAGACAATATGCTTGTCAGATACTCAGTAATTTTCAAAACCCCACCACATAGGCGACATATGGGTATACAACAATAATTAATTGACTTGGCCTGCAGATCTAGGCACATCTACAGTTATGTTACATAAAATTCGGCTTTGATTTTACAGGAGTACAAACGATTCAAACAATGTACACGTAAAGTATATATTGCTATAATATAAGCTTCCCCACGAGCAGGTGCGATACACCATCGGTTAAACAATAATAAATGTATCTGCCAATAAGCATAATAATCAAATACCATAATCTTGCAAGCGCAATACAGCATGTATGTAACCAATGTCACATATAGTAGAATAAGCACTAAATGGAGGCTCTTTCCTTATAAGATATATTTTAGTCAAAATAATCTAAAAGGGCAGACAATTTCGAAATACGATCAAAGCATTTAGGTAATGTCTGGAGACTACTGGTTGGTTTTTACTTAAAGGTAAGGTTATATTTGGCAAATACAGCTATAATTATCTGTACACTTAATAAATCAAACACTCAAAGAACAAGCATACACTACATACTTTGTGTTGTGCTCCGAAAGGTAGATTTAACATTATCGACTAGTGTAGCTAGGTCGTGGTCCCATAGTTGAATTTCATGAAAAACCACTTTTTCCGGAGGGTACGTTCGTGATGCCTTACAAAGACAGATAATGGAATAAACTATGTTAAAATTATCTAAATGTGGAAACTTACCTGTCGATTATAGTAAGTTGATGAATTGTGCTAAATTTCCATTTCCACGCTGAGCAATTTTTGCAGATGCACAAAGACCTAATGGTGAACATTGCTGCTTCAAATGGGGATGGAAAAGCGGCCCACGCTGCAAGATGGCCATAAACCATGTTGACGAGGCGCCATCACCGACCGAAGCAAAAATCAGCATTCGAATGTGCTGAACTCGAAATTGATACTAGTTTTAAGCTTAGAGCTATAGTTTTTAAATGTAATTTTAAGTCCAATTTATCTGTCAACAAGTGTTTATTTATTTCAAGGTCACTAACAATAGCAAAAGTAAACCTACCCGAATAAGTGTATCAGAACGACTTTATTTGAAGGAAGATACAGTGATTGGTGCTCCAGTTTAGAGAATTGGTCGAGGCACCGGTCAACTTTGGCGAGGTCAGCTGTATTTGGACATCTGCGGATGGCTCCAGTACCAGTAGCGCCACAAGCAGGAGGGGGGGGGGGTAAACATTGTTGCCATTGTAGCTCGCAAAGTTGTTTGTAAATGTTTGATTTTGTTATATTGAAGTTCATTCGTCTGACCAGCCCCTATGAACCCACGAAAATATTTAAAATTGTGCGTGAGTTTCGCGGTCAGAAATTTAATTTTTTCCTGAGATTCTTATTTTTAGCGTAAATAAGTTTTATAACTTTGCTGTAGTTACCTTAATTACAGCTTGCACGGTTAGCTATTGAATTAACAATTGTTCACCGCGTGTGAGGGTTTATTATCGCATTGGGGAACATAGCGGATTTATTTTGGCGTGGGGCGTTAAGATTATAGCATGTCCTGTAGCGCCGGCCATTGTTGTAATTATCCAATTGAATCGTTTGGGATCCTAGCAATATATAATGTTAAAATAAAACATAACAGGTTAAAATATTCGTCGCAAGTGATCAAAGTATTCCTGTTTGTCATTAAAAGTTAGCTACCAAACAACTGCACGTTTCAAGTGGATATTACCTTTTTTCCAAGATCGTACTTATTTACATTAGTTTGAGAATGTCCATTATGCATATTTAATTGGAAATTTTACATGAAACGGCAATTATTTATGAAAGAATATGTGCAGACAATATTTCCAAATAGTTTCGGACATTTTTCAAGCACTTGTTATATTTCTACTGAAAATTTCAATGAAGCCTCCTCGGATCAAAATCTGCATATTATTGGTTCGTCTTTAAAAACGAATTAATATATTTCGTAGGCTTAAAATTTTTCTACTTTGATCATTTCAGAGATAATTAATTCTTTTTGTGTAAATCTATAATTCCACTTTTATGATTGATAAGAAATTCCAATTTTTAATATCAATGTCATTTAATGGACTGGTTTTACTTGGGCAACAGTTACGTTGACTATAAATTTAGATTTTTGTTTTTTTAATTTACGAATTCTCCAGAAAGCGGTACGGTCTACAATAATATAATACCTAGCAATAACTAACTCCGAATTTTAATAATTTATTATGAATATTTATAGTAGTTTTGTAAAATTTTCTTGCCCAAATTTGTATATTTTACGTTACAATATCAAACATTCGAAATGTGTTTTCAAAGCCATTAATGTCTTATTTTATAGAGAAACTTCGTCGCCCTGCGTAGTAAGCGTAAGGTTACAAGAATCGGTACAGTAATAAGAATACAACTGAGTTGTTCCAAAACTATCAGCATCACTAACTCGTTTTTTCAGTATATTATTATGTTCATATTTTCTGAAGCGCATGCAATAATCTGTATTCAGCGAGAAATTACTCACCTCTTCCTTGAATCATAGAAGCTAGCTGTTTACACTCAGTTAGGGTATGTGTCTCATTTCGTGCTACATGAGTTTTAAATAGCTAACCAGAAGAAAATAGTGTGCAACATACTATGTTATATTGGAGCTGCAGTCCCTCTATTTCGGATTGTACGAAAGCTACTACTTTGTAGCACATAACTACAGCAAACGTTTTTGTGATTGGTTTAAATTGGTTATTTTAACATTCTTTTGCTATTAAATTCTTAAGATAAAACTCATTATGCCCAATATATCAAGTCTCAAACGATGCTCGCTTTTGCATCATTTTCGTCCTTTGCGAAACAGCTATAGCAAATACATATTTGCATTTGACTTGTTATTGCAAATATAACATAAACGCTATTACAGCTACCAACAGAGAACAAACGGTTACTTTATTATACAGGGACCGGCAGAAAAACCGGACGGTTTTGAAATGGTTGCAAAAATTACAAAATTACAACAACATACATTTATATTACGAAAAATGAGAGAAAAAGAATTGCCATTTACTAAAATATATCTTTAATTGCCAAAATTACAAAATTACAACAACATTATTTACTTTATTTGAAAATTAATGTCTGATAAGTGACGACCACCATTTCTGACACAGTGCTGCAGCCGTGTTAGGTAATTTCTCATCGCCAGCGCCACCCAGTGCATTATTGCATTTCAGCTGGGTATAGCACCACAGTATATTTACACATTGTGTAAATATACTGTGCCATGACGGCCGATATTGAACTCTCTACGGAACAATCGCTGAGTATTGACTACAGAATCACCAGTTTTAAAGTAGGTTTCTACTGCGAAAACACGGTGGCTTGGGTTCCACTGCTGCATTTTAGCTGTCACTAAATTAAATGGCATAGATTGAAGCAACCAATTGTCTTTTTATACGCCGCCAACCTCAAATAGGAAAAACATAAAAACCATTTCAAAACCGTCCGGTTTTTCTGCCGGTCCCTGTATAAGCTTCCCCCTCAGTATAATGGTGTAGTAATGAAAAAATGATACTGCCTACATGTGTTCAGTTAGTAATTTGATGTCCAGTAAAAGTACATTTCAAGCTCTGGAGCGCCGACATAGTTAGAAAACAAATAAACACTTGATATTATAGTATTTGTATTCTTCGGAACAATTTGTTCTTGTCTGCCAACGGCTGATAGGCACCATCGACCGCCGGTCGTATCGTTAAATACACTTTGAAATGCTAACGTGCATATGAAGTCCACCTACCTATCTTATCTCAATCTGACTTAAGTTCTTCGAGGTTCGGCTTAATGCTTTTAAGGGAAAAGTTGGTTTATATGTAGAGCTTTTTTCTACATCCTACTAGTTTGCCAAGAGCCATCATATTTGCAGACTCGTTAAGGCGCTGCACTCCTACTGAACCAGTCACTTTTATCGTGATTAGTGTTTTTAGAATAATTGAGTTGAATGTTTGCTGTTAGGTCTTCATTCTACTATACACCTGATGGAGTTTCTTATTTTTAGGACGGGATTTGCTTTTAATCTGAGGATTGATTTAGTTTTTAATTCACTTATTGCGATATACTTTTGGGTTTTTAATGCTCTTATTTTGATTATTGGGGTTTGAAGTTTTGTGATTACGGTTGCCACGGTTGGAAATTGAAGTAGATGATTGTGGGGATGTTGTCCTTTGTAGTTTACGCCAGTGTAGTCACCGAAGACAAGATTTGGTGTTCGAGCTAGAAGCGGCATCTTTGTGGTCGTTTGTTCTGGTTTCTTTCTATTTAATCCAAATTTGGGTTAGCGGTTTTTAGGACTTATGTCCTGGAAGTGATCCCCAACTTCTTGTCTTCTGCTTTTATACAATTTTTGCAAGTTTTGACAATGATTGCGTATGTTGGATTGTTTACGCTTCTACTTCAGTTTTCATATTTTTATGGATCCTTAAGCATATCATTTTGACAAATGTCGATTTAAAACTGGTATCTCCTTTTTTTAATTTACAGGAGGTGCTATTTCTTATTGAAAGATTCTTCAGATTGCTTGGAAGCTTTTTTAGGATTCTTTTGTATACGCATGAAAGCACATTTATCTTCAAAAATCGTTCGTCATCGGGTTCAGCATTTCTGTGATAGTTTTGTGGTTTTCTGTCAATTAACTGGTTAAATCAAGATGTAACTGTATATAAGAAGTAATTAACATTTTGACCATAGCTCAGGCATTTTCGTTGCACATTACACACTGGGTAAAACATTTGCTATTGCATTGTACCGGATCGTTTTTGCCGGCCTGCTTGGTTGGATCATACCAGAAATAGTTCTTCAGCCTTCTGGTAGCTGTGGTAAGCGGGTCTTACATTCTACGTTGTAACAGACATCGTGTACTTCACAGAACTTTGTTTTTAATAAGGATTACGTGCAATTATGCTTAGATTCATTATGATTTGTAATCGGTATGCAATTGATGTTAATTTCTTTTAATTAGGTTAATTTAGCTGCATTTGTTAGCGTTAAACTCATTTACTTCTACGTTGTAAAATAATAGACGGATTCAATACAGCAGTAAACTAACATGTGTGTATAACTGCTGGTTTGTATGTGCTATCTCACCTATATCCCCTTAATTCAGCTTAATCGCTTCCAAGCGCTTTTAAATAATTAAATCTTTGGCATATTACTGCAGTATTGAACCTTTATTACGATTTTTATTGAATATTTTAATGGGTATTTGGTGTTATTGAGGGTTTAAACAACTTCTGTTCGTTTCCATTATTTCAAATTTTTATATTTCTACCTGTAAGTTCTCTGGTTTGGACTACCTCGACCCAGTGGCGCTCCGTTGCACACCCTCTGCTTAAGAATAGGTTTTAGCATGATTTTATTATTGTTGTTATTTAAAATTACATTCTGAATACCAGGTGCAGCACTACTTTTAGAATTTTTTGGTTTAATCAATAATACTACACATTTTATGCAATTTTATGCATATAAACCAACTCAGTCCATCATTTATTTGTATTCATTGTTTTTGCAACGTGGGGATATTGCAGGTTGTGACGTGCATGCAAATGTTTTTATTACAAGCCAAATTTTGAAATAAATTCTTGTCGATTAACTATTTCTGACACCTTTTGTTGTGCTTAGTTGACAATAAAATATTCTTCAAATACTCAAATGCCTTTATAACACTATCGAAAAGTACAACCTCAAGAAAAGTGCTTTTATTTGACACATTTATACACACGAACAAGAGATAAATTCACAAGATTTTACTCGTCCGATATTCGGTTGTTCGCTCGTTCCAACCTTTTTATCGCCCCCTAATAGCATATTTATGGCCAAAGGCCTCACATGTTCCTGACCACCAATATAATTTCGAGATTTGGCATTGAAAATCAAACAGCCACCAAAAATAAAGAATCCGAACGTGCAATTGTACGCGAGCAACGGCTTAGGGGGCGGAAGTTGAGTGTTCTGAGATATGTAACGATTCCGCCGAAGTACCGAGCCCGCATTGTATTGAATTTAGATCTTAATACGATCCCAAGAGAGTGGCCCATAAATATAGCCAGCAGAATGCGAAATGTCAACTGGCGCAAGCATTTTTTATAAGCAAAAAACGAATTGCCTCGTTTCGATTTCCCATATGATGTAATAGGGCAATAGACACCGAGTATTCATATTTCACTTGCATCTTTAGAAGTATTCAGTGCGATTCGAAAGTATGCTGGTAAATTTTGTAAAACTTCAAAATTTGAGTGCTTACTGTTTGATTTTTATTACATACGCCGAGCAACAGGGAGCTAAGACCGTACTTGCTCAGAAAAAAATCAAGAAATTGTGCAAATTTGCCATTTTCCAAATTCGATTTTTATTACATACGCCGAGCAACAGGGAGCTAAGACCGTACTTGCTCAGAAAAAAATCAAGAAATTGTGCAAATTTGCCATTTTTTCACAGTTTCATATCCTGACTAACATACTAAATTTGCGACCTTTGTGCGTGTCCGCTAGCTCCGCCATCTTGGATAGATGGTGTCCAAAATCAGTTTTTCAATAATATCTCTTTTCCTGTATCTCATTGACAAAAAATAGTTATTATAAAAATTCTGGAGTATAAAATTCTCTACTAGTTTCGTCTAAAACATTTGTTTGTGGAGTAAATAGTATTAGATTTAATCTCATATGAATTAAAAATGCTCCGTTCTCATGCGAAATTGTACTCGCTCTTGATTCGTTATTAAGTAATTATCATCTATACTAGTTTCCATACCACCATGATGTAGAGTAAATGGTGCGTTTTTTGTGGTTTCCCGAAATGAAGCGCCCTGCACTTTATAGTAGCCCTAATCCATATCAGAGATGTTGGTGTATTTTTATACCGTTCGTCATTTTGATGGTCTGGACGGATCAGGTTTGTTGATTTCTGTTCTCTAGTGCTTGGTTGAATGTTGTCCTCCCCTTCTATACTCTCTTCTTCAGAATCCCTTTCCTTGGTATCTTCGTATATCGACAGTTTTTAAATGCCAGTTTCGATTTGTTCTTTGTTCTTGAAGGTAGGTTTGGGGCGATAGCTGTTGTGCTGCTGCTGTTAGTGGAAGAGAACCAAGATTAACTTGCTTTTTGTTACCGATTTGGCGAAATATTGATACCGGGAAAAATCGAAAGATTTATTTTTTAAGAAACTCTTGACAGCGGAACTGTTGTCCTGCTGCAGCAGTGGTATCGAAATGTACATCTTTATGCTTGAACACTTTTACACTCTGGATTAATTACTGGGAATTTTGAAGCATCTTCAAAAACTTTTTCTTTTCTCTATCAAAGATTGCAGAGGTCGTACCACAACCCCTGAAAGCGTGCAAAAACAATATGTTATCTGCCACTGTTTGGTCAACCTGTACACTTTGTGAAGAGTACGTAGCTTTTCTGCAGCTTTTCCTTTGCCTGGTTTAAAGAAATAAACATTTGAATACATTTTCGTCAGAGCTGCTAAGAGAATAAGGAGGTCAACAAAAACAGAATTAAATGATGACATGTTGATTTCTGTCACTCTGTCCTTAAGATCAATGTGTCGCATTTTCCGTTTCTTGGCAACACGGCAAAATTTTATTTCTCGGATCTCTTCTTGACCATGTAAAAACGTTTCTTCCCCGTTAGCTAGAAGTCTTGCCTGTATGTATGTCGCGATAATTGACTTTTCGAAAAATACATCCGCGGAAAGTTTGCCTTTTTGATCGGAGAAGTCGTTCTGCAGTTCCGTATTTTAGTTTGCTGCATCAGCTGAATTTACTTAATAACTAATCAATAGCGACTACAATTTCGAGTAATAAAGAAGCATGTATGCAATTTTAAGAAATACATTTTAATTTACATTCACATGTGATTAACTTTGTAACGATTTACTTCACAAAAAAATGTTTTAAACGAATCTTGTAGATAATTTGATACTCCACAATTTTTATTACAACTACTTTTTATCCAGGCGATAGCTGGTTGCAGAGCAGCATGCTCCAAGAACTGGTCAAACAGTTTCGAGACCTAAGCAATGTTCGCGGCGGTCGGCACTCGGACGGATGTCCGACCTATAGTGTTAGTAAAATCGCAGCCAGCCGTGCTTCGGAGAGCATGTTAAGTCGTCGGTCCCGGTTGTCATTTTGGTGACAATCGTTAGGTTACGTCAGAGGCGCACGCGCAGCCTGAAAACTCCGCCACCAGGTTTCCTACCACAAGCCATACGACAACAATTCTAGGAGATACCGGAAGGAAGATACTATAAGAAAAACTGATTATTTTAGATGCCATTCTTCCAAGATCGCGGAGCGAGCGGACGCGCACCAATGTTCTAAATTTAGTATGTTATTGATATTTAATTTAGTTCCACAGTAGCTACTGCTGTATTCTAGTTACCAATACAAATTAGTCTGAATTGTAAAGTGCATTAGAACATTTGAATATTACAAAAACTATTGTGAATTTGGAACTTTAAGTTTTGACATCATAATTTCTGGTAGCTGCATAATCTTAACTGGTTTTCAATCTTATAAACTATTGAAAAACACTCCTAAAACGGCTTAGAAGAAATATAAAATATAACAATTGTACAACGTGGCTTAATACATTTCCATATTAGGCAGTGGATGAGATATTTCGATAAATTAAACGTGTGTGCGGACTTCACGCACATCATTGTGTTTGCAAAATATAACCAAATCTAATCAACAAAGTTTTAGAATGAACGTTAATTTTTAAAAATGATTTGCAAACATCAGAATTTTGCTAGGTTAGTTTAGTTGAGTCTTATAATATTAACAATTATTAGTTTCCGAAATTCAGTATGAGTTAAAGACGTATAGACTACAGAAAAGAATAATACAATTATACTAAAAATATAGCGTGTATACAAAATATGGAAATTGGAAGCGGCTTCCCATTACGGTTATGTAAGTTAATTCTGCAAGTTTTAATTTAAATAATATCGTGTAAGACAATAACGTTCTTAGATTGTGTGGGTTGCAAGGTGGTCGTGCTACTCTCAGGGATTGCAAATTATATTGGCAATGAAAATACGACGCGATTATTGTTTACTACATTTTTATTGTTAGCTGAAGTTGAATCATGTTATGCGAATGATGAATGAACTTGCTTATAACAAGGTTCAAGGTTCTTGTAACGTGTGGCTATTAACAGCAATACAGCATCCATCGTGATAAATACAAACGTTATTTGCAATTATGTATGTGTTTAAATTTCAAGAGAGGATCGGAATTTCTGACGAGATTTATTGTGCGTGCAATTTGCAAAAATCTACAATACAACGTGTGTATGCAATATAAAACGCTTTATATATGTATAGGAAATATCATCAAACAGATTTCTATTAAAGTTCAAAATAGTAAACAAACATTATTCAGGAGTCTAGCCTATAACTTATTTCTATATATATTTTTTGCAAAACTGATATTTCTAGTAAATTTGGTACTGGGTGGTCTATCTGCACGTCGGCATTCCTTTGGTTTATTTAATAAAACCGGAATACCTGTCTTTTAAATATAACTAATGAAATAGCAGTCCAATTATAAGGTAGAACAAAAGTGGCGACTGTTAATAATGGCAGGAATTGTAAGAAAGGCAATAAACACGTTAATTAACAATTAAAAACACTCTTGGAATCCATACCACTTACATTTGCTTTAGATACAACTGGTTTGCACTTTTTACTTTTTCCATGAAATATTATGTGTGCATTAAACATAATTTGCTGCCTGTATCTCAGCTGTGTAGTTCTGTGTGGCTATACAGGGTGTTGTTACATATTTAAAGGATATACAGTAGATTCAAAAACAAGCTATTGAACTTGGTAATTTTTACGCTTTGATATTTAAGGATCTTTATTGAATTATCCAACTAATTACATGTAAAATAGTTCTGGATTTAAGGTTGTTGGAATGCACGTTTTCCTAGATAATCTGGATTGCGTTCGAGTAAGTGCTATCTTGTAACTGTATATACATATAACCATTCATCTATAGCCAGGGATGAGCAACCCGCGGCCCGCCACACTTTCTCCTGGGCCCCTTCAAAGATTTTATATTTTGACTTTATTCCTACAGTGTCTCCTTGTACCCTATGGTGGTTGGTCATACCTCTGAACATAGGCAATTTACATGGCGTATCACAGTTATGCATATTCCTGCTCACCATTTATATGGAAAAAAATGGTAGTGGTACTAAATTAAAGAGAATACTTTTCCGCGTCGTTTATTGTTAAAAACTTATTGGATAATGTTAATTGTGCATAAAAATATTAATTTCAAAATGTAGATATTTCCCTCACCTATATTTGGGAATATCTAAATTTTAAAATTAATATTTTTATGCACACTTAACATTATCCAATAGGTTTTTAATACTAAACGACGCGAAAAATTGTTCTCTTTAATTTAGTGCCACTACCATTTTTTCCATATAAATGGTGAGCAGGAATATGCATAACGGTGATAAGCCATGTAAAATGTAAATTGCCTATGTTCAGAGGTATGACCAACCATCCGGTATATCTTTCACCGTTTTTTTAATAGTATTTCTATTAATGAGTGTTTTATTTCCGTAATTTTTTATACTAGGTTTATTTTGTGAATAAAGAGATTTGACTTCATCATTCAGTGTTTGTATTATCATAAATTTTTTACATACGGCTCTCACAACATTTTGAAATTTGTAGCTGGCCTGTTGCAAAAAAAAGGTTGCTCATCCCTGATCATGCACATTTTCTAACATGCCTTGTATTGTATATGTGGTGTATGCACCGACACTTTCTACAATCAACAACTTATTAATTACACTGCATTCAGAGCCGTTATCACAAAAAGATAATTAGGATTGTAAACATGTATTCATACTTAAAACTGCGTATACAAAGTTAAAAATATTAAAAAAAATAATTTATTAAAAATGATATTTTTGTGGTACCTAATTATGTACTACATTGATTTTTTTTATTTTTTTTTAAATTTTAATAGTGAGGCCTCTGATGTACCACGTGTTTGTCTAGGGCTGTTACTCAGTCCTAGAAAGGATTTTATTTAATATATTGTATATTAAAGATTTTCGCAACGTATATAAAAATGCATTGTTACGTTTATTCTTCTCTAGGCTATATAAAACAATAAAATCGTTTGAATTGTTTAATTTACTCGTAGCTAATTGCGATATACAATTGAACAATAAGAAACTAAACTAATTGTTGGTATAAAAATTAATATACGAAAACGGTATTATTTTATATATCTGCGTTTATTCGCACTGCATATAATTATTTGTTGAACAGGGTTCGCTAGGTAAAGACGGATTCAGCACATTTCTGTCATCTGTTCCCATCCATTTCATCAGGTTCTCGCTGCAGCGAGCTTGTATAACTGTAAAACTCTATGGTTAAAATTAATATTTTTCCAGAGAACTTGCGACGAAATGAGATATACTGTGTACAGAACTGTATTGAATTATTTAATTAAACCTCATCAGAGTAAACTGCATTAAAATATCTTACTGGGTGCTTTTTCGACGGTATATTTATAAAATTGTCCGTAATGAACTATAAGCCGGAGTTGGAATGTTGATACGGATCTGTTATAAGGGTCGTCTAAATTGACTCAAATCTCCATAAATCTGATGACCATTCGGAGCTATCTTTGATTTAATCGCCACACACGTGCTGTCACGACTCTTAATTTCATTAACTGGCTGAGATTTCTGAAGGATCTGATGGAAAGGCATTCTTATTAACGACTATTTATTAGTACTTAACCGAATAACGGCGCACTTAGAAATTAAGCGTCCTCTCTTAATGTCAGTCGCTATAAATCTGTCTTTTAATGCTCAGGCTGAGCCATATAATGCAAGAAATTGGGCGATTCGAGAAAAGCAAGAGGTTCCTTTACAAACCGGTAGCGTTGGTGTTTATCGAAGTTCGTCTTAAGAGGAGGATGGGGATTATTTTCCCGGCCATCAGACTTTCTCTGAAACTTAAGAAAACACCTACATGAGCGTTAGCTTAGACTAAAACGCTTTGAGCACCGTAAAAGAACGAAATTAAATATATGAAGTATCGTGTTTTCTTACACATTTGTAATAAACTCCAGCGTTTATTTTGTTGTCAAGTTTTGGAGATAAAACGTTTCTATTCAAAAATTAGTGACTATAAAAGCTATGAAGGTGAAATAATGATTTTGGTTTTGTTACACAAGAAAATAGAGGAGCATTGTGAAATTTTTAAGTTGAGTGTAAATATTGAGCTTTTTTAATATTTTCTGGAATTTTAAAACTAGAACTTTTCCTAACTTTACTCCTTAGGTGTATACAGTGTTTTCATAGTGGAAAAATTCGTTAAAAATTCAGCGAATAACTTTTAGAAAAAACGTCGATTTTTATTTTTATTTGCGCATCTTTTCAGATAAAATCTATATATACAGGGTGACCCGCTTAGAAGGTATGACGTCATCGATGTTTTTTTTTAAATAGCAACCCCCTTTTTTATTACGGAATGTGAAAGAGCGCATTTTTTTACTTACGCTAAGCTGATTTTTGAGTATAGGTCACATGACCAAAAATTATGAAAAAAATTGCAAAATACTAAATTGAATTGCAATGATAACTTCAAAAATAACTAAATTAAATGTTCAAATTGTGTACCGTTGTCTACCTGACAGTAGCCAAGACGACCGACATGTGTTTTATTGATTGCTGTCATTGATAAAAACGTAAAATCATACTTCCTAAAATTAAATTTATTATTTTGCAATTTTAAAATTGTTTTTCTTAATTTTTGGTCATGTGGCCTATACGCAAAGATCGGCTTAGCGTAAGTAGAAAAATGTGTTCTTTCAAATTCCGTAATAAAAACTGGGGGTTGCCATTTAAAAAAACATGGATAACGTCATATTTCTTACGCGGGTGACCCTGTATGTATGTATTTTATTTGAAAAAAATGCTCAAATAAAAATAAAAGTCGATGGGTGAGCGTTTTTTCAAAAATTATTCCTTGAATTTTAAACGAATTTATCCACTACTTTACGAAGGCACTACCTATCTATTGGAATTTTAAAATTTTCTGACATGCAGTTTTTATCGTCTTTTCTTTCCTAAGCTCCACCAAACG
Organism: Agriotes lineatus; assembly: GCA_940337035.1. Classification (NCBI taxonomy): domain Eukaryota; kingdom Metazoa; phylum Arthropoda; class Insecta; order Coleoptera; family Elateridae; genus Agriotes; species Agriotes lineatus. The sequence continues at coordinate 194,523,232 of OW679194.1, read as the reverse complement.
TGTAAAAATAGTAATTGCTAAAGCTTACTTAGTGAATTATTCCTATACAATTTTTATTCCGAATTGTTTTTATTAAAATATACATACATTCTCTGTATTTGATAAAATCAGCAACCATGTTTGACTCATTACTAAAAATATTTTAACGATATTACCTGTATAACGATCTTGTTGAATAGAATAACCGTAATTTCTTTGTTATCGTAATGTGCCACAATATTAATTCTGATTACCGTGAGAACTCCTTTGTCTTCCTACAGGCTTTTTAAAAAGATATTATTGCTGAATTTGGCATTGAGCTTATTCTAAAATAGTTACCAGTTCGGTCCATTTCTACCCAAATAAAAGTCCTGTTTGGCCAACAAGATTTTGAGAATGCGAGTTCGAGTTGAACCAGACGCATGCCAAAATGTTTTATATAATAAATATAAATAAATTCAGAAGCATAACCAATATGCTATTAGTTGACCAGGCGTTATGGTTGTAGGCTGGCACGCTTTATATAGGAAAATTCTAAAAAATCCCTGCGTATACATGTTAACTACATTGTACGTCTGTGTCAAACGCTTTATAGCGTGCAAAAAAACAGAGTGGTTTACGTAAAATATTTAACTTAGGAAGTATAACCAACAAAAGAGCATGAAGGAATAAAGAATGTATTTTATTTCAAAGAGTTTGGTTTGGAAATGTATTATGGGAGTTTAAAGACAAGACTTGATAATTGGTTGTGTGGTGTGTCAGTTGTTGATAATTAGCGCTCCCATTGTTACGTCTCTGATTAAATTTAGGTTTAGATCTAGACAAGCCTGGGATACTATAAACAGTTTAAGGAAAAATACTAACGGGACACAGAATGAATCCAATAAAGATCACAGTAATCGACTAACAGAAGATCACCCTGAGTTCACAAACACACGCTTAGAGGAAGAAGAAATAAAAGAAGACGAAGCTCAGGGTATACAATATACAAAATTATGCAGCAATAAATAAAACGAAAAATAACACGGCAGTATAAATTATCATATGCAGCATCTTCAATACGCGTTTAGCTGGAGAAAAAATTCTAACTGATTGGAAGATGTCATACATAAATTCCATGTACGAATGCGGAAATTATAGAGGGATAAATATAACAGCGAACTATGCGAAAGGGTCAGAAAAGCCAGAATTGAAGAGGAACCCAAAGAGATAGAAGAACACAGTGGTTTTTGAACATGAAGATCATAAGTGGACATATTTCCACTAAAACAGATGTCATAGAAGACTTTGTTACAAGGAAGAGAACTCCATGTGACATTTATAAATCTACGTTGGCATACAACTTCAAAAACTGTGGGTTGCTATGGAAAAATGTGGCATTAGAAAAGTATGCATAAGGTCAGAAAAGCTTTATACAAAGAGAGCTATGCTGCTTTTGAATGTGGTCATTCAGTTTCAGTATCCTTCGAACCAACAAAAGGGTTAAAATAAGGATGTAACCTCTCTCTAACCTTATTCAAAACCTATATAAATACTTCTCTGCAGCAGTGTATGAGGATGTGTAATCGGATGGAATTTGTTAGGAAAACGGTACCATTTACACAATTCTCTTTGCGGACGATAAAATAGTTCTTCCTGAAAACGAACAGGTCATAATATATGGCTTAAACAAACCGATAGAAGAGTATAAATGGGGGATTACAGGGTAAGACACACGCAGTAGATGGTTATAAGCGGAAGAAGAGAGGACAATGAAATCGAAAATGGAACGATTAAAAATGTGAACCAATATTAGTATCTTGGTGTTACAATTAGTGAAGATGGAAAAGATGATTAGAACAATAAATAAATAAAGTAGTGGAACATGTTTCGCGCAGAAAATGAAGAAAAGCATACATAAAACAACGATAGAGACAACAATAACGTATGAGTCTGAAGTGTGGGTTATAAACAACACATCTCAGAAATTGGAGAAGATGCTGTGGCTTAACTTTATTAGATCAAGTTAAACATTAAGATATAAGACCATGGGTTTTAACACAATACACGAACATGAATGTAATACGCGAAAAACAATTGAAGTGGTATGGCCGTTTGTTTTCTATGTACGAGGACATGCTGGGGAACTGGTCACCAATGGAAATAGACAAACGGGAATGACCAAGAAAAAATTGAAAGATCTCATAGAAAGCGAAACGGTAAGAAGATGACTGCCACCTGATGACTTAAACGATAAGAAAATTGGCGATTAGGATGCGAGAAGCGGCAACTAGAAGCTGCAGGTACTCCTTATATATAAATAAAAATTAGCAACAGGATAGTAATAGTAGTTATATAGAAATATGTATCAGCCTCGTTTCACTAAAATTTCTCCATCAATTCCACAGATATTTCCGCAGTTCTCAAAAATATCAATATTTTAACATTGTTTATAGTTTAAAAATGCCTCCGTAAATAAGTTTGTGTGATCGAGCTCTGTGGATTAGGTCGTGGGTTCGATTCCCGTGGCCGTCTGCTCTGATTCACGTTTTTAGGTGGTTTTCGTGAGTCAGAGTAGCTTCTCTGAGACGACTGCGGGGCAGTACTTCTCTACCTTTCCTGACCTCTCTTCCGTTCTTCCCCCTCCTTTCTCTCACCCATCGTGAAATTCCCGTTATTGGCTGAACAGGGACGGAAGGTCCCTATAGCAGCCCGCCCCCAGTTGGGGGAATTGCAATTACCCTGAACCTTTCATCTCTTACTAAGTTCGTGTTAACGAACGCTATTATTGCTATACATAGTCTTGATTGCTTAAATTTGAACGGCAAACTTAAACATCTACCCACTTTTGTCTTTTGTTACTTTTCATGTAAAAGAAAAATACATATGTATTTTTACGCCCATGCGATCGTAGATCAAGATTTCATTCTCTATGAGAACAATTACTAACCATGTAATAATCACGCTATAAATAGACATGGAAGTCCGTGATATATGCATAATTACTCCATGATTTAATTCCAGGGAAAACGGTGCGTTCAGAACGTCCCAATTCTAAATAGCATTTAATAGCCCAATAAAACAACACTAGTGACAAATTTTCAGGTGTCATACTGAATATAACCTGTACTTTATGTTAGCTCGGACAACAAGAACTAGCACAAGATAAAAATAGGCATTGTTAATAACTTTCGCCTTCATAACTTAACATAAACGCTGAGCGCTATTTTCCACAGCCCGAGATAATATTTTCACTGAATTGCACTATTTTTCCGTTGGTCTTTTTCTTTGATGTAGCATATTTATTGTGCTTAATTGCCGATTATATGGGTTGCTCGCTCTCGAACAAATTACGAGCGCGTTCTTTGCGGACAGTTGAGGAAGGCTAATTTGCAGGATGTGCAAAAGCTGTCTAGCGTGTTTATTTTTAACCTGTGCCCGCAAAGTATAAATTATGGCGGTTTCATATTTCATGATATTTTTAAATTGTCGTTTATTACAAGGTGGTCGCTTTTTATTCCGCATCTCGTGGTACTCCTTTTTGGGTTTCAACTTTATAATCCTTGTTGGAAAGTACTTACAGTGCCTTACATACACCTATACGGTTAATAAAAATTGGCCTCTCTCACTCGGATGCACTGATGTGGCGAAAGATCCTTAAATCCCAGGAGCTTTTATATATTATTTTAAAATCTGGCAGCAATAAATAACGTCATTATGTCGTGAATAGAAAGTGGCTAATTAATAATTGCTTTATTGTCCCTGATTTTAGTGAACTCAGCCGAAAGTTATTTAGTGCCATTCAAAATTAGTCATGCTTAGAGGCTGCTCTGTGATTTACGCAGATAATTATAGGAAATGACTTGTTTTAGCAATTTTTATAAGAGGATGCCGTTAAAAACGCTAGATGTAAACGGAATCTTAGGCAATGCTTTTTGTGGGTCTTAGCGAAGATTATATTTTGCTATGATATTGTTCCCGCAGCAGTTCTGTTTAGTGATGCTAGTTGAAATTTAAATATTTTATTTAAACTATAAAAAACAGGATTGATTATAATTTAATCGTTAATATTTGATATTGCCTAATACAAGGGATTGTTGAATAAAAAACAAGGATTTATACAAGGTGTTTACAAATTAGCGCAAAAGCTCCAGGTAGCGATATTCCTTGTACAATTCTGAGTCGAAAATCTTAAAACGAAAATGTTGGATTGGTCTTCATGAGCCCTCACGAGCGGTAGATAAAACAATTTTTTTTTCAGTTAAAGTTCCCCTTCTGTTTTAAATACGACAAAATGTCATCAGGAAGAGGAGTTCAAAATGTAAAATTATGGCCCCATACAAAATTTCAGAAATATTGACGTACTTTTATGAAACCGTGTGCATTAGATAATGTACTTTTGTGATAACATAGTTTTGAATAGAAAGTGCCAAGAATTACATTTAATATTGACTATAATTGTTCTGGGTGGTATTGGCATGGGCTTGAGTCAATTTGAGTGCTCATGCTAATAATTTTGGAGTTTTTGGGGCACTATCCGAATTGGAGACTTCAAGAAGAGTTGGCTTGGAGTATTCTGTAGATAGCATATAACGTACTGTTGCTGCTGTAGGTGTTTGGGACCGTCTCAGGACTGCATTCAATCTTTGGTGAGTTTAGAGGAGGTCGTGCGAATCAGACGGAAAGTTTCAGTAGCCCCAGGGACCCCTGGTGTGCCTTGATTTTTTGGTTCTTGCTGTCCTGAGACTTACCAGGTAATTTAGTCGGCTGCGTTGGCGGCTACTGTTGTCAAAAATCTAGAAGGTTTAATACATACTCAATAAATAAAGAGATTGCTTTCTTACCTGGTTATGAAGTATTGAATTCGATGTGAAGGTCTTTATAATAGTAAAGTCATATGAAATAGTTTGAGGTTGTATTGATATCGGATTTCGCTGGTTTGCAACAAAGTTGTGATAAGACCAATTTTTGTAGAAACCTAACATGTTAACATATAGTCTTGAATGTTCCCAGAGCTAGTCATTACAATAATTTATTTGCGATTATATCTGGCTGATTAATTAAACAATAAATAAAGAGTCAAATAGCCGAATCTTTGAGTAGCTGATAGAATTATACAAGAAGTTAAATATTATTGTTTAATATGTGTTGGGTGTAAACATTTTATTGTATTTCATTATTACACATTTATAACAATTAATAAGAATAGCCCATTGTTCATGACAATATATAATCTTCGATTTAGTATAAAATATAATACTAAATAATTTGAAAAGCTCTTCAATATGTAAGTGATACTGATATCATGCTTATTAAAAATTAAAAGAACTTAACTAGTTATTAAGGATTAACTTTAGCTGAATGAAAAATAAAAACGAAATCATTAGGTGATGTGTAATAAGAAGCTTTATGTATGAACAGTGCCGGTTTAGGGTACTTTAGCGCCCGGTGCTACTTGTGACCGCCGCCCCTACCTATGTTTTTGTAAATTAGTAATTTAAACAATCTGAAATTGTATTTGTATATTGTGTTTAAAAAGAAACGGTTCCGAAATCCAAAATTATGTATTATATATAACTTTGCATAATACATTAGTAAAAATAAAATAATTTAAAAAAAACAAAAACTAATAAGAAAATATACACCCAAACCAAAAAGCTAATATTTGGTTTTTAATTACAAGAATAAGGTAAGAAAAAAGATATAAAAACAAAATAACATTTTTAAACATTGGGTTGCCATTCGTGTTTTTCTACAATACGTATCTTAATATCACTACTATACTAGGAAAATAAATATTTTACGTTTATAACTAATGAAAAAACACAAACACGACAAAATTCTTCCTCTAACTTTGGTTTTTAAAATCAACTAAAAGGTAAAAATAAATAAATAACAAAAAACAACATGCCCAATGCTCAATATTGCAACATATTGACATGTCTGACTATTACTATATTAGGAACTATATTAAGAAGAAACTTTGTAAATTAAGACATAATCACATGTAATTACAATCACATTCGAAAGAAAATACAGAAGAGTTTCACTCCGTTTTACAAAAGTCGCTTTCTTGCTTTTAAATTTGAAAGGGTTTGTTTGTTAGTGTCTACGGTGCTTAAAATGTCTGAATTTACTGATAGTATGGCCAAAGAATTTAATTTATCTTGGGCAATTGAATTTCGAAGATAGGTTTTAACCCGTTTCAGCGTGGAAAATGAACGCTCCCCACTAGCATTCGTAACCATTATCGAAAAAAGAAATACGAAGGCATACATTTATATTTGGAAATGACCATGTTAATTTATTTTCATGTAACAATTTCACTAAATCTTTGGGAGATTCAACTTTAACTTCATCACTTAGTTCGTTGTAGAACTTTTTAAGTGAATACATTCTTCAGGAAAATATTCGTCTAAGTCGCCTATATTTGCATCTTTTAATTTGTGTGCCTGTAATACTATATCTTCATTATTTAACTTTTTAAAATTATTTATACAAAAATTCGAACAAATCTGAACATGTTTTGTACACTTGGGATCTACGATTAATTTCAGACTGAAGATTGTTCTCATTTCTCTCTACATCTTACTTTTAAAATAACTTCTGTATTTGGTTCCCCTAAATGCCTATTTATTTTAGTGCTTCGTCGTTCCATGCAGTTTTCGTTGCCTGTTAAAGCTATTCCTTTGGTTTCATATTGACCAAACTCGTTTCGTCGATATTGAAAGTACTGGGCCAATGAAGATAAAAGGTTGAATGTGGTTCTTATATCCATCTTCTTTTGTTGAAGAGCCTTATTTACATGATTAATTCGGTGTAAAATGTTCAATAAAAATGATAAAAGAATGTCATTTTCAAGAAGATGTAATTTCTCGGCAAAAGAAACCGCTTCAACCCTTACAACACTGCTTTCTTCTCTATCTTGAGATATTTGTTCTAAACATCTTTTTATTGATGCGTAACTGTGTTTCAGGGCTTCAGTGGCATCAAATCGCGGCACAGGGTATATAAAGTGCTAAATTGTTTTGTGGCTTAACAGCACGTCTGCTTAGCATTTGGGAGGTCGCGGGGTCGATTCCCCTGGGAATCTGCTCTGATTCGGGGTTTTAGGTGGTTTTCCTGAGTCAACAGAATACCTTCTCTGAGGTGAATGCCGAGGCAGTACTTCTCCACCTTTCCTGGCCTCTCTTCCATACTCACCCCTCCTTTCTCTCACCCATCCTATAATTCATGTTCTTGGCTGAAGATGGACGCAAGTTCCCTATAGCAGCCCGCCAACAGTTAGAGGAATTGAAATGACCCTAAACCTTTACTTTTTTCGTGGCTTAATACGTGCCTGTAACCCAGAGTTCCGCTCATATTGCTCACATTATCATACGATTGGTCTCTACAGTCTTTTAAAGTTATTTGCATCTACGAGTATTTCAAAATAGCAGATCTTCAAGTTCTTTCGCACCATGTCTAGCGTTTTCCTAAAACTTCACAAATCGCTCAACTGGAAACCCATTACTATCACAATATCGTAATATAATTGTAAGCTGGTCAGGATGCGTTATATCTGGCGTAGGATCTACACTTACTGAATAATACATATTAGCTTTCATTTGTTGCATTACTTCATTTAATAAGATTCCTATAAACTCATTGCAAATATCTTTGCATAAATAAGAAACAGTGCCCTTTCCACGATTGACAAGTTTTCTTATACGGTTTTCTAAAAAAAGGGTCATATTCGGATAAAAGTTCTAACACACCCAAATAATTGCCATTATGATCCTCGCCTATCTTTTCATTACTGCCCATAAATGCCAACTCTTGTGTTGCTAAAAATTTTATAACTCTAACAATCCTTTTTAAGACGTTAACCCAATATTCCTGTACAGAGATTTTCTTTATGAAGTTTCTTATCAATTCACCCAGTAGTTAAAGACCGCGCGGTATATATTCTCAGATTGTTTAAATGCTCAGAGGTTCGTTTGTGTTCATCAAACCTGTCTGACTTTGTGTGCCTCGTCCGGACTTGTATGACTCGCTTATTACGCTCGTCAGTCAACCGCGTCCGGTCTCTCCACATAAAGTATCTCTTTTACTCCTAATAACATAATATACTATTATATGCGATCTGCTTAGGGCTGCAAGGCGCCAGGAGATAGCCGGACATGATAATATGCTTACTTCGTGCCAACTTTATTAAGTCTGAGTGTGAGAAATACAAATATCGTTTTTGACCGCTAGAGTTATTATACTACCGCATTTCTCGCGCCGCCCAAGACAAATATACCGCCCGGTTCTACAGCACCCAATAGCACCCATATAAAACCGGCACTGTGTATGAAAAGAGTTTGTTCCTGATGCCAACAATAAATACAGTGAAAGACAATAGTAATCACATGCGCCAAGTCAATAGTTTGAGACCTTAGTTAACATCGAGAATATGAGGTGTGTAAGTCAACACAAATATTTAGAAATAACAAGAAGATTGGACGAAATATGTTGCGCGTACAACAGGCCGAGAAGAAAAAGTTCATGTCTAAAAGCTTTCTAGTAAGGAGTAAAAAAACCCGTGTTGCTATATATTTTTACAGAAACAAAGAAGAAAAAAGTTGTGGAAAATGTAGAATAAGATCTGACGTAGTTAGTAAGCGAAGATTGAAAGGTATGAAGTAGTTATGGAAATGGATACAAATTATTTATAAATTTGGAGAAAACTGAAAAAGGCAAAAGCGTTAAAGAATTCGGTGGCACAAAACAAAAAGACTGATTAAGAAAAGTTAAAATTCGATAGTAAATAAAGACGCAGTAGTTAGCCTATGTTAAAAAGAGAGGAAGAGAAAAGATGAACAGAAGAAGGGGGGGGGCACTATGAAGCATCTAAAAGAGGACCTGAAGTGATTGGTAATTCCATATTTGTGGGTGCGAAGGAGCAAGAAAAAATTAATAAAATATATTTCGGGGAAAGATAGAGAAGAAAGAATTATTTACTAATTTAAAGAATGTATAAAATGAAGACTCTTGTGGTTACATAAAACAGTATTACGGAGAATAAGAAGAAGAAAAAACCATAATGGAATAAAGTAGGAAAAAATAAATAAAAACAAGTACGTGGAAACATCATTAAAAGATTTGAGGTGATACGAAAGTAGAATATAAGTAGAGAGAGAGAATCAGATCCATAAAATTATTGGAAACGATTTAAACGATTAAAAACGTTATTGTTAGAACCTCTTCCTAGAAAGGGAAGAAAGAAATTAATGTAAATAAATTTGAATAATAAAATGGAAATGAAATAATGGCCGAGCAAACAAAACGTTAGCCATCAGTGAATAAAAGTCTACTTACTAAAACTAGTCACAGTTATAGTAGAATCATGAGACAGAATTTGTTTCAGAGTATAATTACACATTGTTTTCATATAATCTAATAACATATTTAAAGAATATATAAACGTAATATCGTCCATTGTGTTTATTTATAATGCTTTTAATTAAGATTTCTGTCGACATGTGTGGTATCAAGCTTAGGTAGAGATTAAAAGTATAATTTTATGCTTCTCCCCTGCACAAGAATCGTACACTAATTAAAATTTGTGCCTGGAATCCAAGATTGTACGCTCACCACTCATATGGGCTGTACCGTAGTTAGTGTAAATGCACAACAAAGTTGCGCTAAAATCTTTAAGGGCAGTATGAGAAATTGAAGGTTAATTTTTGGAAAGTAATCAAAAAATTTAATTAGAAATTGTAGGAACTTTAATATCAATAATCTAATACGTACAATTCATTTCTAATGTGACTTGACGCCAATTTTCGTGTTTTATTAAACTAATTTAACTTGGCAAGGTGGATTGGAAATCTGCCATCATTAGATTTTAACCTAGTTATTGTTGCGGAGGATTTATTAGGGATGTGATAGTTAAAAATACAGGGTGACTTTAATAGTTGTGTAAATATTTTAACTGGTAAAACAGGACAGTAAAATAAAATTATTATTATATCTACCGGTAAGGAGGAATGAAGGTCATATAAATTATTAGAACTGTGGTAAAGTTCTTTCCATTTCTGTTGCCACTTTAATTTTTGGTGTTATAATGGAATCTAGGTAAATCAAAAGATATTATTATATTTTCAAATTCACCATCGGTGACAGAATCTATAGCAAGCTGGTCAACCACCACATTATCTGTAATACTTGTATGACTTTTGACCCAAATTTATTTATTTATTTATTTAATATGTCGCTAACAGGCCGAAGCCCAATAACAAGCAACAATCAACAATAATACACATATGCAGACAATGACAAGAAATTAAAAATGATAAATTATACAATTATAAAATAAGCAAGCAATCATCTCATTAACATAATATAACTTAACCATATACATTTTGGTCTTGTATACTCCTCTGAGCTTCATCAAGAATCTTCACAATCTGTGTCTTAAATTGATTTATAGACATAAAAAATATATCCACGTATTCACAAGAATTTATAAAATGCATCATCCTATATACAGGTGAATTGATCAAATAATTGGTTCGTATAACAGGAATAAAAAATGTTAAAACTGACCTATGCTGATAAGAAGGTATATTAAATTTAAGGAGCTGCAACAGTTGTGGTGAATCTATTAGAGAACTTACAATTTTATACAAACATATAGAATCGCTTACACATCTTCTAGTTTCTAATGTTCGAAAGTTGAAATCACTAAGTAATAGAATGAATGAAGTAAATGAATGCGATGTCTTGATTTCTTATTCTTCTTTTGATATTACAGATTTTATGGTTAGTTGTAATGTTGCTTAACCCATTTAGCACAGATTTTGAGTCCGATATAATCACAGCTTGATTTAATTTATTTTTATTTATCCAAGTAAGTGCTTTTCCCATGGCTATTGCTGCAGCGGTGTAAATAGAAGAGAAGGTTGGGAGTTTAATTTGCAGGGATTCGTTATTACGGTGGATGTAGACTGCACTTCCAGCACTTCTTTTTTAGATTCATCGGTGTAAAGTGTTATTTCATCCGTATAATCACTAAGTATGGATTTTGGAACATATTATTAATTTGTTGTGGTTCCGAATATTGGGATAATAAGATTTTAGGTTTTGGTTAATAGAGAGTTGTAATCAATGTTGTAAATAGACAACTTTTTGTTAGATTTGTAAATATGTGGAGTATAGTTGGTTTCCAGAAAAACATCTACTAACGGGGGACTTTTATTTTGATTCTCCAGAATTTTCTTGTTAAGTTTTCAATGGATAGCCCTTATACGTAATTGTTTCATTAATGTAGATTCACGGGATCTTAATCGTGTTATGTATTTAATTGCTAGACATTCTCTTCGATCTTCCAAAGGAATTTCTACTTGTCGTTACTTTCATTGTTTCTTGTAAATAGACTCGTTTAGTATTATTTAGCGATTCACCCTTAAAATCTAGCACAAAAATTGCACGTGCTACATGTAAAACTGCCTTTATTTGAAATTGCTATTTAGCCTGCACTCTATATATTTTTCCAATTAACGTCACCACCACTTTTTCTCTGGAAGCAAAAGTAGGTCGACAAGAAGACGCAAATTGTAAATTCGCATTCTATAAATCTCCTTTTAAGAAAATAAAATTGATTTAAACGTGTTATTCAATTGGTTTCCTCCGAGAACTTACTTGGCAGGGTGTTTTTAGTATCTCTGTATTTTAAGGGGTCTTGACATTTCTGTTTTCCAATTCAAAAAGATCTCCTCGTTTCAGTGGCGCTTAGATTTTAATTCCGAGGGCGCTGCAGAAGCTTTTTGTAACTACGATACTGCGCCGTTCGCCGTGTTGCGAAAATATATAATCTATCGTGTGCCTTCTCAGTAATTATACTGTAAAATATTGATGCCGGGAAATGAATACTACATTCGCTTATTATGTGGAAGCGGGAATATGAGACAATTCATAATTTACATTTGTAACCTTGATCTTTCACGTTTCTAATAGTAGTCGATTTGGTCGAATTTCGCAGATTTTTGCATAATTGTCTTCGTTATATTGCTCCTGACGGTATTATGTGGTGGCCTATATCTTTTCGCAACATTTTGATGCACCAATTTACAATAATGCTGTTCGCGGTATATAGCGTTGACAAGCACTGATATATTGCAGTTAGCCGACTTTGAATTAATTGAGGGAAAGAATAATACTAGTGACTTATACCAAAGTTTAAATATATTTAAAATATATTTCTCTGAGGAAATCTTGTATATATTGTATATTCATTTAATTCAAATTTGAAAAAATATTGACTTGATTAAGAAGAGTGTTGTGCATTAACTGAAATATGTTGAAGCAGTTGCGTATGAGTTGTTAGAAATTTCATTAACAAATCGATAATTGTTTTAAAAAATGTACTCGCAGTCTGGAACACGCGAATACAGAACACATTTTTTTTTAAATAGTCTTGAAGTAGACCAGAATTAAACATAGACGCATAAACCGTGTTCTTCTATGCCGTTATTTGTTATACTTTAAAATCCGAATGCAAGGATTTGCATGTAAATAACTATAATTGCATAACTTGTGTAATTGTTTACAAGCAACCAGGGATTTAAAGGAATACATTGAAAATGTGAAAATTGTTCTTTGGCTTCGACTTCGTTCTGAAGTAATGCTGTTCTGGTCGATTTGTTTGCTTGATACATTTTTTAAAACTTTATGTATCTCCTCATTATATACATATGTAATCGCGATTTTATACCATATGAAGTGTGATATTATTGGGTATTAATTATGTTACATTTTTTATTATTGGTGGCAGTTAACATGGACTGTTGATGTAAGTTTTCACATTTACAACTTCTTGCAATTAGATAATATAGACCAGGGTAACATTTGTATAACGTGATGGGATATGAATAATATATAATAAATGTAACAGGCAAATTTTCTATGAAATTAGTAAAACGTTTATTATCTCGAATTATTGCGGCCTACTGAAAATATAATACTAAATTCATCTTTGTAGTGTTCGATTCAGTTAACTCAGAAGAAATTCAAATACGAGTGCTGGCCGAAAATGAACGAACACGGTCGAATTGCTAGAAAACGAAATTACATATGTAGGTATTTAAACAAACCAGTAGAGAAACTGTAGTACAACATCTTGGCCAGAAATTGAGGCATACATTTTCTGTTGCCCTGTTAATATATTTTTCTAAACGTGAAAAACGTTTTACAAGCAAAAAGCGCCGTATTTCGAGCTAAAGTCATTTTCCGTAATTTTTTGAGGGGGCTGCGCCGTCGTTATGATTTTGTACGCCTTTATCGCGGCGGCGAGCGCGTTCTGTTCTTCGCGAGGCGTTTTTGGTTTCTTGCCATATGATTGCGATACCTGCCAACGTTTAAAACATGTTCTTGGTCTTTGAGTCTGTCTTTTTATATTGCTGAATTGGTTTAACGTTTCGGGGTTCTCTTATCTGTTCTTGATACTGTTTTACGGGCCATGATTACCTAACTGTTTCGTTTGGTACGGATCATATGAGATGTTTTAGCCGTTTACTGTTTTTCATGTTCGCGTCCCGTGTTGTACAAATGCTGTCAGAGATCAGTTTACTGCTTCAGCCTTGACCTATTTCGGCATGAGTTTTACAGGGTGCCTAGAGCTAGCAGTCTGTCTAGGAAGAGCTACTTCTTTGCTGCTGTCGCCAGGAGTTAGTAATACGTCCAGGGTGTTATTTGGCTTTTGTTTCTCTACGTTGCATCTTGCATTGTGCTAATACCTCCGATGAGTTTTCCTTACGACCTCATCGAAGTTTAGGTAGCTTTAGTAATATTATTTACCGTTACACTTTAATAATTTATATAGTTTGTTTATTCAACTTAATTATTATTGTGTTTAGTATACGGAATTACTATGGAAATGCAGAATGAAATTCAGAATTTCATCAGGTGTAAATAAAATAAAATAATTTTTTATTGCGGTGGTCACTTTTATTTCGAATGGATTCATTTTAAAACGTATCGTGGCCACTTGTTACATTAAAATTTTAATATTTTCTTAAAACTGCACAACTGTTGAAAATCTTTATTTTCACATGGTTTTATTGTTATATTGTTGTTAATCTTATATGTTGTTTATTGTTGTTAATAATATGTGATATTTTATATATTATGTTATTGTATCTGCAACTGTTGATGCGAAATAAATTACTTATAAATCCTTTCAAATCAATGGTTCAATAATACTGTTTTCGTACTCCTTTAGAGGAACTCCTAAAAGCCCCAACGAAGGGAAAATTCCATATAAACTTCATAAACCCATAATTTGGCGCCGTTCGAATTGTCGGAGACTGAGCCGATATCATTCATTATCGTTTATGTACCATCTACCTACCGCCTTCTGGATCTTGTATCGCATCGATATCTGCCGAGCTCCTCTATATTCTGATCCTATCTCACAATCGCATGTGGGAGTTTCCTCGTGTGTTCGCGGTTTGAATGGGAAGATAAAACACCGATGTTTATCGGTTATTTTCATTGCGTGATTATTTTTGGCAGGATACGAAATCCTTGATATATGATGCTGCTCGGCGCTTGGGAGTTCTTGGCTGTGTTGACCTTAGTGAAGTGCAAGTGCATCTCTTTCTTGAGGGTCGCATTGCACAACTTCAAGCCAGGAGTTCGGTTTGTACTTCTAAAATCGATTGTGATTGTTTGCGCTCATGGTGTAATGTATTTCGGTCTTCACAGCCTTTAATTGATGTCTCCTGTTAATGTGCACTGGGTACCTAATTTCTTTTGTTCAAGATTAATTAATGGCTTCAGTGTAATTAATATGGGGCTGATAAGACGGAGTACAGCAACATATGAGCTCGGGGGTCGATTGCTGGATAACACGTGCTGGTGACACGAAAGGGGAATGCATTTAGTGGTTTAGACCGAGTGACGAATAACTTCGTCCGTGTATAGCAACTTGCAAGCAAAACTACCGAAAATGGTATTTAAACGTGCATACGTTAAATGCAAAAATATTTAAGGAGTATTAGTTATTCTCAACGTGAAATTGTATTCTTAGATATATTTACTTATAATACTTATAAGCTTATAACTGTCAATAATTTTATGCTAGCTAAGATAACCATTGTTTTATTATTACGAAAAAATATTAAATATAAAAGATGCAGTTGCAGTGTACTAATAAATGACCGCAATTTTGAACCCACATTTCTCGCCTTTTTTGGTCAGCTGGAAAGACATAAACAAAAACCACGTCTTGAATAGTTAATGCCGGTCAATGATGCACATCCTGGTGTTTTCAAACCATCTAACCTCAAGCTTCTAGAGATAAACTGTGACGTTACTCAGTCTAATCGCGACGCCTTTGCCACCAATTCATTGTTAGTGGGCACAAAAATGGCGATTATTGAAATGACCTATATTTCAAAACTTTTATATTTACGGACTTTGTGTGGTGTACCTATAGCCACAAAAGGACACGAACAAAAAATCAGGGAAATCTGTCAAGTAGCTTAGTATAAATACCTCGCAAAAGCTTTACTGTTAGCATCTTAAAGGCTGATATGGATGATGCATTGGGGCAAACAGTGAACAAGTGAGCTGTGATGTTAAAACGTGGACATCAAAGCTGTGCAGATGACCCCCGCAGTGGACGCCTTTCAATCGCAGTTACTTCAGTAATCGTTGAAAAAGTCCAAGGATATTGTTTTGGACGACCACCGTATGAAAGCACGTCAAGTAGCTGAAACCATATGTATCTCAATTGAACAGGTACATTATATAATTACCAATGATTTGGATATTAATTCGTTGGCTAGGTATCTTTCGAGGACACTCCAGTTCAATGTCTTGGCCTGTTAAGAAGGATCCCGAGAATTTTATGTACTGATTTGTAACTATAGATGACATTTGGGTTCACCACTGCCTCCCAGCGACTACTTTTTGTCCCCAAACTTAAGAAATTCCTAGCCGGTAAAAAAATTCAATCAGATGAAAAAAAAAGATCAACGAAGTGAACAGCTACTTTGACGGCTTCGACGAATCGGTATATAAAAATGGTCCTTTAGTATCGTTGGAATAAATATATTGAGCTTGTAGGAGAGTATGCATTGTTACGGCCTCACGTTGCGGCGCCATAAATATGAAATGATTCAGGTTCTTTCTTTGCTTTACCTATAAGTATATGTTTATAATTATCTTTTAGTCAATTTAAATTGCCCTGTTTATTTTATTTTAATATTGAAAATTATTCTTTTGGCTAGCTCCTGAAAATCACGTGTGGATTCCTTTTATCTAGATTGCTTATTCTGAAATTTGATGTTCCGATTTTAATTTTAACAACTCAAAATAACTGTCAAATGGTACGTCAAACAACTTTGAAAAATCAATGACAATACCTGATCGTTACATTTGTTATATAACAATATCAAACAGTAAGTAATTTCTTAATAATTAAGTCACTTTTAATATTTATTTTCTAAATACGATGAAGGCCTCCACTGGCAACCAAAATGTCAAAACTGCCTAGAATCAGGAACAGAGATTTCCTCACAGCATGAATCCAAACAGACCCTAGTCATTGTTACTTATCTCCAACACCATATACAAAACCACTCTTCTAAAGTATTCCACCTACCAGCACCAAGGACCCCGCACAAGGACAAGACACCAGACCTCAATTGCCAAATCCTTCAAACATGTTCCCTCTGCCAACGATCTCCTCGGAACTCTCCTTCCGTGCCAGCAGCTCGCTGCAATCCAACTCAATCAATGAGCAATGGGAAATGTAATTCCTCAATAAACTTAATTCAATATTTCTTTCTATTTAATTTCTTCTATAGATTAGCACTGCTTTAGTTAAATCTTCTCACCATTTTCTTTGTTTTTTTCATTTTGGTATAATCATAGTCTTACTTTAAAATTTCATTTTTATTCCACTACGCAAATTTTGTCTTAATTGTAGCCCTTTTATTTTCCAAACATTTTACTTTTTAAAATAGGGTTTATTTCATAATTCAAGTTACACAAATTAATTACAGCTTTTCATTTTCAAATTTGTTATCTTAATAATCAAAACAAAATCCTTAACGATATCATATTTTCTCCTTCCAACACACTATATCTTTATTTTTATGTCTACCCACTATGTGCAATAATCTATCTCGATTAAGTATTTGTCATTATTTTCCATTTTCATATTTAGATATTACATCAAATTCGAATCCTTCTGTTTCACAATTAGCCTCATATTATTCAATTATAAATTCTATTATCTTTTCTAATTACATACCAATAATTATACAAATACCCAATTCATATTCAAATTGATCCCTATAATATCCAACTACTGTAACCCCTAAATCCTATTTTAAAATTAATTTTTATACCCCTGTATTCATATCATTACAGTATGTTGAAAAATTCATTTTATTTTATCCTAAATGTGTGTGTTTTTCTACGTCGCTCAGCAAATATTGCAATCAGTCCTCGTAAATATATGATAGCTTTTTTTGGTATCCTTGTACACAGATATTACATTCTTCAACAATCTATTGACAATTCCGGGAAAAATAAAAAATCTACGAAAAAGTAATTAAGGTTTCCGTCAATAAAGCGAAATTAAATATATTGTTTGGGTATAAATAAGCCAACTGAACTTAATGTAAACATTGCGCTGTGAGATATTTCCGGAACGAAAGAGAAGAGTTTACCTATTTGACTTAAAATTATGTGATTTGCCTCTTCTTACGTTTGGGGCGTTTTGCATATGAAAAGAGAAATCAATATCCTTTAAGCACAACCAGTCCTCTTTATGTTTTAGCGATGCTATAATATGCTCTTTTCAATTGCTCTTCGTATTGCTCAACTGTTAGTTGTATTTAAATTATTTTATTTAGTTTAATCATATTTTTTTACATCGTGCCTATTAGTTATTTGGTATGCACTCGCGAAGGAAGTCACAAATTCTATATCACTGAATTTTAGGAAATGCACACATAACCTTGCAATCCTGATTCTGTAGACGGATGCTTAGGTCTGTATCGGCTTACCAGCAATTCTTCCCATGTTTGGGCTCCTTTCTTATAGTTATCCTACCTTGCAATCCTCCTAAAAACATGGTAATGTGATACTTGTAGGATGATCTCTGCTCTTCCTTCGATATGGCCCCGATCTCTATTTTTGAGCTCGCAACTAGGGCTCCACTGTGATGCACGAAGGTGGCTGCTGTCCTTGAGCTTCTATTGCCTCCGCTTCTAACACTGGACTTTCAACTAATTACCAAAAATGCATCAAGATCCAGATGCTTACATCTATACCCTTTTATTATCTGCAAGGGGGCGAAGAATAATTGCAAACTCCTGCAGCATATCCACGACACTGTACTAATATCAAGCACTCCATTGACTTGTAAATTGGGTATTTATTTTCTATCTTTTCGGCTTTGGTTTTATGTGAATCCAATAACACACATTTTTCTTACTTACTGATCTTACATTGTTTTCTGTTTTATTTTAAGTCAAGGGTAGTGTTGTGTGCTAAATTCAAATTATGACATTTGTATGGATTATTTGAATAAACTATTTTTATTCAATTTTGACAGTTTAAAGTGACATTAGTAACTCCATAACAACCTTCATAAACAGTCTATGATTCACAAGTGCAATAATAGTAATTTACGATACAAGTGCGTAAAGCTACTCTTTAGGCACGAGTGGGGTAGAGTTAAAACGCGAGTGAGCGAGCGTTTTAAGACGCGCGAGTGACTAAAGATGCTTTACGCATGTGTATCGTACAATATTTTATCTACGATAGAAACTAGAAAACACGGTAAATATGAAAAAAAATTAAATGTAAATTAGGATTACCAGCAACCGGTCGTAATTTTGCGTGTTTTAAAAATTTTAAAACACGTTGCTACTCACAACGTGCCTAATGAAATCTTTTAAATACGTTACTACTGACGACGTAAACTAATGAAAACATGTTATTAAACAGTCGTTTTACAAACTTAAAACTGCCAACTAAAAGGCAATATTACACACTGTCGTAGATAAAAGTGTTTTAATTCACTAGAGAATTTAAAAAGTTTAATTAACTATAAAATCTCAAAAAAGTTTCATGAAGAACAACATATTTTTATTATTTCTACAAATATTTACATTCAATTATTCTTTCTCTTTGTAGTGTGTAATATATAATTACTAAAATTTAGATCAAATCGACGATGAATGGGCAAATTTTTATTTTAATTTAAATATTAAAAAAAAATGTATTCATAATTTCGTCAAAATTGAATAAAAACATATATACGCCACGTGAGTTAAACATTTATTAACTGAAACATATGATCTCACTCGCACTACGTGCTTATGAGCTCAACATCTTTTCGTGAATAAACATATGTTTAATTCGCTTGTACCTATAATATTTATAAATGCTTGAATTATTTTAATTTCTATCGTAACTGTATTATTAGCTTAAATTGCATTCATAGGAATACTAAATAATTTTTATAAAATAGTTGATGATTTATATTTCTTTTATTTTCAGGTAAGTTCCAGTTCTCTGCTTTCACATATGCATATAGTAAATGTGACAGAATCACCCTGGTAAGTATTGCTGCTGTAATGAGAATATTGTTCTTGCGTTTTACTAATGTACTAATAATTTGCGTTTAAAATGTTTATTTAAAGAGTTAATCTGGAATTAAAAGAAATTGTATCTATTCCTTGGCTGAGGCACGTGCTAGGTGTAAAAGTTTCCCATAAATTCTAGAAGACTCTATACATTTGCTACAGATTTGTAAGGAACAGTGTAAAACAATTGTATATGCTTAAGACAAGTCCTAAAAACATATTGTTAAGTATAGCTTCATTCAGAAAATATTGAACGTCAGAAAAACGTTAAAATGCTTTCAGTGATACTGTCAGACTTCTATCAATTTGAGGTTATAATGATAATAGTGAGAACACACCTTTAAATTCCAAGGTATACTTCGGTTTTCTTTCAATCACCCGTTACTTGTGGGATTTCCCATCTTTTAAATTTTTCTAATTTATTTGTATTTAAAAATAAGCCTCGAATATAAATTTAAAAAAAAAGAAAAAATATTCTATTTAACACTGTCCTTCATATTTTTTTTTCAAAATTATGTGAGGGTCCATGTTTCCGCACTATAGCTATAGGTTACAAAAGGCAGTATATATACTGCTCCACAAATGAATTGGACCATTTGCATATATTGGTGCAATTTTAAAAAATATTTTTCCAAAAGGACAGTCATGGCATTTTTGGTAATCTTTCAGGATTGTGTCACTATAGAAAGCATTTCTTTTCATAATTTGGTTTAAATAAAGCTCAGTCCATTAATAAGATATTATCATTTGAAAATTTTTAATTTTTCCCAAATGTTGATAGCACATTGCATACAATAAGTATGCCAAATCGTTGCCAAAAAATTTTAAACGTTCGTAGGAGACTCAAAAAAGCTATTAATTTCCTTTTTTCCTTCTTCTTGTTTTAGTGAAAAATAGTTTTTGTATAATTTTTTTTTTACTTTTATTAATATAATTTTGTTAATGCTTCGGTTGAAATTTGAGGACAGTAATTAATATGCTTAATATGAGTATACTATAAAATAAAAACTTTTATATACATATATATATTTTTTATAACGTAATGTAACAAATACAATTTTTATTGGTGGTCCAGTTCATTTTTGGAGCAGTATATTTAATTATTACATAGTTTTTCCTTCAGTTGTATAAGCATTTTCATTTCCATTTGTCTTTGCCATATGCCGTTCGTGGAAGTCTTGCATAACTTGCCCTAAATATGTATAGGATTCTACTTTTTCTATGTTTTTCCCTTCTGTTAGGATTCGTACTTTGTTTCTTCGTTTGTCATTACTTTAGTGCTAACAGAATTCATCTCTTCACCTCCTCGTATGCCTCACATGATTTTTTCTAATACTAGTCTATTTTCCGCTATAGCAATGATGCCATCCGCGCATTTCAAATGGTTTAGCATTGTCCCTTCCGTTAGTAATTCTTAATTTTTCCATAGTATTTTTTTTCTTATTGTTCTTGAAAAAACTTCGTAAATATGAGGCAACATACGTACAGGTGTGAGCTTTTTTGTGCAATAGTATCACTATTGCGTTCTCCCAACCAAATAGGGTTTCAATTTTTACTAGTTTCTTGCATAAAAGTTTTTTCAACATGCTCAACAAGATGCTGATTTTCAATTCCTTGTTTGTTTAATCGCATGTCTGACTTCTTTTCATATATCTTGGTTCAAGCTGTTTTGAGTTAACATTTATGACAACTTTTGTTTTTCATTTTCGTTTCTGTACTTGCGACGTATATAATTTCTAATAGAACTCCTTTCTTTTTAAATGAGTTTTTATTTGTTACATATTTTCCTTCTTCCCCTTTTAGTTTTGCTATCTCTCTTTTCATTTTGGTTGTTCTTCGGAGAATGTTCATTTCTTGTTTTCCTGTATTAGTTTTTCAACCATTTCTATTATGTAGTTTTTAACGTCTTATTAACTATTGTATGTCTCTTATCTTCTTTTATCAATTCTTTACTTTGCTTTGTTATAATTGTGTAATTTACCTTTATTTCTTGCTGTAATGGCTGTTTTCTTTAGTTGATTTTTTCAATAACTTTAATGATTCTTTGGTATTACCTGTTTATATTTGTATCTTCTCTTATTTATTTTGTACTGAACTTATATTTGACGCTTTTCCTATAATTTTCGGCGTTTTCCCCCAGTTTTGTCATACTGGTTCTTGTTTTGTTGTTGTATTTTGTTTTTCGTTTCCTTTCAAGCTTATGTTGAATGTTGAATGACTGGAACTATTCAGTGCTCGTTTCCAGTTTGGAATGTTGACATCCTTTACTAAATGTTTGGACATCAGATACTAATTAAAAAGAAATAAAATATTCAAAAATTGGAAGAAATGCTCGCCTTACTAACAATGTAAAGCTCATTCTATTGTAAAACAAACTTTGTAATTAGGAAATGGTTTTCCATATTAATTTTTATTTAAAAAATGAAAGACCCGACCGGAAATAACCAAAATCTTAATTAGAAATTACGGTATACTGAACTCGTATGTAGCCATCACTTCAGCTGACAATCCATTGAAAACACCAATAAAGCGTTGATGGAAACGTGTTCATCTATTTAAAGTACTTGCGTAGATAGAACAGGTATAACTTTACCCATGTTTAGTAAATTTGTCAGTTAACAGCGTTAACATAAATTTGCCGTTCTTTGCTAACGCAGATTTGCCTATCGTTCATCTCTGCTACCGAAGCCCATAATCAAGCGGATTTGGCACGAATTGTATCCGATATCAGAGGTGGCGCATCTGTTTGAAATTCAGCCGCACACGGGCGACCGTAAAGACGTTATCGATAGCGACAAGCCACGAAATGAGCACCTTGATCAGAAAACATGGTCCGTAGAGGTGCCGTTTCGAAACGGCGTCATTAGTGTACACGAATGTACGGAGCTAAAATATCGACACTATTACGGGATTTATTGGTGTCTCGACTTGTCCAGGGTTTAATGCATGCCCGCATGCTTATACTCAAAACGCCACAAATCATTTCAATTATTTAATAAAGTTGTCTCATTACGTGAACTTTGTTGGTTTTATTAATTTCGTCTGTTTTGGACGGTCGTTGGGGCCGAGAACGCTTTATTAATTGTCCGAGGACCGGCCATAAATAATGTAATTATCTTAAGTACGCATTAAAGGCGACCCGATATAAAACGGATTGGTAGAAAATAGGCGTTGACCATTAGGATAATACTAGAGATAAATTTTATTATCAATAATCTGTGATTTTATGAACTACCCACGTGCAGGTAACTGTAAATTACATTCAGCTTTCGTTTAGGGCATCACTCAAAGACTTAAAATGAGCCGTCGTCGTATGGCCCACGAATTATCATTAACTAAAAGTCGAACGTTTAGCATTTAACAGCTGACGCTCTTTGCCTTATTTAAATAAAGGATAAATTTATTAAGATTATTTTAGACTGCTACAGCTTTAGAAGTATATAAATGACAAAGTACTTCTATCACCCATTGTAACTCACACTTTCTTCTGAGCTTCTTTATATTTATTGTATATCTATTTAAATATTGACAGGCTCGTTCTTTATGTATTTCGAAACAAATTAATAGATATCTAATCAAATGATGGGCTGCTAAAATAAATCCTTGCATCAAGGTTTTGGTTTCCAGCTCACAGAGGGTGACAAATAATGGGCTACCTATTGACGTCAGAAAGTTCCATTGCTCAAAAAGTTATAAACCTGAGTATCGGCTAGATGGTGGCAAACCAGTAGTAGCTGCAGGCAAGGTTACTAGACTCTACAAAATTACCAAAGCACTTAAAAATTTTCATAATATGGAAGAGACTATAAAAAACAAAACAACATGTCGAAAAATTGACTAAGTAGAATAGAATTAAGGTTTTGTTTTTTGGTAAAGGCAGAATGCTAGGAAGTTATAATAGAACATCAAGACAATTGCTTACTTTCCTTTAGCCTTTTAAAGATTGCAAAAGAGTCCAAGGCCGAAAGTAAAATAATAGAAATAAATATGTACGCCATAAATTACAGAATATTAGTAGCAAATATTTCTAAATACTGCGCATTAGTTAGTCGCTTAAGCCAACTGGATATTTAAAAAAGCATGACAAATTCGAAAAATATTGACATTTATAATAGTCTCAAGGGAAATCAATTTCCGGGTGTACAAACAGTGACAGTGACGATCAAAAAAAGGAGAGTGCAAGCAGCCTATGCTCATTAAAGAGAATCAGTAATGTGATATAATAGAAAATGGGCAAATGAAGCCCATCAGTGGGAATTATGATTAACTTGTGGGACGAGGTTGTAGGTATTAAGAAATTATCATGAACTTTGACGTTTTGGGAAGAAATGTTTTAAAGACGATACATGGAATACTGAAACTAGAGGATCAGATAAAGGTAATAGAAAACTAATATATATTAATATTATAATGACTGATTAAATAAAACGGAATAAAATAAAGTGTTTGCGACACGTACTAACAAGAACAAAGGACACTACACCATCGTAGATATATTATTTGGAGACCTAGCAGGCAATACTAGCAGAGGAAAACGTGGAACAATAAAAGAAATTATTTACAATGCATAGTTGCAAGACAGCAATTTACTGACAATAAAATGAGTAATACTAAAAAGACTCAATAGCATATACAGTGTTTATAAGACAATACTAAGAACAACAGAAAACATATAGCTTAAAGATGTTATTTGATGGAGTAGATGAAACTATTAGAGTAATAGCTAGAAAAGTTTTGCTGTAGTATATAGATAAGCACACTTTATAAGGTTATAACTTAGTGTATAACAGACGAACAGTAGAAGAAGAAGAAAAATGTTGAATAGGTATTTCGTAAACTGTGGCCTGTTTAGTCTAAAAACTATGGGAAAACATTATTGGTATTTTTATCATTCACTACTTTAAAAATGGCATTAGGGCCCGATTAAAGTAGAAGAAATTGAATGTAATTGGTAGCGACATTAAGAGTTTTTCTAATCTTTCACTGCAAGAATACTGAAAACCGTATATTAAACATTAAAGATATCAGATTCATTAACGTCGTCAATTACACTGGTTTATAAATTTACACTTATTGGCTAAGGTTTGAATTTCAATACGTCGTTTTGCCTAAATATGTTGCTGTGATCTCAAATATAGCTTACATTTTTTCTGTCACATCCAGATATATCACAATTGAATAAATGAAAAAGTAATGATTTTTATCTACTCCTACTGTACAATGACCATTAAATATGATTCATAATTCACAGTTTGCAGCCAATCATAAAATTCTATTTTCATTATTCAATAGTTTGCAAGTTGCAACCAATCAGAAAATTCTATTTTCATTATTCAATAGGTTGTAGCCAATCACAGAATTCATTCTTATTATTCAATGACTTTTGAAGTTAACAGCTGTCACAAATGTCAAAATTCGGAAATATGAACACAAGTCTCCTATTGCATAGGAGTAGATAAAATATCGTATTATATTCGCGATTATGGCCATTATTCACTCAGATGACTTGCGCCACGCGCCTTCGGCTTGTGGCGCAAATGTCATCTTCGTGAATAATGGCTGTCATAATCGCTCATATAATAATATACTATTATTGAACTATATTGAACTTTATTGTAGTTAGTAATGACAAATTGATAGGATTACATGTTTATCTATCAAAAGATGGTTAAATTAGCAAAAAGGTGCAGGTTTGAGAGCTCATTAAGAATCCATCTTGTTCATTACTTGTCATAGCCCACTTGTCTAAAATTAAAAAAAAAACAAAATCCCCTCATTTCTTTTATATGCCGTAACTTTTTGTTACTTAAGATATTGTAATGCGATTTGAACTAATTTGCATGGTAATTTAAATACATTTATTGACACTTAATAAAACCAATTTTATTTGTGTAAATATTTAGTAATCTAACCTAACCTCAAATTTTTAAATTGGTACCGTGCAATTTTTTTGGCCCTTTTAAGAGAGGACTTTTTTCTGAATGCAATGATGTATTACATGATATGGAAACTTTTTCAAAATTTTGAAAAACTGAGCTTATTCTTTTTACAGGCAGAAATCACTTGTGCCATGATCACAATAATTTTGTTTTTTATTTATTACGTTATCTGTGAAATTATGTTTCGAAACAAAAAGCAGGCCTATCATCATACGTGCCTTCCAGTGGTGTCAGTGTGTTCCGTATGTTTCACGTGTAATTTCTACGTTCTTGTAGCACTTGATATACGCACAAAATACATCATATTTTCAAAATGTTCCATTATAAGTTGAAGTAATAACACTCACACTACTGACAGACACGTATGATGATAAGCCTGCTTTTTGTTTCGAAACATAATTTCACAGATAACGTGATAAACAAAAATACAAAGTTATTGTGATCATAGCACTAGTGATTTCTGCCTGTAACAAGAATAAGCTCAGTTTTTCAAAATTTTTCCATATCATGTAATGCATCATTGCATTCAGAAAAAAATTTAAAATTTTGAGGTTAGGTTAGATTACTAAATATTTACACAAATAAAATTGGTTTTATTAAGTGTCAATAAATGTATTTAAATTACCATGCAAATTAGTTCAAATCGCATCCCAATATCTTAAGTAACAAAAAAGTTACGGCATATAAAAGAAATGAGGGGATTTTGTTTTTTTTTTAAATTTTAGACAAGTAGGCCATGACAAGTAAAATTTGAAGATGGATTCTTAATGAGCTTTCAAACCTGCACCTTTTTGCTAATTTAACCATCTCTCTATCTCTTCAAGTACAAAAGTGACCCATGTTGTCCCTACGAAATTCGGGCACCCTGTATGTACAAAATATATCGGAGCTGTTTATACAATTTCTGGGCCATACTAAAATGCAAGTAACACACAATGGGAGATTACGGAGGTTTTTATAGGAGTAACGGCTGTGCCATTTATACAGGCTTTGTGGTTGAGTGGACTGTGCTAACAAGTCACTGCATGCTCAGAAAAGTTTAAAGAGGCACATTGTTGGGGAGCCTCTCAGTTTTCCGTTATTTTGGAAAATTCCTGATTGCTAGCTCGCCTTGGACGTTAATGGACTGTATTGATTTTATTTCTTCACTGAATTATACACTCGTTGAAAGCAAAGTAGGTAATTTATTTGCTATAAATTTACACGAACAGTTTAACATTTAAACATGTGAACAATAATTACTTTCGCAGAGCGGACCTTTTCGCGTGCTGTCTCTCTGACAGACGGATTTGTAAGTGAGTTTTTAGAATCGGAAGCCCGCCCGGCAGTCTACTGCGCACAGTATGAATTCAGAATGCAAGAGAGGCGGCAAAAGTTTATAAAGTCCTTAACATACCGCCCGCCTTGGAAAGGGTAACCTTTCAAATAAAACAGTACAGAGTTGACATGTAACAGCTAGAGTAAAACATGCAACATGAACACACACATATACAAAGCATAATAGTACATGGATCTTAATCGAGTACAAGAAAACCCGAACAATGGGGAGCCAAAAGGCCTTACGAACACTGCGCTGAACGCTAACGCACTAGTTCACAACACTAGGTAGCGGGCACAATTTGGCGAAGGATCGCTTTACGATCCCTGACACAGTTTTCACTGACGCCACACGCGTAACGCCGCCAAGGCCAGGGTGCAGCTCGGTGACCCGGCCTAACCTCCACTTCAGAGGGGGTAGATTGTCATCCTTGATGAGGACCATGGAACCAGGCTGGAGGTCCGAAAGATGCGTGCGCCATTTGGTGCGCTGTTGGAGTTCCGAGATGTACTCTTTACTCCATCTCTTCCACACATTCTGGTGAAGTTGTTGTATTCTCTAGTATTTAGACAGCCGAGACTCGGCTATCTCAGTAACGTTGGGATCAGGCAGTGACACCAACGGACGACCAATCAGGAAATGAGCAGGAGTCAAAGGCTGAAGGTCGTTTGGATCAGAGGACAAAGGAGACAGGGGTCGGGAGTTTAAGGTCGCTTCCACCTGTGCTAGCAAAGTGCAAAATTCATCGTAATTTAGACTAGCGTTACCTATAACGCGCCGTAGGTGATGTTTGGAGGACTTAATTCTGGCCTCCCACAATCCGCCAAAGTGGGGACTGTGCGCGGGTATAAAATGCCAAGCTACTCCGTCGCTCGCGACTGATTCGGAAATAGAAAGGCCTTGTTCCGCAAGAAAATTGCCTAATTCGATTAATTCGGAATTAGCGCCGACAAAATTAGTGCCATTGTCTGAATAGACATGGAGCGGTTTGCCTCGACAAGCTACAAACCTGCGAAAGGCCATTAAGAAGGCTTCAGTAGAAAGGTCAGCGACCAATTCAAGGTGCACTGCTTTTGTGACAAAACAAACGAATAGACAAAGGTAGGACTTTACTAGTTTAGAACCACGTCCCTTGCGATCCTTTATCATGAACAGTCCACCATAATCGATACCAGTCGTATGAAATGGGGGCGATGATTGAATACGAGAGGCTGGCAGATCTCCCATTATGGGTTCGGTTAACTTAGGAGAGAATCTAAAACACCGCAAGCATTGATGAACCACTTGCTTGACTATGTTTCTGCCAGAGGTAATCCAATATCGTTCTCTGAGATTAGCTAACAGCATTTGAGGTCCGGCATGGAGAAGCCGAAGATGCTCATGCGAAACTAGGAGTTTGGCGAATGGATGGTTGCCAGAAATCACTAGAGGAAACTTCTTGTCAAAAGGTAATTGAGAGTTGTGGAGCCTACCACCAACTCTTAGCAGTCCCTTGGAATCCAGATAGGGGTTCAAGGATATCAAAGCAGAAGATTGTTTCACAGGCTTGTTCTGTGACAACAGCTTAAATTCGTCAGGAAATGACTCTCGTTGTGAAAACCTTGCAAGCCTTACAAGGGATGCTTGCAGTTCATCTGTAGAAAGGGGCCCAGAAAGACGATCAGCTTTGGGGGTCCGCGCATTGTTATAAAAACGAAATCAATAAGCTGTAACTCGTTGTAAGCGAGCCAAACTTGAATACTGATTGAACGGAAATGGTTCAACAGAGGTTACAGAAAAACTCTGAACTTCTTTTTTGAATTCTGGAAGCTCAGCAAGAACATGTCTGGAAGTAGGCCAAGATGCCTCACCTTCGCTTAGCCAGGCGGGACCATGCCACCAAAGGCTTAATTCTTTTAAAACTAAAGGAGTGACTCTCCTAGTGAGAAGATCAGCAGGATTCGACGCGGTAGGAACATGCCTCCACGTGGCATCAGAAGTGAGTTGCTGAACATCTGCAACTCTGTTGCACACAAAGGTTTTAAGAAGATTTGGACTGGTTTTCAACCATCCTAGCACTATTGTGGAATCTGTCCACAAAACAATTCTAGATATGGGCAAATCAAGTGCTTTTATGACTTGCACGGTAAGTTTACTTAGAAGAACAGCTCCGCAGAGCTCGAGCTTCGGAATTGTCAAGGGCTTTAAAGGGGCTACCTTGGCCTTGGAACAGAGAAGGTGAACTTGTACCTCCCCTTCCTGATTCTTGGAACGTAGGTATATCGACGAACCGTAACCATTGTTGGAAGCGTCGCAGAAACCATGGAGTTCTATCTCAACCACGCGCCGACAGAGGACGTGACGAGGAATTGCTAAATCATTGAGCATGAGAAGGTCATTTCGATACGTAAACCATTTTTCTTGTATGGCGTTGGAAACGGGTTCATCCCAATTTAACTTTTCCATCCAAAGTTGTTGTAAAAGAACCTTGGCACCCATGGTGCATGGACTTAGCAGACCCAGCGGGTCAAATATCTGCGATATTTCAGACAAGATGCTACGCTTGGTAGCCTTACTACTTGTAGAATTTGAAATATTGAACATCAGATGATCGCTTTTGAAGGACCAAATCAAACCAAGGGTACTGTTGTGCTCATGTGCACTGAAATCAAGAACACCCGGATGCAAATAGGAGCCTGGGATTCCATCGAGAACTTCTGGAGAATTAGAAATCCACTTTCTAAGTTTGAAGCACCCTGAATCAAGAATCTGATTCAAGTTTGAACAGAGAATACGCGCTTTCTCAGGAGTGTCGGCACCTGTCAGAAGGTCGTCGACGTAGAAGTCCTCCTTTATCACTCGAGAGACTTCGGGATTTGAAGCTGCACATTCGATGCCCAATTGGGTCAAACATCTAATGGCAAGAAAAGACGCTGAAGCAGTGCCATAAGTGACTGTATTCAGATCGTATGACAGAAGAGGCTCAGTTGGAGAGGATCGCCAAAGGATTCTCTGAAGGGGCCTATGGTCAGGATTCACCAGAACCTGACGATACATTTTCTCAATGTCGGCTGATATAGCGAACAAATGCTTGCGAAAGCGAACAAGAATGGAAAACAAGTCTTGTTGCACGGTTGGGCCAACCATCTGAATACTGTTCAGAGATTGCCCTGAAGTGGTTGCTTGGGAACCATTGAATACAACTCGGAGTTTAGTTGTCAGGCTTTCCTCTTTTAAGACTCCGTGGTGGGGTAGATAATAGGATATCTCGTTTGAATTAGGGTTTGAAACGGACATATGACCTAATTCAGAATATTCATTCATGAAATTCGAATAGCGATTGGACAAGTCAGGGTTCGCTTGTAACCGCTTCTCTAATGATAAGAATCTTTTTTGAGCGATTTGCAATGAATCACCCAATACCTCTACAGGTTCCTTGAGAGGGATAGAGACAACGAATCGACCATTCGCTTCTCGTTGCGTATTTTGCACGAAATGTGCCTCACAGGCGTTCTCTTCTTTTGTGCGAACCTTTTCCTCTGGGTAATGTTCGAGTTGCCAAAACCTAGCAATGGGATCAGAAGCATCCTCGATCGTGCTAAGATTGCAATGTACAGGGTACGCAGAAGGGGGGCCTGTAGGGCCAGAAACAATCCAACCAAAACGAGTTTTTTGGAGGATGGGAAGATTTGGGCCTAGACCAATTTGTCCAATACAAAGGAGCTGCCAGAAAATGGGCGAACCAATCAGAATGTCGATGGTGCCCGGTTGGTCGTAGGACAGATCTGATAACTTGATGTTATCAGGAACCTTGAAACTGTTTCGCTGGACGCGAAAACTTGGGGTTGTACCTGTAATCTCATCGAGAACAAGACAGGATAGACCAATACTGTATGAGGTGTGAGGGGCTTGCAGCTTGATATCACACCTAGCCTTGATTTGAGAAGTAGCTTTACTTAAGCCAGAAACAGTAACGTTGACTTCGCGAATTGGAAGCTTCAACCTTTTACACAAATCTGAACGTATGAAGTTCGATTGGGAACCGGAATCCAGCAGGATTCGCACAACATGAGGCGTACCATCATCAGCGATGAGTTTAGCGGTAGCCGTAGGTAAGAGTACCTGCAAAGCATTCGAACAGAATGCCGAAATCGATTGGTTTAGTTCAACAGGGGTTTATGCCGACATCGCAGATCCTGGTTGACTAGAAGAAGCATTTTGAGGTTTATCCTCATGCAGAAGGGTGTTGTGCCTTGATTTGCACTTTCTACATGTATATTTGGAGCTACAGCGGCTCGAAAGGTGACCCTGAGTTAGGCAATTAAAGCATACACGGAGCTCTTTTGCCTTTGAATTTCTGTCAAGAGAAGACAGCTGGACAAACTTGTCGCATTTGTACAAGGGATGAGATCCTTTACACAATGGACACGAAGGGGTACCTGACACAAATGATTTCGAATGTACCTTGGAAGACTTTTCGGGTACAAGCTTAATATTTTTTACCTCTAGAGTTTCTAGAAGATTTGCTGTGTTTTGTAGAAATTCCTTGAACTCGTCAAGATTAGGCAGGTCAGAACTTGACCGGTTTCTAAGGACCTCCCATTCACGGAATGTCGTGGGGTCCAGTTTTTTAGAAACGACATAAATGATAACAACATCAAGAAGCTCGCTTTCGGTTGCTAACGATTTAATTGCTGTAAAATGTTTGAATAACATATCGCTAATAGTACGTAATTTAGTTGCAGATTCCTTACTGCACGATTCAAGTTCGAATATAGCATTGAGGTGGTTATGAATCAGAATTTTTGGATCATTGTAACGATTACACAATGCATCCCAAGCTAGAATGTAATTACTCGCAGTAAACTCTAAACTTTTTATAATTTGGCTTGCATCACCCTGTAAACTAGCCTTTAAGTAATGCAGCTTTTGAATATTAGTTAGCGTTTGATTCTCATGAATTAAGCTAATAAAAATCTCACGAAATTCCAACCACTCTGACACGTTCCCTGAATATTTGGGAATGGAGATGGCAGGAAGGCGTACAGCTCGATTACTGCAATGTGAGCTGCAGTTTGAATGCGTTGACCTCACGCTACCGTTAGGAGATCCAGAACGATCTGGTGCAACATCAGACTGTTTGTTGTATTCATTAATCAAACATTCAGCTTGTGAAACTGCAAGAAAATAAGAGTCTTCAAATTCGACTTGTTGCTGCATTTCAGATTCTGTATCCTTACTGGTGTCTAAAATTTGTTCATGAACTGCATAATATTCTGATAACACGGCGGCTATAGCATCCAATCTTTTCTGCAATTGAACAATCTGAGCGCTAGATAAGAATTGATCTTCATCTTGAACTGTTTGCAACGATTGCACGTAATTTGCGAAACGCGTAAGCTTGCCTTTGATAGAGCCTCGTACTCTTACAAGTGGATCCATAATTGTTGAAATTAAAACAGTTTAACAGATAGAACTAACTCTCGTACGCCCCTGGTACGGAATTTTGTTTACAACGCAAGACAGCTTTGATAACGACGCGAGAAACTTGGCGCTAACGACGCAGAAAACGACCCTGGTACAACGCGAGATTATTAACTTGTGACTGATTCGACTGCAATATGACATGCAGGGGATATCGCGAACAAACGAAATAGCTTGGCATTTCACGCAATTAAAATGTTTATATGACTCATAAACCATTTGTTTACGCAATAATACGCAGCTGAAATTATGCACATGTATAACACAGATGATAGAAAACCAAATATTCATGCATAGGAAATCTCACAAAGGAAATCAGGCTTACATTGATATTGGTGTGTGTGCCGCCTTTTTCGCTTCTGTGGTTTGAACTGCCGTCTCGTCTGCAGCTGGCCGCTGCCTCCACACCTGCACGAATTTGGCGCGAGACTTGGCGTTTGGCTTACTCGCTCTAACGTTGATAGCAGCGTCTGCTGTCTTCCTTCCTCTCGTTAGGGTTGAATTTAACACGATTGAAACTGCGTGTTGCACTTACTTGCCTTGTACAACTGCGAATCCGGGCCGATGATCCATGCGGCTCGAAGGAACAATGTGGCTTTTCCGGGCTCGTACTAATCCGGATCGATGGACCAATGTTGGGGAGCCTCTCAGTTTTCCGTTATTTTGGAAAATTCCTGATTGCTAGCTCGCCTTGGACGTTAATGGACTGTATTGATTTTATTTCTTCACTGAATTATACACTCGTTGAAAGCAAAGTAGGTAATTTATTTGCTATAAATTTACACGAACAGTTTAACATTTAAACATGTGAACAATAATTACTTTCGCAGAGCGGACCTTTTCGCGTGCTGTCTCTCTGACAGACGGATTTGTAAGTGAGTTTTTAGAATCGGAAGCCCGCCCGGCAGTCTACTGCGCACAGTATGAATTCAGAATGCAAGAGAGGCGGCAAAAGTTTATAAAGTCCTTAACACACATATTTGATAATAATTGTGAATCTAGGCGTATACAATACGTAAACCATTGCAGAAACTTATGTTCACATTTGCGTATAATACCTAGGTAATTTATTTTGATAATGAATTGTGAAAAATCAAACTGCACATATTTTTACTCCAACCCCAGATACACTGCAAACCAGTGTTATTTTTGCAAAAAACATGCAAGCCTATAGTTATTCTAACCGTAGCTATTTGTAACACGGAATTATATTTGGACGCCAGTAATTACAGGGACTTGCACTTATTTACACTTGTCGAATTAATTGAATAGAATTTAAGACGTCGTAGTACCGAAAACTGCAAGTAGTGATCTTTGTATTTTTTACTTATTTACTATTATACAGATCTACAATCCCGTATCCGAAATTCTGAAATTCGAAAAGTTACTAAAAGCTTTTCCTAAGAGTGTGGAGCTTGAATCGTCTCTGCATAACAAGGCTTGTTTGGCACGCGAACAGTTGACCCAACGCCACACCTACTCGCACTTCATTCAAGGTGTGACGTGGCCGCGTCACCCAGCACTAACAGCCAGAATGACAACGACAAGCGACAATTGTGTATCAGCCTGATGGAATATCTATCGCTTTTAAAGCACAAATGATTTTATTAAAAGCAGTTTCTAGGAAAGCTACAGATCAGAAGCGGAGACTATTTTAAATTAGTTGTTATTCACAAAATTCGTAAAAAAATTATCAAACCTAAGTTGATGCATAGTTTTTGGTAATTCTGTTAATTGTTTCAAATTTAAACATTGGGGTATATT
This sequence comes from Agriotes lineatus, assembly GCA_940337035.1. Classification (NCBI taxonomy): domain Eukaryota; kingdom Metazoa; phylum Arthropoda; class Insecta; order Coleoptera; family Elateridae; genus Agriotes; species Agriotes lineatus. Next base: position 194,489,156 of record OW679194.1, on the reverse strand, counting down.
ATTGAATAATAGGCGATTGCACTAATTATATTCAGTAAACGTATATGTTCGGTACTTATCGTTATTTACTACAGATTGTTTTTCATTTTAGGCAACAAACTTGTATCTTGGATCTCATAATGCTTTTTATTTTTCATTTTCTTTTAGAATGAGTTGCGCAATATCTAAATTCAAGTTTGGAACTACCTTTTGTTCTGCCTGTCTTTTCAATTTTTTGTTTATAAATTCGCATTAGTATTCCGGAAAGGGTATCCCTAAGGCGCCCAATATGTTTCAGTTTTGCCTTGTTTTGCGTTTGGAGTGGGCTTCTTATTTGATTTGCTACCTTCAAAATTCGACACAACATACAATTTATTTCGAAGTTGGAATATAGAGCATTACAACTCGGAACATTTTGTGGAATAGACTTTGATCTATTAGCATGCTTGTTATAATTCATTCTTTGTTTCGGTATCACTAACATTGGATTAGGCAGCCAAATTATAGCACGACCAACACGCCAAAATGGAAGTTAATGTCTTATTAATGAATGCTGGAAAAATTATTTCAACGTAAACAATATTTATTTTGCACTTAAAAGCGCAAGGCCATCGTCATCCACAGGACGAGCCGACAAATTCATTTTTTGTTTTACTACAGGAAACTTAAATCGGTTTAGAGTTTCTTGCTACGTATAAATTGGCGTTTGATTTTCCGCTTCATTAATATTTGCGACCCCCTAGTGGAAGTTTGATTAGATTTTACTTTTCAATTAAACTTGCACATTCTAGACCAATCTCAATTACGGTTCAACAGAATGGCGCTAAATTGTCTCGCTTTGATACGTTTTAAACAAAACACCACTTTAGTCTTCTAATAGTTGGTTATCTTTTGGTTATTGATTTTTAAAAATTAATATATATAATAATTTATGAAGCATATCCCCCATAAATGCTTTATCATACCGAGGTATTAAGAGAGATGTGTTATGTGTAAGTCCATCGAGGATAAGAGAATTGAGAATGATGAACGATGATGCTTCAGGTTGCTTATGAGAAGAACGCTTAATATGTTTGAATGATTGATACCATACATGTATCTTGTATCACTACCGCGGTTAAGGTCAGCGATTGTCGTGTCCAAGACATTGAGAGGTATGTAAAGGTGCACCTTTGTAATTAGAAGTACCTGCCTGCAGTTTGTTTTGAGATTTAAACAAACACCTTGTTAAACCGTAAGTGTCCGTACTCCATATAAGGTTTGTGTTCTTAATGTGCGCAAGACAGATGCAGCTTTGTATCTTATAATTTTATGACCTTGTTATTTTAACATCCGTTGGAATCAAGTGCAAGGTTTGGTAATACATCTGAAGTGCCCCTTGAGCAACATCAAAACCCAGAACAAATTAAAATAAATAATAGATTAAATTGAAATTTAAATACTTGGAACGGGATGAAAGTAGCGATAAAATTCTGATGAGTAGTTTTTACTGTACTTATAGATACTTTTATTTTTGTGTAAAATCGCTCATTGATCACAAACTTTAATTTGCAATTTTTTGCATTGCGGGATTTTAATTTGATAGATTGAATTTGAAGTATAACTTAAAATTACAATGCTACAGCAAACGCTTCACTGAGTTTACATTTAATTCAAACTATTTCCAAATCTCTATTTAGTTCTGTATGACTATATTTATCGATATCTTAAAAGACCTATTACGGTGATACTAACAATGACTTCCAGTTGGAACTTATATTTTAAAAATCTCCAGATATATTTAGAACTTTAATTTCGTTTTTTTCAGCTAGAGTTATACATTTAAAACTTTATCTAAAATTCGCAATTAAATACTGAATCATATTTAAATTAAATTAATTATTAATTCTTAAATTAATTAATTATTAATTATTTGCAAACACGAAACACTATAGTTGTAGCTACGAAATTAGAAACTTGTATGAAGATATAATCATATAAAACATGTTTTTGTTTGAACGTAAATTTAAAAAAAATATATGATTGAATTAAAATGGGACGAGTATGTTCTCTTTCCTAATGTGCCATATATGATATCGGACGATGGAAAATACTCGTATGTTCTCTGGGATAGTTACAGAGTATATTCAGCAGATTCAATCGTTTATTGTAACTAGCCGATTAATGGCTTTACTAGGCCAGATATCTTCCTTAGATAATGGATGGATTTTTGAAAAGTCATTTCTATCGCCAAGACTCGAATCCGAGATCTTTTGCACATGAGTTCAGCGCTCTTAACCACTGCACCACCGAGCTTCTTTGAAGAAAATATTAGTCATATCTTAAGTTATCAAGAAAGGCTTATCTTTATTGTTAAAACTATCTTAATTGATATGTGACTTTGTATTGGAGTGTGACATATTTTATATTGCTCACAGATATAATATTCTTCAAGTCGTGTGAATGTCAAACTGTAGTCTATCTGGGTGAAACCAAGACAACCACAAATTGCTCAGTGCTCGTTCGACCTTAGCAAAAGTTTTAATTAGTTTTAATACTTTATTTTTACTTGTTTTCTTGTTGCTTATACGTGTATCAAGTTTAATAATTCTAATACTAGACTGTTGGTCTTACTTGGATTACACTGACTACCCCTAGTTGGAATTATCTTATACATGTAAATGCCTTTATAATTTATTCATTCTAAACTATTGAACTGATTTGTCAATAACCATTACAATGATCCTTAAATATGTTAAATACCTTCAGGTATAGTGATATTAATCTGTCTATGAATTATATTTTTATTTTATCAAATTAAAATTGCCCCATTTATGTTTAGAATATCAATAACTATTATTTGTACTAGCTCCTGAAAAATCAGGGGTGGATTGGGGTGGATTCCTTTATCTAGATTGCTTGTTTCTGAAATTCGATGTTCTAATTTTTAAATATCATTCCCATAAGTCAAAATAACGTGTGTCAAGTATATGTCAAACAGATTTGAAATTTAAATGACAAATACCAGATCGTTTTACTAGTACACAACAATATTAAAAACAGTAAGTAATTATTTAATAACTAATTCACCTTTTTAGTCTTTATTTACTTTGCTAGTAATTACATTACTACTCAAAATCACCCACATTTCACTTGGTTTCCACAATGTTCTGGATGTCAACCAACCTCTCAAGCACCTTTCGGCAATGAAAGGTCCCACTGACAGACAAGAAATCCCAACTGTCCAGAATCAGCAACTTAAACCTTCCCCACAGTATGCAACCAAACACACCAAATCTGCAGCTACCTACTTCCAATACTGCATCTGCCAACTTTCTGGAACGTGCCTCCTTAACTAATGGTCCTCCTCTGGAACGTTCCCTTAGCACCAAAAAGCCCGACGCAATCCAAATCGATTAATATATGATGTCAAATGCAATTCTCCAATAAACTTGACTTAGTATTTTACTTCAGTTATTCACATTTGTAGATTAATTCTGCGTGCCATTAGTTTTTTACCACATACTTGTAATCTTCCTTAGTTTTATGTCTTTAATTGTTCTCCTCGGTTTAAATTTCCTTTTTAACTTCACCACGCCAATTTAGTATATTACCCTTTTTATCATCCAGACATTTCTCAATAAAATTAGGGTTTATTTTAATATTTTAATTACATCAAATTATTTCAGATACATTTTTAAAAAATTTGTTATTTCTAGTAATCCATACAAAGTGCTTAATGATATCATTTTTCTACTTTTTACACTCTATCTCATAATATTTGATTTATACCTACTACTTTTATAATTTATTACAATTAAGTATTTGTCATTTCCTTTAAACCTTAATTTTTAAAATATATTATTTTTGAATCCATCTGCCTTTCAAACAGCCATACTCCACTCAATTACAAATTCTCTTTTACTTTCTACTTGCATAATAATTATTTACATTTCCAATTCATATTTGAATAGATCTTGATTATTTTCAACCATTGTACCCCTTTAATCCTTTCTAAAATTTATTTTAATACCCCTGTGTTATATCATTACATTATACACACTAAAATTGAGCTGTTTCGGTTTAAAAAGAAGAAATAGCAACATTTCGCCTATAAAAAATGGAATTTAAATATTTCCGTTCTGTAAAGTGATCTTGAACTGACACAAAATATCATAAGAAGTAAAGTTCAAGGCGCTTCATTCCACACGTGGGAATATGGCTTGAGACTCGGCGAGTCAGGGCCGCCGAAATATCTCTTTCGGAAACCCCCTCATATGGGTCACCGTTAACGGCATACTGGGTGATGTGGTTAGCATCACGCCTTCGACGACTGCCTTACTTTCCCTACTTCCACAACAGTGGTTTCGGTACCCAATTTTTAAAGCGACTGGGTGGTCCATCCGCCAGTTGCCAGATGTGGGAATTGAACCCCGCACCGCAGTCGAGTTTCCTAACTGCTCGGTCACGCTGGCGATCATAAGAAGTACTGTTCCGATATTAGTTTATCTGAGTACAAGTGCAATTTTCTGTTGAATTGTCTGCTTGAAAAATACAATTGTTGTGTTATTTTCTAAATATTACTAATTTTCTGCAAAGGCAGTTCATTTCTTTTGACAGCTGCATTTCAAAGCCGTAAATGTTCTATTCTTGAGATTATGCAACAGTGTCAGTTCGTAGAGAATTGCGATGGCCACCGAACGTAAAATGCATTTTCAACTCCCTCACAGACAAAGACAGATTCCCATATCCCGTAACTTAAATATGTTGCATATGGCCTGGAAAAAGTGTATACTTTTCATTCAGCTCTTACAATTTGAAATCCAGAAAATCACAGAGAAAATTTAATGAAATTTTTGGTATTATAAATATAGTGAAATAAATTCCCTAATAAATATCTGAATTGAAAGTATTTATAAACACTCATTACAGAGATTTCGTGCAGGCGGAATTCTAAGACTGAGACGCGATATGCATGTGGCGGAGTGGGGACGCGATGCCGGCTGCTAGCTGTCAACCGAATTTTTAGACTTTATTTGCATTTAATTCAATATTTCGTGTAAAATTTCAGTAAAAATTATGATTTATACCCAAGCGCATTCTAAATATATGTGGCCAACTTTATTAAAGTATAAAAATTTTGGATTTACTTTTTAGTTTTATAGAAAATATTGTGTTAAGACAGAAATGATTAATTTCCACTTAGATTTTTGCGAGGTAATTAGGTTTTAAGATGTAATTTCCCGTAAAAGACATTATGCAAGTTTTGAGAAATTAAAAAAAAAATTTAGTACAAGATTAATTTTTCGGGATTATGAATCACTGCCATATAAGCTTTGATTCTGTGCAACTTCCATCTTGTAGCCTCGAGTGCCACACAAAAGTTATAATATATCCGAATGAGCACTCGAATGTTCGATATGCAGGCATTATACGCGGTGTTTCTTTATCAGACACGTACAGGGTGTCCCATGTTCGACACTTTTATAGGGTATCTCCGTAATTGTTAGTGCTATCAAAAAAGTAATATAGGCGTCATGTGCTCTTTTTGGGTCAAACTTAAAATGGTAAAATCAAAATTTGAAAATTTTCGCTCGTTTAAGAGATACGGGGGAAAATCAAAAAATTGTCAATTTCAGAATGACCCTATATTTTCTTAATTAAAAGAGATACAGAAAAATATTTTAAATAAAGGTTTCTTTATAATGATTGTTGAATAATATGCCGTTTTCGGAATAAGTATACGGGGTCAGATAAAAACGTTATCGGACCTAACCTCATTTTTTAAATGGAACACCCTGTATATTTTAATCTAAAAAGATAGAATATTAAATTCTTTTTCAAAAATAGAACACACCGTGGATGATATTGGTTTTCTATACGATTTATTTAAACTTTATTACTTTAAACCACAGCAGGCTACGAAACAAAACAGGGTGTACGTGCGAAAGCTCTGTCGCAGATCGGGGCAAATAAGCCTGCTTGAGTCAGGCGACGCTCAGTGATTCTTAAAAATTCGTATCTTTTTACCTACTTCTTACCGCTGGCATCCGGTGCAGCACCAATGTCTCAGTGAAAGGAAGCAGCGCTGATGTTACAGTACATATTCATGAAATAAAAATTACTTTGTTTAAGCATTAAAATGAGAAGGATGATGAAAAATTAGTATTTTTTTTCTTTTAGAATATACACATCTTGAATGACTAGTTTGTTATGGTAGAGCCATGCCTCCTTGGCTCTTTATAGGGAGCGCCACTGCTATACTGTGAAGTGCAGTAAAAGTTCTGGAGACTTCCAGACACATACAGCGTATACTCACCGATTCAGATAACTATATAATTATTACGCTTTGTATATTCGGATGAAGCTGTTTAGTTTGAAGAATAAAACTTCTCATGAAATTCTAGAAAGACTACACTACTGTATTTAAATAAGAGCAATTCTACTGAATAGCCTTTGCCACTACTAAACATTTACAACAATTAAGCTGTAAATATGAATGGAATTTTGAAACTCACTGGCTAAAGATGACAACTTAACTGTTGAAATGCGGTTCTGAATACGATATTAAGTTGTGGTATGGCTTTGCAACTTCTGTCATTCAGGAAACTGCTTGTACCATTATTCACTTTGTATTTGGTATTTAGCAGTTTATCGGTATAGAATTGCTTCCTGCTTGTTATACATCTCCGACATACAGTCTTCGTTCTAACATTTTTTTTACTAGAAACTGAAAGATCAAAATAAATGAAAGAATAGGAGTGGAGTTTAATGTGACTTCCATTATCGCAGCTATCAAGGTGTTTATTAGTTTGTTGAAATTACTCCCGTCCTTGTAGAAGTCACTTACTACTTAAAAAATTCTTGATGCCCACTTAGTTCAAATATACTAGGATGTGGTAAATGGTACAAGGGAATGCCGCAGCGATGACTTACGACGGTCACGTCACATTGATACTTTCATCGACAGCAACTATGACGAAATAAGAAATGCCACAAGTTGCACCTGTAGAAATGGAAAGAATACGTCGAGGTCAGAGGCTGCGCTTGATGAATTACCCGCGGCGGTTCGTTCGACAGATCCGTCAGCCTGTCAAGGGTCACTGCACTGTTCCATTTGTCTTCATCCTCGGACTCCATTGAATGAATGTCAAGCGGAAGGAGTGTCCAACGTTATGCAATGTATAAATGCCCTTCCGCGCGTACCTCGCTCGAGATGATTGAATTTGAATTGAATCATTCCTGTAAAGCCTATACGCCGCTATTGTTGCAATCTTGACGACGATGACGGAGTGTGTTGGTGGAGTTTGAAAAATTACCCGTGATTGACGGGCAATAGTGCCTGCACCGCTACGGCGTCACTGCTCACCATCAGTTCCAAATTTATTCCGAAGAATGAAAGAGTGGTTTATAATATTATTAACAATAATAATAAGGCTATTGATTTCCCGACTTACCTCATACCTACCGTACACAAAGCTATTATCCTCCAAACATTTTTGTTACGATTGAGAAGACATTCTTCCTGTACACATTGTAACCCAGTTACTTTCCTTACTATATGCGCAACTCCGCAATATTACGAACCTGTGAAATTGTTCGAAAATATTTCATTATTAACAACTAGGTTAAATTAAACACAATACTAAGTCGGTCTTGGACGCATGCCGTACTTTAAGTATCAGATCTTGGTATACACCCATTCTGTTTTATTGGCAATCCATGAAAGATCATGAGAAAAATAAAACGTAATAATAATAATATCGTGTAGCTGTGGTAGGAAACCTGAAATGAGAGTTATCAAATTGTGTAGCGTCTGCGGCCTAAGTTAACGGCCGTCACAAGTATTCTAAACTGAACCGACGGCTTAACTTGCCCTCCGAAGCATTGCTGGTTGCTATCTTATTACCACTATCAGTTCGTCACCCTTCCGAGTGCCGATCGCAGCTATTGTTGCTGAACTATAATAATAATATTTAATTATATTTAATACATGGTAATTGAAAACCATCAGTAAGAGTTTTTTTTCTAGGGCACCTTTGTGTATCAAAGAACTAGAAAAAGTACTGTAATCAATTGGTTCTCCAAGAAGGGATATATTCATAATATAAGGGAAATTTCGAAAATTGCTTCGAGTTTAACCTACAGGCTGATTCGAAACCTCTCGACATACTTTAACGAGTTCGCCAGTTAAAAGAAACATAACAGCTTTATATCACTATACATCGTTAGATGATTTCAATCAAATTTATGTATATTTGAAGATGCCCTATGGAATACAATTATTTTATCAACGTCCAAAAAGTTCTGATGCTAGTGTAATAATTTAATGATTTTCTATTCCACTAATGCCAAAAATAAATCTTATTATCACACTTCTAGTGTGCGCCATCTGTAGCATATTTAGTCGTGCTTTTTTTTTATTAAATGAAGCTTGTGAATATATTTTTTAACAGCGAATATTATTTAGTTCATCTTTACTAATTTAACTATTACATTTAATAAACCTAAGTATGCAGTGTAACAATTTTAGTATATAGAAAAGTCATGTAACATCTTTGGAAATAGCAGTTTTGAAATAAATTTTCAATTTAAGGACATTTCTATGCAAGGTACTTTCTTACAACAAATACCATAACTGGCAACACACGTGTTAATAAATGAAATCTCAATCAAATCCAATTGTAAAGCTACGTTTTCACAAGTAACTTGTACTCATTTATTAATGTAGTAACAATGGCATACTTATTTCGGTTTTACATAATAAAATGCTAAAATTGGTGTTACTATACGCCCATGTTCTACTGCTCGGTTCTGGAGTCCGGCGTTGTCTTTTTTGGTAGGATTAATTCTGCTGAGTTCTTGTAACAAACAAGTCATTATTTTTTTATTTAAACAAGAAGTCGTTTAACAGAGCAAACTGGAAGTCAATAAAATGGAATGATGATGTTTGAACGCAGTGGATTAGGTTAAATACTTTGTTACGATCCGAAACTGTCATTTGGAATTTTCGTTGCTGTTGCCATAGGTAATTTAGAATGCCATCCCATACTTCAGGTTGCCTAAACAGCTTTTAGCGACTTTTGATTTCGGGTTGACGCAGTTGTCTTTCGAAAACTTTCCGTCCTGAGCTTTAACGTGGGGCAATCTGGTCTTTTAAGAAATTTTGAGCATCTTACGTTCTACGTCTACGAGACATGTTTTGTTGGGGTTTTCCTTTTAGTAACGCTTTATGGGCGGATTCTGCCCCTCGAACAAAATCGTCGAGTATGGGGCCGATTCCATCTGATTGGTTCAATGTTTCGCTGATCTCGTCTATTTGCTGCAGGATATGGTTACTTTCTGTTGGTCGTATACGATCTGAGGTGTGAGATTCGATTTATTTACTAACTATAATACTAATCGAATTTATTTTCAGGCCTCTTTCCCTTATCCATTTCTTTTTCCTTTCTCCTATTTTTCTTTATTCTCTGTTCGGTGCACTCTTGATTGTGCGTTACTGCTCCAATCTCTCTCGTCGTGCTGATTGCGGAATTTGCTTGAAGTTAGTTTCCTGCTGTCCTGCCTGCCGGCTGGGGACTATCTTGAGATTCGGAAGACCCGAACATCTGCAACAGTGATTTCTCCTGAATTTTCCGACAAGTATCATAGCCATTAAGGTGCTTTCAGTTCTTTCGTGCCCCTGGCAACGCATCCCACAGTTCCCGACACAAGGAAATTCATGGTTTATTAGATAGCGCCCGTCATAGAAATTACCTGTCAAAAATCTAAAATTCTCAGAGGAAACTTTTGTAAACAGTAAACGACTTATTGTCGAATATTGTGTGTTGTAAGCGATTAATAGTATTATTTTTCTACAAATGCGTTACGTTTGAGTAGGCACCATTTGCTTGTAATATTTATACACCCCTATCATTATAAATTGACAGTCAATAATTTAATATCAGGGTTCATTTTGTGTTTGTCAATCTGGTGTTAATAATGTCTTTGAGAATAGTAATATCTTTCAGTGTATTAATGTCGTCGTTTCAAATAAATGTATTGTTTATGTCTGACACTAGCTGTTTTTTTTTTGGGTATTCATTATCTCTTTGTAGCCTTCCGTCGCTGCTCAACTACTCCGTATGGTTGAGCGGAGTATGTCACCGTAAATTGTTGAACCTGACGCCCGTAACTCTCGATTTGTTTTTGCTTATGACACTTAGATAAATTTATTACGCGTTCTTTATAGGGATGACCCCTCTCCGGCATTCTATTTAACCTAGTTGTTTAAAATATTAATAAGTTACAACGTTGATATTGGGCACTTTCGTTTATTGTTACATGCTGTTCAAAACATCGGTGTCAACTTTATCAGTTATTTTATTGTAAAAAAGTAAATCATCAAATATCTTTGAATTTAATAGATATTGTATGAAACAACGATCTACTACTATTGGTTTTATTTCTTATTCATTTAAAGTATTTTCTCAGTAAACTTAACATAACTATTAGTAACTTGATAGAAGTATTATAGCCTACGCCGCCTACTTCTTATTGTGATAATAGTAATAGCAGTTTTTGGTTATCTGTCTAGCGGTCTTCGATGAACTATATCTCAAAATACATTTTCTTTTTATTGAAGTTTTATCACAATTCTTTAGAAAATTTTGCGTTTTACTGGAGCTGCATGATTATTTCCAGTCAATTGTCCAGAACAAACGAAACGTCTGATTAAAATTTTGATCGCACCACAATATGCGCAGGAAATATGCAATAGACATTTTTTTCAGTTTTCTCATGCTGTTTATTGGGTATTTCGAACGTTTCGGGGAACAATATGGTTTTGTTATAAAAAAATAATAATTAAAATTAAAAAAAAAGACAAACTTAGCTTTTTACTTGAACTGAGAAGCGATTAATATCCAGTAAATCTGCTCTTTATGGACAGACAGCGAACTTTTATCTAAATATACCGAAAATGGCAATACGCATTCATCATTGTTAAGTAAAATATACTTTAATTTTACGTCTAGTTGATATTGATTCTTTAGATAAAATATTTGTGTTATGCCATTGTGTTTTGTGGCTGTTGTTCCAAGCATCCTCAGCAATTTCGATTTTTTTAATCGGGCGCTTTTTAATTAAATTGTAAAGGCCTGGACGTTTCACCGATATACTATTTCCCCCATTCACAAGGAATACTATATGTTAAATTCTGTGAATGTTGTTCTTCGTTGAACGGTTTAGTTTTTGTAAGAACTGACCGCAAGGTATTCATTGTTTTCCTTTAACTGTACAAATTATATCAGAAAAATACAAAACTATTATGTTTGTTTCAATGTTTTGTATCTACTATACCACCTTTTCAGTACTTTTTTGTCGATCTTGGAAAATTAAAGTCAATAATGCAAACAGCTAATTAAATTGTAGCATAATTAAATGTTATTATTAGTATATTTTTACATTTCCTTTAACTCGAGTATTTCTTATAAACAATTGTTTTTCAAAAAGCACGTGTGAATTCTAAAACTGTCGAAATATTGCACCAACTACAAGTTATCATTAGACGAAGACGTTGTTCAAAAAGTAATAAGTTTCATTTTCTGAGGGTGCAAATCAGTAAATGACGAGTAAACATAGTACTATAGTTTTTGTTACATTTCATGTAGCCGAATTGTGACATATGTAAGCAAGTGTCTCATTTCGACATAAATTGATATCAAATTACGTTTTGAATAGCAGAAACGTCCAACGTAACAGGAAAGACGTTGGTTTTTATTATAATCCATAAATTAAATCTGCTGCAGGTATCTGAGTAATTAATACTTAATGGATTTACAATTTGCGTCGGCTTTTATGCCAGCTTTTAAATATTTCAGAAATCTTATTCATTTCAGCTCTCACACGAATACCTTTACAGCAACCGAAGATAAATCGTGCAGAAGTTAATTTGGCTGTTGCTAATTCTTCGCAGCATATAAATCTCGTTATTGTAAAACGATTAGTTGGCTGTTAGCATTTGGAAGGACCCGCATTCAACATTCGGTTCTGTTGGTATTTATGATCTATAGTTCTACCTTAGGCAATGAGTGGTCGAGGTTAACAGCCGATTAGTTGAATGCACGATATAAGACATAATTTCTTTTTATGGAACATTAAAAGGCTTCTTAAAGTAACGAAGAATGTTTTAGTGTTGTGCTTATTTTTAGTTACTTCTGATTCATGCCGGTTATATATAGAATGTATTTACTCAAAAATAGGCTCTCCTTTTTAAAAGAAAATGTAACATAATTTTTAGGAGAATACAGTCTGTGTAATTATATTATTTCCAAACTATAATCAGAAATACTAAAAATACTAGAAACAGAAACAATGATGCTTTTACTAGTAATCAACTAACCAATAGTTTAAATTTAACCTTATTACCCTAAGTACTTATCTGGCTTTTACTTCGCTTTTGGGATTTTATTTTCCCATACTCGTTTAAGTCTTTCCCTTTACGTAATAGTTTACTGTTGACATAGTCGTGAAGTCTCGACCCATTTCCTACTGCAAGCTCTTTTATTTTTTCTATTACTGTTTAAGATCTTCGTATTTCTTTGTATGCTATATCATTCCGTACATATCGTGGAGGATCCACAATACCTCACAGAACTGTGTTTTGAAATGTGGATTATATCTATAACGGTATTTTTTGCAAATGCTCCAGATAAATGCCATAGCTCTAGAGGCGTATTATAATTTGTTTGTACAGAAGTTCCTTGTTGTGTGTGGGCAACTGAGATCTTTTTCCAATCAGCCAATATATTGTTTACGTTTAGTCCTTGCTTTGTAGGAGACGCTCGCGATAATCAAAACAATTATACCTGGAAAGATATGGGGACACATTTGTGTTATTTTTAAGGGCACCTAGTGTTGGTCTGCCGGTGATGGTTTGTTGATGATGATTGGTTAAATTCCTACTAGAAGAATACGAATTTCGGCAATGGAAAATGGACGTGCTGAGCTCGAGATATGATTTACCTTACGAGACTTCTGAAGAACCTTTTAGTGCAAGAAAATGCTTAATTTCACTTCGCTTTACGATAGAAAATGGTAGTTATAACATTCATGAAAATATATTTTTACGGGCACGAATAAAAGGCCACAACCACAAAAAATAGAGGCATCAAATAATCCCTAAGAATTCTACCTGCTGGTAACGTCACATTGTGCAATAGGCCAAACCCCTAGACATAGGTTCGCGCAGGAAGCAATTCCACAGGTGAAAACACTTTATCTAAACTGGCTCATAGTGTTTAAGGCGCCACATCACTTTTAACTGGGATATGCCCCAAAACTTATTTTACAACTGCTTTATTTACTTATTACCTATACAAATTAGGCTGTAATTTACGCATGCAGAAAATCGTTATCTAAATACAAATAACATATTCAAAATTTGCAATAAATTTCACATGCAATACCAACTAAATCAATGAAACACATTAAACTCAGCTTGGTGCGGAGAATCAACGGCAGTGAATGAAGATGATAGAGGCGGTCAAGCCCAGGGCTGAGCTAAGATCTTTGATCGGGAATGATGGTCCGATAATGAAATGCTTCTCCAAGGATATATAGGACGTCGATATGCAAAGCGTTGGTATACAGGAAGACACTATAGGAGGGTTTCTTTAAATATATTCGATCGGATATCGACATGAAATTCTACGATACTTAAACGATACGGAATCAGAATTTCAGATTGGTAAGCTGCGTTTTGGGAGCTGGGAATGTCCGACAAAGGTTGTAATTTACCAAAATTGGTACGGTAGGGGACTGCAAAGCAGTTACATTCATATAACGATGGCGCTATCGAATCTTGGTGTGACAAGAAGTTCGACGGGACGAGTTACCAACCATTTCAGTCTAAAAAGTGATGGCGGCGTTAATTCTCAGGCAGACCTAACGCTTCTGTTTTATATGCTTAATTAATTGTTATTGGGTGGTATTCATTTAGCTGTTTTTTTCTCATACACTTCCCTTTGGGACACCTGGGAAAAGTAAACAAAAGCAGCTCGATAACACAGTTAGCTATTGCAAACCTAAATTTAATAATATGATTATGCCATTTTGTTTAAGTTATATTTTATGTATCTTAAGTCAAATTAAAATACTTTTTACAGTGCAATGCAAGTATTACGTGATGTTTTAGTGTGATTATTTAAATATGTTTGATAGTTGCATAGAAAAATATCATTCATATCATATGCAAATGTCATAGTTGTGAGTTCCGTCTTGTTTAGAGAAACAGTAAGTGAAAAAGAGGAGTGCAAGTGATAAACCAAGTTAGTGAAATTTCTAAAACTCTATAGAAACTAGGCCAGTACCTTGAAACATGTCAAATACTCCACAAAAGAAACCTGTGCAGTATCGTTACAAAGTTGATATGTATCATCAGCTCTTACTATTTTCAACAAAAGTTTGAATTATGACAAACTGGCACTTGATGTTCGGTGTATTTTCTGTCCTCAAGTTATTTATCAAATGTTTTTCACAAATTTCACTACTTTTTATACGAACGGTAAATGTTTGCGCTAATTTAGTTGCAACTGCAATTTTTAAGCAATCAATTTATTTGTCTTTGGAATACCTTTTGTACTAGGTAAGTAATCATTAAACAAGGGTTTATTATTGATTCATACAGTATTCTCTTTACACAATTATTTGAAAAACATAAGCTTCGCATTAAGTTGAAATTAAATAAATATTGGAAAAGTTTTAAAAATTCAAGCACATGATAAATATAGCACGGCATTAAGTAAAGACGGGCAGTTTAAAGTTTTAGAAGAAACAGCGTGACTATGAATTTTTCAGTAAAAGAGCTAACAAAAACGCCCGGTACTAATTCGTTTATCTTTAAAAGTTGGTTTCCAACTTAGTAAGCACAGACTAACTTCCTATGGAGTTTTCTGATGGTCTATTCTGGTAAACTAGGCGCAGTCACGTAATCTGTTAACGTCCGAATATTTATGGATCATAAAATCTCCTGCCTGTGGTCAAAAAATGCACGACACAGGTGTGTGAAGATCTATCGTGATGGCACGCATATAGGAAGCATTCCAATCTGTTACACTTATATTATGTTTAAAATTGTCTTAGTATTCAACATGTGTCAGAAAATTACTTAAAAAGTTGTAGTTCAATTAGAGTAATAAGTGGTAGTTATGAACCGTGGATTTTGAATATGAGATTATTATCAGAAATTAAAACATAATATTGTTCAATGGTTAAGCAAGGCTTTAAGCGTATAATTGTAGCAGTCAGTAAGGTACATTAAGATACACAGTACTCCGCACATCTACGTTTTATGATAAATACACCGATGCACATTCATTACTCCTTTTTGTCCATATTAGCGCGATATGAAAGTTACCCTTGCTAACGAGCACTTTGATATATTTTAACCATCTTATAAATACAAAGATAAAATTAAGAAATACTCGAACTTGTTGAATATTTGAAGTCTGCTGCTCGTGGCTGATTGAATGTAACTAAGATTGTGAAGAGCTATTCACGTGAGGATAAATTATACGTGAGAAACACTCCAGAGTAATCACTTTAATTCCGCTTGCGATTTCCTGTAGTTCTGAGACCCTAACAGTCTGCCAGTGGTTGCTGATATCTCATTTCAGTGATGCAGCAATAATGAACCCTTGAAAGTGTGCGTAGATGTTTACCGCGGCTGCAAAATTATTCGATAGAGATTCTTGGTGATTGAAGTTGTATAAATTAAAATAGGTATGTATCATAAAAACGTCCTTTTATGAAGGCATTAATGTTGATTTTAATTTCGCCAAACTTTGTTCATGCTGTTACAGCAACTAATTACTTCCCTCGTCTAAAAGACGAAGGAAGTATTGTAATCGCGAAAAAATCACCTTCAGACATTTCTTCAGATCTCCAGGTTTCACAGTGCCTAGATGACGAAAAACAGGTTTTCTCAATTCCTTCTGTCTGTATTTAACAATGCTTTTTTATTATGAAATAAAAACCTTTGTTAAAAGTATTTGTTTTTCCATGGCGGTTTTTGTTAAAAATAAAATTCTTTGATATGGGACCTAAACATAAAAGAAAATGTGAGAGATCAAAGTTAGCCGAGGATTTTGAAATTTGGTATAAGGGCCTAGATGTTGATTCTAAACAACTTTTCTTAATTTCCGACGTTCGGGAGGGGATATAGCACAATCGATCATATACATCTATTACGCCAATTAATCGAGAAAGGTCAGGAATACCACCAACCTGTATATTGATTTTGGAAAGGCATTTGCCACCCTAGAGAATTGGGCACTAATAACTTTCATTATTTCAATCTTATCAATGTCCTGCATGAAATGCTACACTGAGAGTACAAGTCATACAGAAACAGAGCCTGTAAACGTAGAATACGGAATAAGACAAGGAGATACTAGGTATATCCCTCAAATTTTTCACTAACGTTCTCGAAGATATCTTTAAGACTCTCAAATGGAAAACCAAGGGGATCAGTATCAACGGTGAATACCTATCACACCTGAGGTTTGCTGACGACCTAGTCGTAATTGCACAGGAACTGGAAAATATGATAGTAGAACTCAAGGAGACAGCTGGATCTACAGGATTAAAGATGAACATAAAAAAATAATGGTGAACACGGAAGATGCCCTATCCTTAAATATCAACGAGAAAGATACAATCGCAACAGTAGAATACATTTATCTTGGACAAAAATATAGTTTTCCTAGGATCTACAAACGAAAGAAATATCTAGAAGAATACAGAGGCTGGGCTGCTTATGGCAAATTAAGAATAATATGTCGTTCTAAATTTTCTCAACATCTAAAAACACAGTTATACAATCAATGCATCCTCCCAGTTACGACAGCAGCTTAGGCGCTCAGAGGAACTTTGGTCAGGAAACTAAAAACAACTCAGAGAAAGATGGAAACAGCAATGCTGGGCATACGATTACAAGCAGAGCCGGATTAAGGGGGGCTAAGGGGGCTGCAGCCTCGGGCCACCGAATTTCGGGGGCCTCGAAAAGATTCGAAGGTTATAATCTAGTGCTATTTCTAATAATTTAGATCCCTTTGTACCCGTTGCATAAATGGGAATGGGGCCTCTAAAAAAATTTAGCCCTGGGCCTCACATATCTTTACTCCAACTCTGATTACAAGATAGAATGGATTAGAAGCCAAACCAATGTTATTGATATAGCGGAATGAGTGGCGAGATCTAATGGCAATGGGCGGGTCGTCTGGATAACAGATGGGCCAGAAAAATCACCGAATGGAGACCTAGACTGGGGAAGAGATCACGCGGTAGGCCCAGAATAAGGTGGAACAATGACATCCAACAGCAAGAAGTGCGGTAGATAAGTTTCGTCTACAATAAATAAGAATGGAAAAGACATGGTGAGGCGAATGTCTTCTTCTTCTTATACAGTGTGTCCCAGATCAAGTGGGATTGCATGGGTAACTTTCTTATCATTGAAGATGGAGATTTGGTTAAATGGGGAACGTTTTGCAGTTTCATATGCTGATTTAAAATCTGTTTGAAAAAGTTCAAAATGTCGAACCAGTCAGAAGTTAAAAAAAAAAACTAAAAACTGTCATTTTCTTGTATGTCAAATATCTTCGTAAGTATAAGATATACGAAAAAAAGGTACATATGAAAATCACTGTTTTCAATGAGACCAATTTAAAATTGGTGTCGAACAAAAACAAGATAGCTACCTTTGAGGTACTCATATCCACTTCCTTATGTTAAATGGGCGCTATATTGGATTTTTAGGTTACTGAATAGAATTTCTATTCTCGTTTCAACGATGTAAGATAATGTATGATTGAATAAAAAATACCAGTAAAATTAATTGTTTTTACGTTTTAATCAAGTAGGCTTACATGGATCCAAATAAAATTAGGGGAAATTTATTTTAGAAAACCTTTGTATGTAATACCTATAATACTTAGTAACATGTTAATTCAGTACTAAGTATTTGAACCACAAAAAACGTCGAGCTATTACTTTTTAAATGTATAATCAAGTAGGTAAGTAGCTATGATGGAAAACAATAACAAAGTTTGCGTAAAGTAACCCATCGTGTCGTCAAATGGTGTCAAATATGTTTAGCTAACAATGGTCAGCATTTTGATCATTCATGTAATTATCAGCATTACGTTTTGTTTTTTAAATAAATTTTGTTTGTTTTTGTTTGGATCCATCCTACTCGATTAAAATGTAAAAACAATTAATTACACTGGAATTTTTTATTCAATCGTACATTATCTTACATTGTTGAAAATTGAATAAAAAATTCTATTCGGTAACTTAAAAATCAAATATGGCGCCCATTTAACATAAGGTTGATACGACTACCTCAAAAGCAGCCATCTTGAATTTTTGGTCGACACCAATTTTAAATTGGTTTCATCGAAAACAGTGACATTTATATGAAACTTTTTTCGTATCTCTTATACTTACGAAGATATTTGACATACAAGAAAATGACAGTTTCTAGTTTTTTTTTAATAACTTCTGACTGGTTTGACATTTTGAACTTTTTCAAATAGATTTTAAATCAGCATAAGAAACTGCAAAACATTGCCCATTTAACCAAATCTCCATCTTCAATGCTAAGAAACTTACCCATGCAATCCCACTCGATCTGGGACACACTGTATGTCCAAAGAAGGAATCTATAAACGCTGGGGATGATGATGGTGATAGTAGACATATCTTACCGAAATTTTACGCTGGCACTTGCCAGAGATTGGTTTAATTGCAATAGGAATGTAATAAACATTCTTTTTGGCAAAAAAATATCAAAGCTCACCAAATAACAGTCCCCCTTGCAGTTAGAACATGCTCGAAATTGATTACGTAATTAGTGTAACACGCGTTTAAATAGTATCTGCAATATTGCAAAAATCCCTAATGTAATCAAGCAATTTGCGTAAAGCATCTAGGCCACTGCGATGAACCGAACAAACCGATAATCGGACAAACGGTATTTGTAATAGTAGCAGGGCGAGCGTCCCCAAACGGCGACGCTGGTAATTAACGACTGCCCCGTCCTTGTCCAGACCGTGCGTCGCTCTCACTTCCTATCTCGTCAACCTGTCACCATTTACAATTCTGCCAGTACGTGTCGGGAGTTTTCAAGCGAACTCTACCGAATGCCGCTGTTTGCTCCTGTTTCGCTAGTTTTATGCGTTGCATGTTTTAATTCTAATTTCATAGTCCACACCTCGCTGACAAGCACGGACCTGGCAGAAATTTGCTAACTTTTATTAAACGTCTGAATTGTTAATGAACGCCCGCACGTTAAACATTTGCAATTAGAAATTTCGGATTGTTCGCTCCAAATGAGCATAAAAACGAACACGTTCTGTTTTAAAATTCTATCAAAGCTCTAGTTCTGATGACGCTATCCTTTAATAAATTATATTAATATTAGGAGAAAAAATCAGCTAAAGAATTTTTTAATTTAAAAGTTACTTGGTTTTTTTTTAAACAACTAATATTATTCAAAAAGCACAAGTATTAGTCAAACACAAAAATGTAAAGTAATGGTTTAATATGTAACGTTTCACTGTATTTTAACAGCTTCTTCAGACAATTTAAAATTTTAAAATAAAATGAGTAATTTTAGTAATTAACAAGTAATATTTCAGTACTTTGAAAGTATTCATAGATAGTGAAAGAAATCTCCTCAGTATGAACTTTTTATAAAAAATTTGTTTAATGTTTTTTTTTTTTGAGATTTAAAACAAAGATTAAAGATCTTGTTAAATAGACTATTTAGATTTAAAACAAAGATTAAAGATCTTGTTAAATAGTCTATTTAACAAGATCTTTAATCTTTGTTTTAAATCTCAAAAAAAAAAAAACATTAAACAAATTTTTTATAAAAAGTTCATACTGAGGAGATTTCTTTCACTATCTATGAATACTTTCAAAGTACTGAAATATTACTTGTTAATTACTAAAATTACTCATTTTATTTTAAAATTTTAAATTGTCTGAAGAAGCTGTTAAAATACAGTGAAACGTTACATATTAAACCATTACTTTACATTTTTGTGTTTGACTAATACTTGTGCTTTTTGAATAATATTAGTTGTTTAAAAAAAAACCAAGTAACTTTTAAATTAAAAAATTCTTTAGCTGATTTTTTCTCCTAATGTTAATATATTACCCCAAACAGCTGTACTTCCAAAATTTTATACAATCCTTTAATAAAAGTTCATCGCGCGCTAGTTAATTTTGAGAATCTGGAACCTGAGAACAATGACGATGACAAACAAAATTTTCTCAATTAACCGGCGGCTCAATTAAGCAAGTTTAATGAGTTCCATTCCGCGAACTGCAAACAAGATTTGTCTAATACAAATTGGCTGTAGCTTGCTAATAAATTCTGATGATCATAAAACACACTGATTATGGCCGTAATCTCCTTATGCTGTGATGATAAATGAACACTTGGAACATTAGGTCGTTATCACTGTTGACTGTTACGGGACCAATTCAGAATCCAACTTAATCGGAATTCAACCCCAATCTGCTGACCAAGCAGTTACAAAGCTGGGGCCGCAGTCCCAGGACGCTTGGTAATGGATTTCTGATACTCTCTTACTGACCGAATTCTTCCTACGAGGAAATTTATTAGTAATCAATATACCGCATTGAAGTGTATCGGAAGCTGTTTAACGACGGTGATTGGAAAGGCGCGTGTGGGCGCGAAGAAGTTATAGACAAGTAGCTCTAACCAGCTGAAAACACAAGATAAGTTCTACCGAATGACGCTAAAAGTGTTGTAAGTTGAAGTCGATATTTTATGAACAGCCTTTGATTTATGTCCATAAGAATTTGCTAAAAGGTTAATATTCTAAAATTTTAACTTGTATCTATTCCAGCTGAAGCACTTGTTGTAGCTTGGGTGGTATGTATCATTATGACGATTCGTAGATCAAGATAATAATTGTATGCCGAAACGATTTTTTTAATGTTTGTTATTGTAAAAGTGGTGTTTAAAAATCATGATAGATATTTACAATACGAGTGGGATAATAGCATTTTAACATAGGCGTGTGAAATTTTCACAACGATCGATAGTCGCGCTTAATCGCACAAGCATATTAATAATGAATTATTACACGTGTATTGTACAACTAGAACGCGTTGGCCAGCCTACGTCTGGCCCTGCCAGCGTAAAGAAACGGTTAACAATAAAAATGCTGCTTAAGCTGGAAGCCAGCCGACACCCGGCCCTGCCAGCGTTAACAATACAAATGCTTGCTGCATCCCCATTTGTGCGCGTTCATGCTGTGCGTTCATGCTGCGCGCCACTTGCTTTCGGTCGGTCGGCCGGCGACCGACGTCAGCTCTTATAATATAAGATGTTTTATCTACGCCCGCCTAATATTAAAAACGACGTTTAAAAATAACCTGACGCTTTTCATTATATTTTGACAAGTAGAAAATTTGGAGGAATGTATTTAATAGTATATTATGATACTAGTGTATAACTACGCCTTTAAAGCACGTGCGACGAGATTAAAAGCACGACGCTATTTTTCTACGATCTTAACAGAAATATAAAAACTTAGTTCGGTGACAGTTTTTTTTTCTTCTTTTCGGCATCAGCTGCTGAGGCTATTAGCCGTTAGTAACTGGATACTTTATTTTTTTCAGATTATATCTGTTCCATCAGTCCAATTTGTTTTGTGAATTCCAAAATTGCCCTGTGCCCCAATTCTGTTAACGATGTCCCTTCTCGAAAGGTACGAGCTGCTCTGTATCTAGCGCATTCCATTAAAATGTGATGTACTGTTAATGGTACGTTACAGGTAGTACATGACGGTTGATTTTCACCACACAGTAAATACTTGCACGTTAGTTGAGTATGTCCGGTTCGCAGTCTCGTCAAGATAACTTGTTCCCTTCTGGAGATATTAGCGGGGTATTGAAATTGACCCACTTCTGGAAGGAACCTCCTCAGATACGTATTCTGATTGTTCCATACTTCTTGAAACTTGGCTCTGATTTGTTTCCCAACAAATATTTTAACGTCTTTGAGACTGGTAACTTCATATGTGACAGTTTTTCCATCACATTGTGTAAGATATACTAGGTTATGTTGACGTGTTTTAATTTAGTATTCCAATGGTAACGTGCGAATAAGACTTATTACGCTAATATTAAGAGTGCTACAAACGTCGCTTTTGACACTAGAAACAGTGCAAAAAGTTGTCATTTTGACACTATCGTAGAAAAAATAATGAAGAATTCTAAGGTTTTGAAAAATTAAAGGAAGGTAGAGGTAAAAATATCTTAACGTTCCTAATAATGCTGCAACAATAAAATTAAATACTTCGTCATGCGAATTACGTCAATTTGTAAATTTAGATAAGAAAACATTGCAGGCGGTAGGATTCGGAGTTAGCGCGATTTCAGTGCATGCGAAAGCGATTTCAACGCTTGGCAGTACCCCACGCGCAAACTGCCCCATGGTCCCGTTCTCCCACGAATGAATGCCTCGCGTCTGCCCTATGCAGCTGGATTATATATACAACACGTTCATTGTTGCTTATTTTTGTCTCTTTAACAAAATTTACCCTGTATCTGTTGGTTCCCATTTTCGTCAATGGTAAAGCCAGAGCTATGTGCAAATTATTACTTTTATCATATTCTCAATTAAAGAAAAATAGACAAATTTAATTTTTAAGGTGCTCACCCTATATATATATATACGTATCTAACCAAAAGTAGATTCGGTTTCGTACTAGGTAGAGATACATATAATCTGCATGCAAAATACTGACATCTTTCAACAAATAGTTTTTGAGCTGTATCGCCAAGAGACGGACAGACAGACAGACAGGCAGATGGAATCGAGAAAACATGTTTTTCGTCCAGAATGGTAGGTTCTTCCGGGTTATGCCGTGGTCATCGATTTGAACGACGTTGCGGTGCTCATGCTGTCATCTTCTTCAGAAGTTTTCTAAAGACTGATGTTGGTGTCTTTTGCTCCTGGTTACATACCGAGGAGTAGTTACGGTTGGCTGCTCATGTAGATCTTGTATGTTATTGCAATTTGTTATTTTTCCGCTAGGTTGCTCACGTGAAACTTGTTTATGGATGGATTGGTTTTGCAAAGCTACCTTCCATGTGTTACTAAGGCGATATCCGCCTTCTCGATTGAAATTGTTTGAATGTTGAATAATTTCTAGGGATTCCCGAATAACACGAGGGAGGTATTTCACACTTATTAGGACCAGATGACCACATAATAAATTACGACTCCATAAACATACGTACTAGCAAGGACTAAAAAATACTTCCCTCGTGTTCTTCGGGAATCTGATACATAATAATTTAATACAATCGACCTTGATCCCAATAAATACAAAATCGGGGGGAAAAGAGTGAAGGGTTCGCCGGTTTTCGTATTGACACAGATCTTAAAAATGTCTCGAAGATGGAAGTGTTTCTGTTACCCTCAGTCTAGCTCAATCGAGAAGGGGTGGTTCGGAAGCTTAAAGGGACCGACGAAGACTTACCCTATGCTCTTGCTCAAAAGTATTGCTCAAGGCGCTACTCTCTTTGTAGAATGAAAAGCTTTCGTGATAGAAGCGAGAAAAGTCACGGCAGCTATACCAGAATTCACCGGGTTAACTGCAAGCTGCCTCCTTGCCGTCCGCTAAGGTCGCTCCAGGTCGGCAGATACAACGGCAGGGTGGCCTTAATATCAAATTACTCACCTGCGATGGCCACCCTTCTGGAAGGTTTAAAACTTAATTCAAGCCGATATTCTTAAGGCTTGATCAATAAAAGAACATGTTTTGGCCTTACACTTGAGTACAAGTGGCCTTTGCCATTACTGATTGAAGACCAAAGGTTTCAAAAGCACAGCAAATAAATAGGCTGACTTTGACAAAGCTGGTATTTAATGATTCAAACACACAAGAAATTTCTCAATCGTTTACACAAACGGTACACCCTAACTGAATTTTAAAGAGGGGATCCCAGTTGAAGTTAACTTACCCACTAATTTATAACACACAAATTATTACATACAAAAACATAACAGGGATAATTTTCCCCAGTATACATCAGTAATGAGCAAGCGCAAAGTTCCACAATATGTGACGCACACTATATATATTCGCGGCAGTTCCGCGATACAGTTGATGAAAGAAAATACAGATTTGAGTTTCCTACCTTAGCCAATTCATGTTTTACTTAGATGCAAGAGATGACAGGGCCGGACCTGATGGTTGCTTTGTGGCGAGGCTCAGAGCGGCAGATAAGGCATCAGGGCGTACCTCCACGACGTAGAAAGGGGTTGTTGAAGGCTTGGTCGAAACCAGGCAGTGACCAAAAATACTTGCCACTGATGACAAAAGCGGCGACCAGCCACGGGCCAAATTATTCCAGGTTGGGCTCGACGTAACGTAGAATTTGCAATCTAATTTCGAAGAAAGAACCTCGCTTGGCCTCGCACAGGCAATCTGCGCAAGCAGCGCTTTCAAGAATCGCTTCCCGGAGAAATATGCAAGTCGCGGGCATCTCAAGATTCGTCCAAATAAATTCAATTGTAATTTCGAGGCACAGGGCCGTACTTAAAAAATTAGCGAAGCAAAGGAGATTAAAATGACATTACAAATCCATAGAAATTAGTAAAAATCCAAATACTGTGATCACAAGTCACAAATATGTAAGTTGTAGTCTGCGCGTTTCTATGTTTCTACGTATTGCTCGAAAATGATTTTATTTGAAATCGGCATTAAAGTACCTCGAAATCGTCATTAAACTACAAGAAACCGACAGTAAAGTAATCCATTGTTTTACGACTTTCTTGTAGGTGGCGAGGCGTCAGATAAACGTCAACCGACGATACCTACAAATGTTGGTTAACTTCAGTGCCTTGGTATAAAAACTACTATTATTTGAAATCGGCATTAAAGTACCTCAAAATCGTCATTAAAATACAAGAAATCGGTAGTAAAGTAATCCATTGTTTTACGACTTTTGTGTAGGTTACGAAGCGACAGGTAAACGTCAACAGACGTTAACATAACCTACAAATGTTGGTTAAAATGTTGTAATTTTACAATTTCTCGATTTCAAATAAAGCATAATGTACTCCTCGGCACTGAAGTTCTTTTTTAGCCCTCATGTGGTTTATTTGCCTTGGCCCTACGGGCCTCGGCAACTAAATCCACGTTCGTGATAAAAAGCTAAACTTCAGTGCCTTGGTATACAAACTACTATTGACTGAAATATAATTTATGTTACATACAAGGATTCGTATATTTGATGAGTTTATTGTTTACTGCCTTCTGAAGTATTTGATGAGTCTGTGGCCATATGTATGCAGTTAATGATTCCTGAATGGTGAGCTAGTGCTCTATCCTGTTTTAATAGCTTAATGTTCTCACAGTAGGTATGCTATCAAGAAGTCGTATAATTATCTTTTTCAGAATGTGAAACAAACCAGAATTATATTTAAACTGCTTGTTAATTTCAATTGCCGTATTGGTGAAGGTATGGCATCGATATTTCTTTAAATGACAACACATATTTCAAATACGTATAGAACTATGTATTTCTTATTCATTGTTACATTTTTAAGTATCGCATAAAATGAAATGAAATAGGAAACTATTAAATTTTAATATATATTAACAATCATGAACGTGATAGAGAAAACGCTACCCTACAACAACAAAGAAGTATATATGTATATATATGCCTGGTTGATCTGGAAAAAGTCTTTGACAAGGTGGGAAGATATAAACTATGGGAGACACTAGAGAGAAACAAGATTAATAATAAGTTGATAGGCGCTATCAAACCACTATACCAAAAAAACAGAAAATGAGTTAAGAAAAGACAATTTAGAGACAAAGAAATTTAGGACAATGCAAGGAGTCAGACAAGGGGGCAATCTTAGTCCACTGCTCTTTATCATCTTCATGGACGAAATTAGAAGAAATGTCAACAGTAAAAGCAAGAAGATGACGGTGGGATACCACAAACTAAAACCGGTGGAAGTAGAAGAGTGTGTAGTTGCAGATGGCGTCGCAATAATGGCTAGTACAGAAATAAGTTTACAATTTAATGTTGACCTATGGGTGGAGGAGCTAGAAAGAAAAGAAATGAAAATAAACTTTAACAAGACAAAAATAATCGTGATAACAAACAACAATGAAAAGAGAGTCAGCCTAAAAATCAACAACCAGCCAGTGAACCAAGTCGAAAACATAAAGTATCTAGGAACAACAAACTTTTTATCTTAGAATTCATCAAGGAATCACCCCTTAAAGTTTGTCTACGTACTTAATTAACACCCTGTATATACATTTTAGTAGCCTATTCGCAACGTTATGAATTAAGCAAACGTCAAAGAATTTATAGAATACTAGATGCATATTTCGTTATATTTATTTTAATTGCGAAGCAAAATTACCGCTTGTTAATTTCGATTTTTTTACTTCATAACTGAAATAGCATTTAAAATGCAAAATGTTTTTGTAGAATATGTGCCTTAGTTTGTATATACGTAGACCTACAACGAGGGATTTCATCAAGCTACGTAACCAAAAATAGTGAAATGTAATGATATGAGAAAATTTGGAATCATGTTATCGACTCGCCGTTTATTGATTCGGATTTCGTCCAAATAATTGCATGTCTAAGCTGCAGTTTTGCACAGAAATCGTACAGTAATCCAAAAGGTGATTTCTTATCTCTTGGCTGCTACAAATATTACTAGAACTCGCGTTTCGTGTACCGTAAACACGCAAGAGCGAAAAGTTTAGAGTTTGCATTTTATTGAAATGGGCCAATTCTACATTCTAATGGAATGAATTTTTTAAGCAGTTTTTATCAGGACACAAATCATGTTGACGCATTATTACCAAAGTGGCAGGAACTAGAAAATGTTCATTATAGGCGTGTATTTTAAGTATTAGCGGAATAATAATAATGCAAATTGGCATAAAACAAAAGCGCAGTCGGCTTGAACAACTTTTATGCGATCTAGTATGTTAATTAAGTAGAAGCATAATTTTCTTTGAGTTCTGGATTACCTTTTGAGCATATGTTCAAATTCATAATTAACCGATCTATTAATAATAGAATATGGAGAAGCGAATAGGTAAATTGTATTGATTGACCTGTTATTTTTCCCGAATAATTGATAACGCCGACTTTTAGTTTTCAGGTGTCGACGAATAATTCAAAACTGTACAATTCCCTAATACGTACACCATTTTCCAATTAATAATTTGGAATTTAGTCATCAGTACATCAAAGATCGCCTAAAGGTATACAGTGTGCCGCTTGTGAAACAACATTTCCATTTAGTGCAATTAGTGAACTACCGGTATTTTGTTTTTGTTCTTTTTTTATAGAAGAGCGTGCTACTAATGTTACGCAGGCGATTTACGTCAATATGTGTAATTCTATTAGGCAGAGTAAAATATTTAGTATCTTAGGAAAAATTGAGCATGTATGTACCAAACGTTTAGAAACAAACCAAAGCCACCTCAATCTATTTTAAATGTTTAGTTATGTCGAAAACAACCTTGCCCCTAAATCTAAAGCCATCGGTCTACAGTTTACCTTCAAACAACTCCCTAAATAAAATAATGCATTTCTTATTCACCGATCTAATTATGTAAATATCTACGGGCAACCTACGCGTCATGGTTGCCTTATACGCTTATACCGATACTCTCTTTGGTGTTAAACAGTGTCTGGCTTTCAATTTAATAAGATTATAAAAACCTAGATAGGTAGTCTTGATGCGTGGCGTTTAAAAGCTTTGACGAAGCCTACAATAGGGAAATTATAATTTCATAAACTAACCGTTCCATCCGCGGGGATCCCACTGTGTCTCTTGCAAAAAAGGAAATATCACTTTGTCTTCACTTCTACTGTGTACAGTAGAATAATTAATAAAATGTTTTATGCAAGTAGTATATCGGTTATTACTTATTTGCAAAATATGCAAAAATATATAATAGTAATTTACGAAACAAGTGCGTAAAGCTACTCTTTAGTCACGAGTGGGGCAGAGTTAAAACGCTAGTGAGCGAGCGAACGAGCATTTTAAGCCCCGCGAGTGACTAAAGATGCTTTACACATGTGTATCGTACAATATTTTATCTACGATAGAATCTAGAAAACACGGTAAATATAAAAAAAAAATTAATGTAAATTAGGATTACCAGCAACCGGTCGCAAATTTGCGTGTTTTAAAAATTTTAAAACACGTTGCTACTGACAACGTGCCTAATTAAATCTTTTAAACACGTTACTACTGACGACATAAACTAATAAAAACATGGAATTAAACAGTCGTTTTACAAACCTGAAACTGCCAACTAAAAGACAATTTTACACACTGTCGCAGATAAAATATTAAAAAAATTTAACTCTTTTAAGCTTTGTGGTACTCTAATGTTACCACAGTTTTCATATGAATTTGCATTGGCTTAGCGGTAGTTCGTACGCATTACAACATTGCAAGCTTGAAGATGCTGTAATAATGCAATCTTTCACAGGAAACTTAGTTACCTATTTCGTTATCTTTAGGTGCAAAAAACATAATACAATATAAATAATATTCTTAACGGGAAAACATTATACTATCTGTTTTGATAATTATTTTATATCACTCTAATTACCTAGCAAACTGAAAAAAGACAATATTTATGCTTCTAGAAGAATCAAGGGTATAAGCAAAACAATGTCAAAAGATTTTAAACTTGCTAAATACTAGTGGGTACTTAGAATGGAGTGTTCTTAAATGGAGGCCATGGCTGATGGTATAGTGTATATGAAATTGTTAAAGAAAAAGACTGTATTCTTCGAGTCATTTTGAAGATCCCAATAACTTCAACTACACCATGGTCAAAACTCAAAACGACTAGAAGCAAAAAAATATAACACGATCTGATGATTATAATAAACACAAGAGATACGGTGATAAAGCTGATGTATTGAAGGATTTACAGGAAAAGTAGAAAGTGGTGGCCATGAATATTCTGGCGCGTATTCGACGTGTCTATAGTCAATTCATAAATACACAAATATGTTTTGAATGACTGTATAGTTACATGTTTAGTAAGTAGGTGTTGGGCAGAATCTCCCATGACCAGGAAGCCCAAGCTGAGAAAATTCAGTAAGGAGCTACGAACCTAAAATAGCTTTGAAAAATGTGCTTTGTATAGTACTCGTGCAGAACATCGATCAACGTGGTCGTATTGAGCATGAAAAGTGGTACTTCGTCACCGAAACAAAAAAGAGTGCTTCCAGAAGTTGCATGGAAAGTATATAATATCTTATGACGTACGTTCGCTACTAATTTATCCTTTTATATTTACTTTATATAGTTTCTTGTCATTGTACGTGGTAATTATAAAATACCACATGCAAAATATATTATGCTATGCTTCATTGAGCAAAAAAGTAACAGGAACTATTAGTTCTTAGCCTGGAAAGCATTAAATTGGATGACATGATTTAAAATAAACATCTCCCTTTATGTTGTATTTAAAAAATGTAATCTTTGATGCGTTAGTGATAAACATTCCGAGCGATTTATTCCAGTAAAAACAAAACATGTTTCATATAAGGCTGCTCACATCCAAACGTTTTCCACGTTTTTCAAAATCGACCTGCGGGTTTCAGCTTACTGAAAAACAATGTTTTCGATATTCTCAAAGTAAAGTTGCTTACGTAATTTTTAACAACACATTGACATGTGAGCAACGTCCTATTTTGTATAACACTGATTGAAAAGACGTTTTCCAATGGAAACTTCACGTGGAACTTTTCCTACAAGCAATGAAGGCTTTGATTGCAGCAGTGTATACAGTTCGTCTCGCCATCTGTCAGAGTACCAGACTTAGTCAAATTAACATTGGAAAATTATTGAGCCATCAATTATTGCTGTGTAGGCATCGAGGTACCTATGGGATTGGTCAAAAATGACAGAATTAATTGCAAATTCTTTTCGTTGCAAGCAATCACCTACCTCGATTTTTACACAGCAATAGTGATCCTTTCACGATTTCCTAATGTAAATTTCCCTATGTCTGATACTCTGCGAGACACACTGTATACAGCATAGGTTGTTTTGATTGTAGTTGTACTCATATTATTGCTTGAAGTTTACTTCGTCTTGCATTTCAATTAGCTTCCTTAGAGGAAATTTTAAAATAGATTCTGTGAAAGATTGTGCATCTAATCCATTATGTTTTGTAAATAACGTAGACTCATAAGCTTTCGCATTTTTTACGTAACGGATTTCCATACCAACAAATTGTTACTGTCTCTACTGTCTTTCGTGCCATCTGGAAGAATTGAACGAAGAACTGAAAACTTACATGTTACCGCGGAAAGTAAAGAATGTGTCAGAAACACAGACACAACTCAGAAAAACGTGTCTGAAATTAAACCGAAAGATTTCCGTGAAAAGCTATGTCATCCCAAAGAATTAAAGCGAACGAAATCTTGAATGTGTGGAGAAAGAGGGCTGGAATATATAACATTTTTAAATAATAGATTTCGTGGATAAACGTGTAATAAAACTCACTTTTTGTTTTAAGATAAAAATTTTTACAAATATAAATTTAAGGAAATAAAATAGTGTATCAAGTGTGTAAAACAGACGTTTTTGGTCCGCGGCGTGAAAGTTATAGCACGAGATGCGGAGCACCGAGGTCTATAACACGGGAAGGGCCAAAGACGCTGGTTACGCCTGAGGTGCATACAAAACTTTATGGACGATCGAAATTTGAAAAAGGCATATTCAGATTCTATAAAACGTGAAATGAAAACAGGGCAATTCTTACAATTATTTTAATTGAATAGTACTTTTGTAACTAGGTACGGTTTTCATTAATACGTATTTGTAAATAATAACTAACGTCAGCGGACGATAAAATCCTTTTGCTCCCGCTAACATCATTTAGCGGGCGTCATAGATACAAAATATGAAAAGCTACTCATAACTCCCAAGGGATTTTTCGAATTATTTCTCCCTTAACTTCATGGTAACCATACAACTAAAACTAACGTCTGAGCAACCATACATTCAGGCAATCCTTGATATTACTAACAGATTCTTATTTTAAATCTGACATGACACTTCTGACATGTTGAAAGTTCATACCATTTTTACTAATATGTCAGTAAATAAAATATTGTATGCACCACGGGAGATATTCATGTTTTTTACCTTCGGTTGACTTACAGATCTCGGGCATAGGCCCTCGGTCTTTACCCGTGCCACCCTCAGGGAAAAAACACATTCATATCTCCCTTAATGCATAAATATCTATTATAGCCCGAGGGTGAAAAATACTAGCTCTATGTCGGACAATGAGGTCTAAAAAACGCCTGTTGTTGATCGATCGTACATAAATAATGATTATATGCCCACTTAATCCAAATCACAAGCTAAAATTAAAAAATTAAACAGAAAAGTTCTAAATAAAAACGATTTATTGGTATTTACTTAAAACTTTGATTTTGTGTTAAACACATTTATCAACTTAGATCTTCATTTAATGTCAGCAGCGATACTTTCACGAACGCAGTGGGTAGAAATTTGAATTCAGACCAAGTAGGGTAAGTGGAATCAAAATATAATTATTCATTAACTTGAATTTGAAGTTCAATGTTGCATAGACAAAATAATACACCTCATATTTTTTATAGAAACACCGCTTACTAATGTACCACTGCTGTTAGTTCGAATTAATAAATACCATTACATTTTGAAAAAAAAATTCTTTTCGCTTTCCCCGTTATGAGAAGGCAGTGTATCGTTTGTATTTTACATATGAAAATCTTATAGGAAGCTCTGAGGGCAGTGTAATAAGATACTTCGAAATGTACTAGTTGAAATGGCAGATTTTTAATTCAAAATTTAATTACAGAGTTATACAATTTTGTGAACTGACGATTGAGGAGAGTTAAACGCATGTAGCAAAACCAGTTACCAAATAATTATTTAACAATTATTTATTTAACGGATGGCATACAAATCACGTAAAGTACGTATACCCTATTTACTCCATTTGAGATTCTGAGCATATTCATGTGCTTTCCTCCAGATGGTACAGTTGGTAACAAAACAAAAACCAAAGGCAAAACAAAATTTACAATGCACTACTCTGCATTCATCAAGTAAATTAAAGTTCTTGACAATACCATAAATGCTCCCTCCGGGCAGAGAAGATGCGACGAATGGGTTTTCTATAATTATGTACTTTTCACACAAATGTCAATGTCATTTTGACATTAGTACCTTTTTATAACTGAATATTCGATACCCCGATAAAAATGTTTATATTCAATGTCTGCTCACAATTACAAATGGAATGAATGGTGTATGTCTATATGTATCTAAAATAAAACAGTAAAATATTAAACCGTAAACTCAACAAAAAACTAAAATATCTTTACCAAAGTAAACAAAAAATAATTTTACTAAATATTATAGGATGCGAACTGAAAATTTCCTTTGTGACCAAGTCTTGGCTCTAGAGTATCATTGTGGGGGAGCCTCTCAGTTTTCCGTTATGTTTGGAAAATTCCTGATTGCTAGCTCGCCTTGGACGTTAATGGACTGTATTGATTTTCTTTACTAAATTATACACACGTTGAAAGCAAAGTAGGTAATTTATTGCCATAAATTAACACACAAACATTTGAACATTTAAACAAAGAATTAGCTTTCGCGGTGTGGACCGGTTCGCGTGCTGCCACGTTGACAGAAGGAACGTAAGTGAAGCGGCGAGGCGAAGGCCCGCTCAAGTTCTAGAATGCGCATAGTAAATACGCCACTGCAAGCGAGGCGGCACAATTTTATGAAACACTTAACATACCGCCCGCCTTGGAAAGGGTAACCTTTCAAATAACAACAGTACAAATTGTAACAGCTAGTGTAAGACATGTAACCAAAATCGACATATACAAAGCATAATAATACATAGATCTTAAGGTAATACAAGAAAACCCGAACAATGGATAGCCAAAAGGCTTTACGAAACACTGCGCAAGACGCTAACGTACTAGTTCACAACACTAGGTAGCGGGCACAATTTGGCGAAGGATCGCTTTACGATCCCTGACACAGTTTTCACTGACGCCACACGCGTAACGCCGTCAAGGCCAGGGTGCAGCTCGGTGACCCGGCCTAACCTCCACTTCAGAGGGGGAAGATTGTCATCCTTGATGAGGACCATGGAACCAGGCTGGAGGTCCGAAAGGTGTGTGCGCCATTTGGTGCGCTGTTGGAGTTCTGAGATGTACTCCTTGCTCCATCTTTTCCATACATTTTGGTGGAGCTGTTGTATTCTTTGGTATCTAGACAGCCGAGACTCGGCTATCTCAGTAACGTTGGGATCAGGCAGTGACACCAAAGGACGACCGATCAGAAAATGAGCAGGAGTCAAAGGCTGAAGGTCGTTTGGATCAGCGGACAAAGGAGACAGGGGTCGGGAGTGTAAGGTTGCTTCCACCTGTGCTAGCAAAGTGCAAAATTCATCGTAATTTAGACTAGCGTTACCTATAACGCGCCGTATGTGATGTTTGGAGGACTTAATTCCGGCCTCCCACAATCCGCCAAAGTGGGGACTGTGCGCGGGTATAAAATGCCAAGCTACTCCGTCGCTCGCGACTGATTCGGAAATAGAAAGGCCTTGTTCCGCAAGAAAATTGCCTAATTCGATTAATTCGGAATTAGCGCCGACAAATTTAGTGCCATTGTCGGAATAGACATGAAGCGGTTTGCCTCGACGAGCTACAAACCGGCGAAAAGCCATTAAGAAGGCTTCAGTAGAAAGGTCAGCGACCAATTCAAGGTGCACTGCTTTTGTGACAAAACAAACGAATAGACAAAGGTAGGACTTCACTAGTTTAGAACCACGTCCTTTGCGATCCTTTATCATGAACGGTCCACCATAATCGATACCAGTCGTATGAAATGGGGGCGATGATTGAATACGAGAGGCTGGCAGATCTCCCATTATGGGAGGTTAACTTAGGAGAAAATCTAAAACACCGCAAGCATTGATGAACCACTTGCTTGACTATATTTCTGCCAGAGGTAATCCAATATCGTTCTCTGAGATTAGCTAACAGCATTTGAGGTCCGGCATGGAGAAGCCGAAGGTGCTCATGTGAGACTAGGAGTTTGGCGAATGGATGTTTGCCAGAAATCACTAGAGGAAACTTCTTGTCAAAAGGTAATTGAGAGTTGTGGAGCCTACCACCAACTCTTAGCAGTCCCTTAGAGTCCAGAAAAGGATTCAAGGATATCAAAGCAGAAGATTGTTTCACAGGCTTGTTCTGTGACAACAGCTTTAATTCGTCAGGAAATGACTCACGTTGTGAAAACCTTGCAAGCCTTACAAGAGATGCTTGCAGTTCATCTGTAGAAAGGGGCCCAGAAAGACGATCAGCTTTGGGGGTCCGCGCATTGTTATAAAAACGAAAGCAATATGCTGTAACTCGTTGTAAGCGAGCCAAACTTGAATACTGATTGAACGGAAACGGTTCAACAGAGGTTACAGAAAAACTCTGAACTTCTTTTTTGAATTCTGGAAGCTCAGCAAGAACATGTTTGGAAGCAGGCCAAGATGCCTTCGCTTAGCAGACCCAGCGGGTCAAATATCTGTGATATTTCAGACAAGATGCTACGCTTGGTAGCCTTACTACTTGTAGAATTTGAAATATTCGAATAGCGATTGGACAAGTCAGGGTTCGCTTGTAACCGCTTCTCTAATGATAAGAATCTTTTCTGAGCGATTTGCAATGAATCACCCAATACCTCTACAGGTTTCTTGAGAGGGATAGAGACAACGAATCGACCATTCGCTTCTCGTTGCGTATTTTGCACGAAATGTGCATCACAGGCGTTCTCTTCATTTGTGCGGACCTTTTCCTCTGGGTAATGTTCGAGTTGCCAAAATTTAGCAATGGGATCAGAAGCATCCTCGATCGTGCTAAGATTGCACTGTACAGGGTACGCAGAAGGGGGGCCTGTAGGGCCAGAAACAATCCAACCAAAACGAGTTTTTTGGAGGATGGGAAGATTTGGGCCTAGACCAATTTGTCCAATACAAAGGAGCTGCCAGAAAATGGGCGAACCAATCAGAATGTCGATGGTGCCCGGTTGGTCATAGGACAGATCTGACAACTTGATGTTATCAGGAACCTTGAAACTGTTTCGCTGGACGCGAAAACTTGGGGTTGTACCTGTAATCTCATCGAGAACAAGACAGGATAGACCAATACTGTATGAGGTGTGAGGGGCTTGCAGCTTGATATCACACCTAGCTTTGATTTGAGAAGTAGCTTTACTTAAGCCAGAAACAGTAACGTTGACTTCGCGAGTTGGAAGCTTCAACCTTTTACACAAATCTGAACGTATGAAGTTCGATTGGGAACCGGAATCCAGCAGGATTCGCACAACATGAGGCGTACCATCATCAGCGATGAGTTTAGCGGTAGCCGTAGGTAAGAGTACCTGCAAAGCATTCGAACAGAATGCCGAAATCGATTGATTTAGTTCAACAGGGGTTTCTGCCGACATCGCAGATCCTGGTTGACTAGAAGAAGCATTTTGAGGTTTGTCCTCATGAAGAAGTGTGTTGTGCCTTGATTTGCACTTTCTACACGTATATTTGGAGCTACAGCGGCTCGCAAGGTGACCCTGAGTTAGGCAATTAAAGCATACACGGAGCTCTTTTGCCTTTGAATTTCTGTCAAGCGAAGACAGCTTGACAAACTTATCGCATTTGTACAAGGGATGAGATCCTTTACAAAGTGGACACGAAGGGGTACCTGACACAAATGATTTCGAATGTACCTTGGAAGACTTTTCGGGTACAAGCTTAATATTTTTTACTTCCAGAGTTTCTAGAAGATTTGCTGTGTTTTGTAGAAATTCCTTGAACTCGTCAAGATTAGGCAGGTCAGAACTTGACCGGTTTCTAAGGACCTCCCATTCACGGAATGTCGTGGGGTCCAGTTTTTTAGAAACGACATAAATAATAACAACATCAAGAAGCTCGCTTTCGGTAGCTAATGATTTGATTGCTGTAAAATGTTTGAATAACATATCGCTAATCGTACGTAATTTAGTTGCAGATTCCTTACTGCAAGATTCAAGTTCAAAAATAGCATTGAGGTGGTTATGAATCAGAATTTTTGGATCATTGTAACGATTACACAATGCATCCCAAGCTAGAGTATAATTACTCGCAGTAAACTCTAAACTTTTTATAATTTGGCTTGCATCACCCTGTAAACTAGCCTTTAAGTAATGCAGTTTTTGAATATTAGTTAGCGTTTGATTCTCATGAATTAAACTAATAAAAATCTCACGAAATTCCAACCACTCTGACACGTTCCCTGAATATTTGGGAATGGAGATGGTAGGAAGGCGTACAGCTCGATTACTGCAATGCGAGCTGCAGTTTGAATGCGTTGATCTCACGCTACCGTTAGGAGATCCAGAACGATCTGGTGCAACATCAGACTGCTTGTTGTATTCATTAATCAAATATTTAGCTTGTGAGATTGCAAAATAATAAGAATCTTCAAATTCTACTTGATGTTGCATTTCAGATTCTACATCCTTACTGGTTTCTAAAATTTGCTCATGAACCGCATAATATTCTGATAACAAGGTGGCTGTATCATTCAATTAAAACAATTTAACGGATAGAACTAACTCTCGTACGCCCCTGGTACGGAATTTTGTTTACAACGCAAGACAGCTTTGATAACGACGCGAGAATCTTGGCGCTAACGACGCAGAAAACGACCCTGGTACAACGCGAGATGATTAACTTGTGACTGATTCGACTGCAATTTTGTTTTATGAGATTTATCCTGTTTTTCTGGTTGTGAATATGTCGATTAATTTTGGACTTTCTGATAACTTCTCTTTGTTTTCAGATTTCTTTACATTCTCCCAGGGGCTCTTCAAAAGTTTGGTGATCTAATTCGCTACAAGCAATTTCAACATTCTTAAGACGACTGGATACAGTCCTACTTTGTCTTTCTTTCTTTGTATTTTTAATTTTTTCGTCTTATTCTGCTTATTTTCTCTGTATTACGTCCTTCCGCTATATAATTCCTGCTACCAGTGCACATTTACGTGGTTTATTTTTTTCGCCAGTCCAGAAGTAATTGTTTGTATGAGATACATACTTTGTACGGCAGATCTACGTTCTGAACGACTATTTAAATTTTTAATATGCGGGACAACCTATGTAAGTTCTGGTAGAACTTTTCTGTCGAAGTTTTAGTAGGTCACTTTGGTTGTTCATATTTGTTTGAAGAGCTAGCTATCGATCCTTTACATTTATGATGCAGTTTAGGATCATATTTAGTGGATTCAATTACCTTCTAATTACAGGTATGTATTTCGCCATTGCAAAACCCAGATTTTAATAAATCGCGGATCATATTTTTGCAAACTGCACACCACTGTCTAAAAGTCTTTGTTGGGAACAGTACTTCCCGGATGCCCTACCAGCTTACTATTCCAGTCGGTGACACAGTTCGGAAGGTAGGTTTTTTTCGAAATATTCGAAAAATACATTAGCTTCATGGGCCCCAAATATGTTTTTTCTTATGGTCTATTAGAAGCGGCAGCTCATCACCTTCTGTATTTTCTCACCATAAAGCTGTTGCGTTCTCCCTTCCGCGACCGCTGGTGGCTCTTAAAGAATGGCAGTTTTTTCCCAACTATTTTAGTTTCGCCGAGATCAATGAAATATTAATTTCATCAATGATGTCAATCTTTTTTGGCGTGTTCATTAGATCCAGTTGTTCAAGTACTGCATCATGTATGGCAATTATTCCTCAATGATAAAGGAATAATTCATTTATTTACATGTTAACTCTAGTGTTGTGACAGATTATACCTGTCTCAGAAAGACTAATCTTTTGGTATTCCATTTTTAAAAGAGGTCAACAACTGGTTTGTTTTTACATATTGTTCAACCAGTTCCAAAATATTATTTCTTGTTAGTCCATATCCCCACTTCTGTCTAGTTTTAATTTTAGCAACTAATTTGAGTTCTCCCTTATGAATCACGTTTTCCGCGTCAAGTTCGAGGTAATATTTTTATAGGTATATCAGGGAATGCTATCAGTATTATGATTACATATTACATCACACTGTACTTTACAGGGGTCATTAATGTTTTCTTAGTGTGCCTCAGTTTATAGTTCCTAGTCATTTTTATCACTAGAGTTAATTAAAACAAACAACTGCATTGCATATTTACATGCATTGTCTTTTGCTAGTATGGGTGCCCCCATGCCCCCATCTATTTGATTCAGAATACCTGGAATCAACGAAGACACTGTAATGTTATATCCACCTTGATAAATTGTGCACTATGTGTGAAATTATTAATGTAATTTAATTAACTTGCTAATAAACAACTGTTAACTATCAACATATTACATTTATACTCTAGAATTGCTTAGATATACACAACACCAAATGTGCAGTATTTACACGTTGTGGTTAGCTGATTCCATTTCCCCCACCCACCTTATATAATTTTTTTCTGGTGAAAAATAAGTAAAGTTGCTTGGAATACATCTGAAATATTGCAACAACTTTTATCTTCTCATATTTTAAAATCAAACCAAATGTTGAACAAGCTTTGTTCTTTGTGTTCTTACAGAATTTTATGATTTAAGAATGGCAACTCCTCGATTGGTTGATAAATTAAGTTTCTGTTCAGTTCACATAGCCATAATAAAACATGCGGTGTCAACTAGTTATTTTTTTTGTAAACCTTTTGGTTTTTCCAAATAAGTTTTCCAATTTTTAGGTAGCCCCATTATTTTAGAAATCATGTGCAGCAGATTAACGAACAGAGCATTCTGCAATTACTACGATTTTCAGGAGGCCTAAACGTCGAATATTGACATTTCTTTGTCTCCCTTGTGAGGACAAATGAAAAGAATTCTCCGAACGTTTGAGTAGCTATAGCTTTACTTCGTGGTTGGTTGAGGCTGATATATAGAAGTCACGAAAAGGTCGAGGGAGTGACTGTAACGACTATTTTGCCCTTTTCGCCGGCATGTGCTGCAAGAGTACCTAAAGTGCAAAGCCAAATGTATCGAAATTTCGTCAAATCAAACAAAATAATCGGCTCAGTGCACAAGGGCGAGGGTGGAGGCTTTTAGCGGCAAAGGCAACAGAAGTCTCTCGGCATTCGCAGCAGACCGAAAGGAGCGGTCAAGTGTACACGACGTCCGCTGGGGAGCTTTAAACGGGGTTTGTGGTGACGATATGGCGATAATGCAAGCGACGGCGGCGGCGGCGGCGTAATATCGCCGACTGACCCCTGAGGCATAAGAAACACGGCCGTCGAGGGAGATCTTGCTGACCAAAATTGGTTGCGGTACTCTGCGCTAAGGGGCTAATAATGCATGATTTGATCGTTTGGGGGAATTAATGCCCACTGCAAATCTCTTCCTAATGACGGCGGTAAAACTATTTCGGTGTACCTACGTAGGGAACGGATGCGATGGCATTCCTAAATCAGAAAAAAGGGCAAGGAGTTTTGCGCAGGGCTTCTTGTTCATTCAAAAGTTTATAGACAGGAGCATAAAATATATTTAACATCAAATTAAATAACATCAAACTCTTCGAAGTAGAGTTCATTATTTTCAATAATAATAATAATATAATGCTGTGTAACGTGTGGTAGGAAGTTTTTCAGGCAATCCTACTAACTCTATCGGTCAGTCACCCACCCGAGTGTCAACTGCGGCTAATGCTGCTTCACTAACTAGACCGTTTGACCGACGTGTGAGCATGTAACCTACTACTATTTTCGATGATCATCAGTTCTGTTTGGACATGGTGACGGTAAACTCTTATAATTCTGTATGACTTTCGTCAAAATGATCAAAGTATCGTCCATGTAGCTGTAAGTTTCTTCCAAATTATTGAGAATCAGCCCTATTTGGCCCATTTTTATACAGTGAATTTATTTTAGTGCCCAATATGGTATTGTCGTTTCCATGAAAATTTGATACGCCCAAGCCCACACAATGTGTAATTGCGTTTATTTTAAAGTACAATATATAAAATGTAACATATAAAACCAAACACGAAACAGATTATATCATGACGAATGATAAAAGCATAATAAAAGATGTCAACGTGTTAAACAGTCTCGATGTAGTGAGTGACCATAGAATGGTCAGATCCATAATATGTATAAACAAGAAACTAGAAAGAGGAAGACTACATCGACCAAAGAATATTATAAAATATGAAGAACTACACAAATTCAAGGTGAATATCAACAAAAGATAACAAAAGAATTAATGAATGCACACATAAATGAAAACGACCAAAACAACATTGATAGCATGAACGAACAAATAACAAGAATTATAACAAAAAGTATAAATGAAATAATCAAAAAGGTAAATAGAAATACAGAGTCAGAAATAGACGATGACACAAAAAAATTAATAGAGAAAAGAAAAACTATCAATAAAAACAATGAAAAAGGAACAATCGAATATAAAGAAATTAACGAATTAATAGAAAGGAAAATACGAAACCACAGGAAAGCTAAATCTGATAAACTAATACAACAATAGAAAATAACAAGGGAATGAAATTTCTAAGAAATAATTTAGGTAAATAAAAAAGAAATACATAATAAAAATAGTGGAAGAATTCTATAGAGAATTATACAAAAGCAAAGTAAAACAAGAGAGAACTGGTAGCCAACAAAAAAACATAATAAATACAGGCTCAGAAGAACTACCTGCAATAGAATTTTGGGAAGTGGAGAACGCAATTAAAAATATGAAGACAAACAAAGCTGCTGGAAAAGATGGAATTACAGCCGAGATGATAAAAGAAGGAGGAGAAGAACTAATCAAAAGTGTAACCAGATTGTTACGCGAATGCATTCAACAAGGCAAAATCCCGAAGAACGGGAACAATTTAAAAGTTATTATACTACATAAGAAAAATGACAAAAGAAAAATGGAAAAATATAGGCCGGTAAGTATCTTGCCCCACATATGCAAGCTCTTAACTAAGATAATAACCAACCGCCTAACGAAGAAATTAGATGCATACCAACCGATAGAACAGGCGGGTTTCCGAAAAGGCTTCTCAAACGCAGACCACTTGTTAACAATGAAAGTACTAATAGAAAAGACAAATGAATATAACATACCAATCTATCTGGCATTCGTCGACTATAAAAAAGCGTTTGACATCATAGAGACATGGATAGTAATACAAGCGCTAAAAAACTGCAGAATAGGTAGCCAATACATACCGGGTGTCCAGTCTCAAAGTCGAACATAGGAAATTGACATTAGTGCATTCGGTCGTTCTTCATTGAAATAATATTTTTTTCTGTTGATAATTTTAACAGACGTTGACAGAAAACACCGATTTACGCCAACTAATTACCAATTTTTTTGACAAATGCTATCGAACTTGAAAAGCAAGGCATGGCATATTTAAAAATTCCCAAGTTTTAAATTAGTATTTTAAAATAAAAATCGCATCTTGAATAATATTATTATTGATATGATTTGATGCGTAATAATTTTATCTTTCCATTGTTACCATTACCTTCCCTGTAAGTTGAATTGGCGAGCAGGAATCGGCAAAAACGTTCAATACAATGTTAATCGCCTATGTTCGACTTTGAGAACGGACACCCGGTATAACTATTACAAGAAATAAGTAACCAAGCAACTGCAACATACCACCTGAGACTACAACAAATCCAGCCCAACTGCAGAGAGGTGTTATACAGGGGGACAGTCTATCACCGAAACGATTCACTCTTACACTAGAGGATATATTTAAAAGAGTAGACTGGTCAACAATGGGGATTAATGTAAACGTCATAAACCTCAATCGCTTATTAAAGTATGCTGACGCCGTCCTGCTAATAGCAAAGAATAAACTAGAACTCCAACAAATGCTAGAAACATTAGACGAAGAATCGAAAAAAGTGGGTCTAAAAATGAATTTAAGTAAAACAAAAATCATGACAAAAGAAGATGCAATCATACAAATAGAGAACAACACAATTGAGAATGTGAAAAGTTATGTATATCTGGGACAAGAAATTTTAGGAAGAAGTTTTAGGGAAATAAATCCAAACTCAAGAAAGAAAAAGAAGAGTCAAACAATCATGGTTCGCATTTGGAAAACTAAGCTTCATAATAAAAACAAAAACATCCCACTATACCTGAAAACGAAGATATTTAACACATGTATTATACCAGTAATGTGCTATGGGGC
The DNA here is from genome assembly GCA_940337035.1 of Agriotes lineatus. Classification (NCBI taxonomy): domain Eukaryota; kingdom Metazoa; phylum Arthropoda; class Insecta; order Coleoptera; family Elateridae; genus Agriotes; species Agriotes lineatus. The sequence continues at coordinate 194,446,834 of OW679194.1, read as the reverse complement.
GGAAAATTGGACGATGACGAAAAGAAATTTAAATAATTTCGTAATAACGCAAAGGGCCATGGAACGACTTATGATGGGAATTTCCCTAAAAGATCGCAAAACAAACACCTACATCCGAGAACGAACAAAAGTAATAGATGTTGGTGTACATGTAGCGAAGTTGAAATGGTCATTTGCTGGTCACATCGCTAGAGAAAATAAAGACAAATTGCATACACGAATTTTGTCATGGAGACCGTATGAACACCGCAGACCAGTAGGACGGACGCACTCAAATGAGGTGGGTTGATGACATAAAACTAACAGCGGGCCTGAAGTGGATGAGAAGAGCAAACAATAGACAAATGTGGAAAGCAGAGCTAGAAGAGGCGAACATCCAAAAATGAATATTAAGCTAATGAAGAAGAAGAACATATAATAGCTCACATACTTGTTGTAAACTGAAGAATGTATACAATTTGATCAATAGAATTCCTTTCCCCGTAGAATATATTGTTTTTTACGTACTCAGTAACGTTTCTAGTGCATTTTAAAATAAACGCATTTACACATGGTGTGGGCGTGGCGTGTCCTTAGAAACCAATAGGTAACAATTAAATCCTCATGAAGACGGCAAGACCACATTGCGCCTCAAAATAAATTCACTCTATACAGTCCACAATGCAATATGGAGCATAATATGAACATTATTTGTTTAGGCTTTTGGTTATTTTTTACGAAGGTTTAAGTGAAGTTCACATATAGCGTACTGTAAAAAAATCGCGATGGGCGATTACAATTGAATTTACGTTATGATTACAAGGAGCCACAACTAGATCTGAAATGTATTTATTTAATCGCTCGATATATGGAGGAAACAAAGTTAAAATATGATGGTATGATCATAGTTGCCTTATTAATTAGAATATCAATAAATTATACATGGTATTGTAGATGTTTTTACCATTTTTAAGGAATCACCTTTCTAGTTTTATTACTAGTTAGCTACAGATCTCATTAAGATTTAACACTACGTTAGCCTCGTGCTATTATGTGTCGCGTTGGTGACATGTCGACTATATTTACCGAAGTAATTTGAGTATAATTTAAAAAACAAATTAACATAGTGCTTCTAGAGAAACGTTGTTATTATATGTTTCTGTCAAACACTTTATAGTTGGCGCAAGGTTATCAATGGAATTATCATTTGTTTCTTCTTATACCATAATAGCTAGTACTTTTAGGGTATTACACTTCGGTTTATTGTACACCATTTTGTACTGTTTTTTTTTCGAAATAATGTCCATAGCAGTTGCAGCGTGTTAGTGGGGAAAACTCGTTTACGACAAGTAACAAGCATAACAGTTGCTGGAATTAGATCAGCGGGAGGGGTAGATCGTAGACTAAAAGAAAAGACTCGCTCGCGCTAGTCAAGACATCTGAAAAAATACGGGGACACATTTTTGTTATTTAGGTGGGCGGTATCTTATGTGTCTGATTCTGATGGAATTAGGAAAATTTCCTTTTGGCGACGGAAATTGCGTGTTCTACTCCAAGATAAGGCTACCTTGCGGGATTTCTAAAAAGCTTATTTTACTTCAAGAATAGGCATAACCCCACTTCCTTTTATACATGCACGCAATCTCTGCTTGTCATTAATTAGTTGACCGATTAAATCGCGCTAAGTTCTACGAGACGAATTGCTGAGTTTTTCCTTACGTACATAAAATACAGTGGTGGCGTCGATTCTTAAACTGATCTCTACAACCCTGGCATTCTTAGAGTGCATATTGTACAGAGTAATCTTCAAACAGAAGCAGTGTTTCTTCAAGTTTCTTTTGGAATATTTAGAATTTTTTATAGCTATTGTACTGGTCACTTCTCTTTTTCGGTGCTCACAACCATTAATATATTTTGCTATACAGTATAAACGTATGGGAATTTTTCTGTCTGAAATATTCGACACTAGATTAACCAAATTTTCGATCTTTATTATTGATATTTTTTATTTCTTCATCTCGAGAATTTTGCAATCATCGGTCTCCTCTTCAGGAAGTTTAAGCATTCAACTCCACGATTGCCAAAGCCGGATTGGAGAATTGCAGGAGGGTCGGTGTTAGATTTTTGTGCACATCGTAGTAAGTAGGAAATGAATGCAATATTTCTAGTCTAGAACCAGAGACTCTTTTCAACAGCCATTTTCGCTGCTTTGCCCTTTCAAGTACAGTGTCAGATATGCATATCATCAGGTGAATCCCCAAATGCTATTACTATTAATGCGTGGAGCATGTGTTTATTTTGGGAGTTACAAATCAAATTCTTTACTTCAAGATCGAAAATCGAAGATCGATAATTTTTGAGAATGAGACCGAGAATAATCTCGTCTCGTTTCGTGTCAACATTAGTTTTCAGCTAACGTAACGTTCAAAGTAATCTACATATAAAATGTTAAAACATACTAAACTTGATTATAACACAGATAACCACATCCAAAAATAATTGTTTATAGTTAGTTGCTTGGGCGACAGGCGCCGATCAATGCACTGCTGTTAATTTATATATTTTTTCCGCTACTGATCATGTAATAGTAATTTACGATGCAAGTAACGTTATTAAGCTTTTTACATTATACGAGAGAATAGTTTGAATGAACGACCGACGTTAGGAGCGAGTTCTTTAAAATTCTCGAGTAATGTAGAAAGCAGATAACGTTACGTGTATCGTAACACAGTTTATTTTATCCTAAAATACTAATCTTTTTAAGAAATAGAAAAAACGGTTATTAATGACACTTACAACAGCGAGTGGTAGTATCACTAGTAAGATAAAAACTCAATACTGTATTGTTGGTAGCACTGTCATGTTATGTTAAATTTGAGATTTTCAGGTTAAGTTTTGCGTCAGTTTGTGTCAAATAACAAACAAAACCTAAACTACTAACATCGAATTTGACATAGACTGACAATACACCTCAGTGCTGTCAACATGTGATTAAATGCTAATAAAATATCGTTATGTTATTTTTCTTAACAACACTAGTGCTGTTAAATGCATCTTAACGCAACTAGTTACTAAGAAATTATTGTCATAATAACATAACAGGATAAAATAAACTAGTGATACAGTCTTAGCAACAAAACGTGTAAGTCGGTGATAATATTTGTTTGCTGCCTACCCTTGACAACGGAACTTAATATTATTATTAAGTTCCTAGGATAATATAATTAACAACGCAAGATGCACTTAGACGTTTTGTTTATAATTGCAAGTGTTTATGTGACATGTGACACTCACAGGTAACACGACTCAAGGAAATTAATCCTGGTGAAAGGTGACAAACCAAACGATTTTTTCAAAAATCTAGGAAAATGTCGTTAAGCAGCGGGAAAAATATAATCAGATAACTCGGAATTTATCGCCTATTAACATTTTCGGCAGGCAACAAGCCGCGGCTTTGCCTTGGCTTGTGCTTACCTACCTCAAATGTTAATAGGTTCTTACGTTCCTTGTTACTTAAATAGCTATTTTCGTATAGCAGTTCTCACAACGTACTTAACTAGGTTTTCTACTACAGGTAATATTATCTAGTAAAGTAGAGTTAGTAATCTACCACTAACATTTAATTATTACTAGAATCATTTCCTTCAGATGTGTATTTCTTAGAGTAACTTATTTTTTTTAAATGTTTTATACAGGGACAGTGGATCATATTTTACATTAATTTAAAATTTTGTTTCAGGTAAGTTACTTCCACGCGGACAAATTTGAATGGCATGACATCTGTCGATAGAAACATGGATATATAGTACGTACTTATATTTTAAAATATTTTTATAAAGCAACTGGTAATTACATTTTTACTAATTTTCGCAAACTCCGATGGGTTTTCCAAATTTATATTAAAAGATTTAAATTTTGAGGCCAATCAATTAAACCATCTGGGCTGTAGAGCGGTCACAGACAGACTGACAGACTAACAAAATACAGGTTTACAAACTGCCAGACAGACAACACTTCGAAAACCATTTTTTCTGAGCGAGAAGACAGGAAAACTGTTATTTCCTCAAAAATTTCGAGTTAAAAAAATCATGATTACTATACTTTACTAAGTAAAAGAAAGTAAAAATGAAGTATACCTTTCAGGTTTTGTATCTTTATGACCATTCAATACGTGACTAAACAGCATTTTAGCTTCATTGTAACTATTATAGTTATTTATCTATCAAGTACATAATGTAGGATTTAATTGAGCAAGTGTTTTATAACAGAGCGAGCATATCGTAGCGATAAAGAGGACGAGTCAAATTAGGTTCGATTATGTACGAGCTGCATATAAAGCTTTACGTTCGACTGCACTGCAGAAGATTTCCTTTTATCTGCAAATTCAAGTTGCTATTGAAACATTTGATAGTTTCGAAGTGTGCAATATCAAAAATAACTATCTATTACCGGTGGTATTAAAGATGAATTCCTTTTTATTATTTGTAAAGTTAATATAATCTCTTTTCCTGATTTGAATAAAATAATATTTATTTTGAAAATAACTGTTGGACATTGACAGGCGGCCGTTTTACTTTACTCTATGGACTAAAGTAGCACTTTATGAACGCTAAGTAATACTATAATAAAGTGTTTATAGCACAGTCGAACATAAAGCTTAGTTATGTTGAATCGCTCAAACAAAATTGTTTCTCCCCCCCCCCCCCCCAAAATTACGATAGTTTCTGCTCTGCCGTGTGAACATGCAATGTATTTGTTGTGGTAGTAATGATCACTCCGATTTTAATGCTACAGTTCTGCTATCTCTTTTACTGTAATTGTGGTGCCTACATGGGGGTGAGATACAGGTTCAATACACAGCACAAAGGCACAATTGAAGTGAAATCAACGTATTTAGACTGGTTTACATTGTTAATATTAAATGTATTGGGAGGTGTTATTAGTAGATGCCTTGCTATTTATAAAAATATAAGTGTTATATTAATTAACACTTATTTTATAAACAGATATTAATAAATTCACCAAAAGATAGTTCATATATTACAATTATTAACGTTACCATCTAGGCAGGCCATCACGTTTAGTCGCATTTAGTTATCATAGAGCATTCATAAATTTATCATCAAGTTCCATAGAAATGTTAGTGGAGTTGTGATAATAAACAATATGAAAAAGTAGCACACCTAGCAGGTTTATTTACATTAAACAATTCAAGACAACATTAGGCAGTATTTGTATTTTTTGAAATGTGTTTCATCGTAGCTGATTCATACTCATGCTATTATATCATTAATGTTGTCATTCTAATTATAACCCAAGAATATGAGAAATTCAAAGTTCAAACTGTGCTTAAAAAATTATATGAACTTAAACTTGATTTCCTGACATTTATTAATCACTGTTTCTTTTGAACCTTCAAAAGCGTTTACATCCTATTTTTCTTGATAATGTAAAAGCAGTTCTGCTACCGTCTCGTCTCCTTAACAAGAAGCTACCGCCGCCTTTTAGATCAAAGTGTGAAGTAATTAATAAAGTAAAACATGATAGCAATTTCATTAAGCTTCACTTGCCTGATAAAGAAGTATTTTCCACAGTGAACAATGGAAGGCTTGGGGATGAGCGGAGGGCAATCCTCTCTTATCAGTAACGCGCCAAGAAAGATGAGCAGCATCATTATCCTTACACAGCGGGCTTTTTAGGAATTAGGAACCCGGAAAGTGGAATTAGTGTTTTATACAAGTGTTCCGGTAGATTGCGGTGCTTCTTGCAAGGAAATTGATTTCGAGGCACCGCTCGCGTTTCGGCGCCGCTTGAAATGCTAATCACGAACGTCCTTCGAGGATCACGTTACTGTTGAGAACTGATACAGACGTGTTTACTCGAAAAGCAGCTTAGCTGAAGAACTCGACAAAAAATGGAAATTTTGGAATATTTTTGAGCATAGCTAAAACTGTGTTGCGAATATCTCCGTCTTCATTGTTGTAAGACTGCTTTTAATAATTGACGTTTACCAATACAGCTTCAGATCATTTGTTTTTGTACCTCTGAAGCATCACGGCCGAGTTTGATGAGGCTTCTCATTATGGTCAACCTTCGGCGTAATTTTGTATTGTAGGAATTGAAATGAATTTGCTTTTTAAAGAAAGGCATTCCATATTAGGGATTCTGCTTTTATAAAAAAATGCATTTAGGAATTTAAAGGCTTTTTTGTTGTAAATGTTATATTGCATTTCATATGAATTCAAGCAGAACCTTACATCTTTTCTGAAATAAAGCTTTCAAAGACGACTTATTTGAGTCCATAAATCATGACACAAGTATAGTACCTAAACTTATCGAGATACACACTTCTGAGTTTTGTATGTTCAGTATTTTTGGACATGTACATTCACTATCTCTCGATCTCAACGCCTTCATTTTAAATACATGGGCGTCCGTATAATTTATTATTTTGGTAAGTGTGGTGAGTGTGTAGATGTCTGTTGTTGCAACATGCATTTAGAATTTTGTATACTCTTGTGTATGTTCCAATGGGGATTTTTGAAAAGGAAACAAATAGTTATTGCTGCATTATGGAGAATAACTTAAACTGACATTTATTACATACCGTTGTTATTGTATTTGTTTAGCTGTTTGCGCAGTCATGTATTTTAATTAATTAACAATAGATATTTACAATACAAGTGGAATAAGAGCATTATTAATATACGTGTGACTAATCACACACGTATGTTAACAATGCATTATCACACATGTATTGTGCAATATTTTATTTATGCCCGCCCAAAATTAAGAAAAGAAAAATAAAATAATCTGACGTTTCTCATAATAAAAATTAACACCTTCGTCTTCATCAAGAATTTATTTAAAATAATGTAAAGATTGCGTTATTAATATTTACAACAAATAATTTATGTTTTATGTCTTATAGCTAAAGTTTCAATAAATGAATGAAAATAGTGCCGTACTCAAAATGAGTGACAGTCGTCTCCCGAGCGTAGATAAATATTTTTTACATAGTGATCACAAAATTCGTTTTTTTAACGAAAAATCGTGAAAAGAGTATTACTTTTTGTAACTATTTTATTGAGAATATAATTCATGTATCACGTGACGCAATTTCAACCAATGAGGGGCATGCAAATGCCTAGTTACACATTATCACAGCGGTAGTAATTTATTTTCGTAATTGTTTTTACGGGTGATCATAAATGGTTGTGTTTTTTTTCTTAGGTTGGCACTGTTAATGTTGGTTACCCTGCTGTCAATTTTAAGTCCGTGTCAAATTCGACGTTAGCAGGTTAGGTTTTGTGTCAGTTTGTGTCAAAACTGACGGAAAATCTAACCTGCTAACCTCGAATTTGACATAGACTTAAAATTGACAGCAGGGTAACCAACATTAACTGTGCCAACCTAAGAACAAAAAGTAAATATTTGATATTTTGCATTTCATTCAATATATTCTCTTTCCAAATATAATTCGTGTAATGATTAATGATCGATAATTTTTTACTCGTTAAAACCGAAACAGCAAATTTAACTCGTGCTACGCACTCGTTAAATTTAGGTTCCGGTTTTAACTCGGAAAAAATCATCGATAATAATCATTCCACTTGTTATATTACAACTGAAATTGCGAATTGTCAATTTGACGGTTGTAAATTCCGAAGTCGTTTCCGACTAAATTTCGAGTTATAAGAGATCACTATGCTTTGCCCTCGTTAATCATGCTACAAATTCATGAAAAAAGTATGACTTTCAAAACTAGTCAAATAACTATAGTAGAACATTCGTAAATAATTTCATTATTAAACTGAGTAATTCCTCGATAGTTATCTGGCAATTATTGCTCTCTTTTTTAAATATTGGCATGGTAATATGGTTTTTGAAACCGTTATTTAAAATAGGCTTTTCGATACTCATTTTAGTATGGAGACTAGATTTTTACGAAAATAGCTTTCCTGACCAGTTGTAATGCAGCATAGGTACTGTGTGAATGATGAATTTAATAATATAAAGATATCCATTGGATATCATGTGATAACAGTTGTATGTTTTTAACTGGTGGGGTTGTAATGGGCAACCAGAGTGTTGTTTACATGAAGTAGAAAAATATCTTGAATATATAATCGACGAAAAATAATCACGTTAAAGAGTTAAATTCCCAATTAATTTAAAGAGTAATAATTGGATATTTGAGACGTAATAGCAATATAGTATTCTTTACGATCAAATTTGACTGAGGGTCACAAATATTATTCAAAATAGAATTCAAGATTGTTTGAAGCCATTTGAAGTGGTATTTTTACTTCGAAACCAGTAAATAGGTGCAACTCATAGGAGGTGTTTGCAGACTAGCATCCAGTTAGGAGCTTATATAATACACACTCAGGTACAAGAGATACTTTCAGAAGGTTAGTGCCCATTTCTTCTGTAACATTAAGAAATACATAGCAAGTTTGGTACGACAAATTATAGACAATAATTATAATTTTATATTTAGAGCTTAATTTAGAATACTTAATTTCCTAAATTTGAATAGTGATTCGAGTACTCGACGTATTTCGGTCATTATAATTTGAAATTTATATATTTTGGGGTAGGTAATTTATAAACGTAATTTTAAATCAAGTCTGGATCATTTAAACATTTGATTAAATATTTTGACAACATCTATCTGATTTTTTGTAATGTCAGACCAAGCTTTCAAGGGATACTAACTAACTACACATGTTATAATTCAAAATGTCATATTTGAGTTGTGAGATACGTCAATTTTGACTTATTTCAGTAAGAAGTAAGGTAAGTAGTTAAGGAACTATACCTGATACTATTTCTTGGTATTAAGTAAAAGGGTATATTTAATTTAATATTATTTGTGATAACCACTCGAGAGGAGTTGTATCAATAGTCAAGAAAATATTTTATGTGGCTCAAATTAATAACTATAAAATTAAATAAGCTTTTTATTTATTTTTGTTTGTAACATTTATATAGGCTAAATTATTAGTCCGTCAGTATGATTCTTACCATAAATGTAAACATTTTAAATTATTTGTGATTACTGATTTATTACTGAAATTTAAATGGTTTCAGAAAAAATGCATACATACGTCAGGAGAATGTTCTTATTGGACTTGGTGGCTTAAAATACTCGGCCTGTCGGCCTCGTATTTCTAATAGCCGCCTCGTCCTGTAAAACATCACTTTCCTGACTTGTTATGTAATATACTATTTTCCTTGCTGAGATATTGAACATAGGATCGATTGTATTTCGAAATAAATTAACGCTTCCTGCCTCCATATTTTATAAGTTCCTTGGATAGACCAGCCACTCGCATCTAGGAAAGTGATTTTCTATTCTTGAGCTTTTTAATACGTAAATGTATTTGTTGGCTCCCCGATGTTTGAAGTATTCGTTACATGGTTTTGAAATTATCTATCCATACACTTATAGCTTGTGTTTGCACTGCTTCATTAATTTTTTGTTTGTCTTATTCTTCGAAGAATTCCCCATATTTTCTTCTGTGTTTAGTCTTCTCTGTGATATTCTTAACGACTTTTGACCAGCATGTCTCAACATCATCTTAATAGTCTAATTTTATTTTGGCCTGTTTTTTTAGATAATCGGTATTCGTACAATTTCGTTGAATCGGCTCTACATGGCTCAATGTTAATTTTTTCCTGCATACTGGTTCTTGATTTTTTCAAGGCTATCTTTTCCACAACCAGAGCGTAGTATATGACTACATTTTGCAGATGGTAATTATATTGAAAGCTTTCAACTACCCAACGGGCTATTAGTCTAGGGGCTACAGAGAAGGTGACTGTTGCATGAAGATGTGTACAGCAAATTTTGTCACAGGGTGATTTCCTAACATCTATGAATCATTTCTAGCTTGGGTACGCGCTCCTGACATGGGGAGATTTTTTTCAAGATGGCCGCCAAGTCATTTTGTGAAAAAATCGTATATTTCATAAACCACTCATTGCAATCAAAAATTCTAAAGAACAAAAAGGGTACAAATACGTTTCTACATTTGAATAATATACTTTTTACTTGCTGCATCGGATAGTCAAACAAAAAAGTGTGCTTATATCCTAAAAACCTTTTTTTGGAGGTTATAACTGGATGGAATTATGGTATTGCCTAATTTTGATTGAAACAAACGAAACATGAAGAAACTACAGCTTACCCCAGCAACCAAGAAGAGGAAAATTCATGATATCTCTGAATTTTGTGTTATATGTGAAAAGGACGTAACAGGAAAAAAGACGTATGGGACTGATAACGGGAGAAAAAAATTAACTGAAGCATCGAATTATTATGAGGATTTCGAGTTTATTAAGAAACGCAACAAAGATTTTTTTTATAATCCCGAGTGCCACAAAAAATACTGTTTGAAAGCAAATAGGGCACAAAAAAGGACGGCTCAGTTGAAATTGAAAAAGCTTCAACTAGTAAATCAGAGGATAGTGATTCAAAGGCGATTTGAGATTTCTAAGAATTTGTGAAAAAGACAGAGCTGAGAAATTTTTAACAGCGACACAACACTTTTCAAGATGATGTTTTTTCAAAGGTGAACATTCTTGGTGATGTCGAAAGCGTTTTCGCTGCTGATGTTCTATATAGTAAATTATGCATGACTAACTACCTATCAAAATACTCCAGATATGTTGAAAAATTTGAAACTTTGATTGATATTACAACAGAATTTCAAAAGTTACTTGATAAACTAGACGTGTCTGAAAATAGTTATGAACTGTCAGATCTTACCTTATTTATGAATTGTGAATGTGAACTTAAGTCTCCTCTTTCAAATAGGCAAATGAAAATCCTATTGATTAAGCATTTCGGAGAGAAAATGTCTTTCACTTACCCTAAAGAACGTTCAGAATCTCAGATTGTACATTTCGAGAACATAAGTGTTTCGAAAACAATCCAAAAAATCTGCAGCACTAACAGCTTAAAAGATATAACTGACGAATTAGCGCGAGAGCTTAAACATTATGACTTCCAGCTAGATGCCAAATTATGTGACGCAGGAGACTTAGAAATGAGTTTACTTCATTTTAAAAACAACAGTGGCCTGAATTCTGGGACAATTTTTTTCAAAGAATTATGGCGTTATCAACATCATCATCATCAATTAAAAAAAATTAAAGTGTGAAAAGAAAATGTAATACTCTCTTCCAGATATTACATCATACGTTCCACAATGGCCGGAAGAAAACTCCTTTTCATGTTTTACTGCACAAGCAATCCACGAAACCTGTAAATCCAAAACTTTGATGACATCGCTAAATCATGTTGGTTTATGTTTTAGCTACTAAACGCTTCAAAGGACAAATTATTATTTTGCAGAAAGATCAGCAATTCTTGCAAAAAATCACAGGGTTCCACTCCCTACACACTTTGTGAAAGATAAGCCACTTCGAGGTTCAATGAATAACTTTGATCATGAGGAGAACACTATGTCTGGTATTGGTGGCTCACATGATACTGTGCTAGTCCTGTTCCAGAGTGAAAGTGAACATAATGACACTCGTTGTCTAAGAATAGATGACTTCGCAATTGACAAACAACAGAAGAAACTAAAAAATGTTTTGAGTTGCCACAAGCTAGTACATTTTACTAAACCGAAAAAGAGGGGATGCATTGATAGTGAATTCGTCCCATCCAATATCTCAAGAACAGACTCCGTGACTTCCACAATTAAAGGTATTGAGTTGACATTGTCATTGGCTAGATTTTTATCGACATTTAATTTCTTAGATGCCACGTTTTCTGACTTTAGTAAAATATCCTCATTGCGTGCTTTCAATTCATTAATAACAGAAATACATATACCAAAAACTCTTTCAGCCTGTGTACCTATTCTTCCTCATCATGCCACAAGTCAAGCCTCCATATTCACAACACTGAAAGATGCAATGTCACAGGTTAGTCAAAGTTGTGGAGCTCTCTGGAGTGACGAAGGGGTATACCGTATAGCGAAAGAACTTCAACTGCTATTTCCCACCCAGTTTGACAATATATTTCTAGGAATGAGTTTTTTCACATGGCAAAAATTGTTATCAACTGTTTGGGGCAGTATCTCAAGGACAGTGGTATTACCGAAGCTCTAATAGAAACAGAGGTATTTGGACCAAACGTTGTTGAAAATGTTCTACAAGGAAACACTATTCTAGGAGAGTTCGAGGTGTGAGAATAGTAGCAGAGGCTCTGCAACGATTACAATTTCAACAGTTTTCCCTCAACAATGACATAGAAAAATACAAACCTCTATTTGACCATATAAAGCAATTAGAGGAGTTTTGTGATGGAAAAGACTCTGTTAATGCGAAAAAGACTATCAAAACCATACTCAGTCTCCAGCACGAATTTAATGCCGACTTTGCTGAGTTTACTAAGCCAGGGGAAGAGAAATCATATATGTTCTTATACTGGAACACCTTTCTTCAAGAACTTTACCCTGTATTGCTGGACCTAATAGAAGGTGACAGAGAAGGAAACTGGGAGCTGGACATGCCTGCATTTAAGAGAGCATTGCCCTTATTTTCTTCTTGTGGTAAAGTCAGTTATGCAAGATGGGGATCAGTTTATTATGAAGACCGTTTGAAACTAAGACAGAAACATCCTAGCATATATGATGCGTTTATGAAAGGCGAATTCGTGGTTCAACATGGAGGCAAGAAATTTAGTAGTGTTGCTATGGACCAAGGCTTGGAGATGTGCTATAATAAACCAGCAAAAGGACAAAGTGGTATAGTTGGTATGACCCGAAGAAAAGAAGCGGTAGCATTGCAGGACATAATAAAGCACGAGACATATTCTATGAATATTCTTCACAGAAGAATGTGTGGAACAACGGAAAATGATGAGTATGACTTACATCACGAGTTTTCAGAGTCTAGAGTTTCAAGTGTCTTTCTACACATAAAAAGACCATATTTACAAGCTGCGCGATGGTACAACCTGTTGGAAGAACAAAATTCACTACAACTTGACCCTTCTTTTTATGGATATGAAGAATGTGGATCAGGGTGGATGCCAAAGATTATTGAACAGAATCTAGCAGATGACTTTCCACACCCATGCACTTGCAAGACTTGCGAATTTAAAAATAAGTGTGCATGCAGATTAAGCTCTATCTCATGCTCTAGGTTTTGCAAATGTGGTTGATCGGACAAATGTAAAAATAATGTATAGTTCTGAAATATATTTATACACTGTAGAAAAGTGTTCTGAACATTTTTTGTCCTATGAAATAGTTTGCTAAAACTAGTAGTTTAAGAGGTATATGGATTTTACTCATATAACCGTGGCAGGACATGGTGGCCATTTTGAAAAAAATCTCCCCATAGTAGAAAAGCGTACCATAGCTAAAAATAATCTATAGGTGTTAGGAAGACACTCAGTAAAAAAAATTGCTGTACACATCTCCGTGCAACAGTCACTTCTTCTATAGCTCCTCGACTATATGGGACGCCAGATGCTGCTAATAACTTTAAAAGACCGCAAAAAGAATGACTGGATCCGCCAACAAAGTGGTGTAGAAGGTGTGGTAAATAAAGTTACTCGACTAAAAATGGAACTGGGCTGGCCATGTAGCACGAACACGAGATCATAGATGGACCAGAAAACTTAGGAGTGTCGGCCTAGAACAGGAAAAAGGAGTACTGGCAGACCGAAGACACGCTGGAGAGATGATTTAAAGAAAGTCGCAGGAATTAAATGGATAACAGTAGCTCAAAACAGAGAAGGATGGAATAAACTGGGGAAGGCCTACCTTTAGCAGTGAACCGATATAGGCTAATTGTAATTGTAATTGTAATTATATTATGTTTTTATTATCCATTTTTGATTATTGGTTATACTATTATAATCTATCAGGGATTCTTGTTTTCCGCAATTAGATCAAGTAACCTTATATTGAGGTTTATTATAGAAAATTGTTGATTTTTAGGTCATTTTGCTAATCTTAATACTCGTATGTTCTTCTTTTATCTGTTGTTTTTTTCTTGACGATCTAATAGTGTTTTCCCATGTGCTCATTACCGAATTTCTCGCCCAGGTTATCAATCTGATTATCCGTTGTCTTCCAAGACTGGTCGTTGGTTCTGTGAGCAATGATTACTAATTTTACGGTGCGAACGCTGCTAGCTGCTAGCCCGTTCCGCTAACCCTCCTCCATTATGCGGGCTTGGGACTAGCAGCGACACCGATGAACTACTCAATTCGGCCATCAGATGTCTCAGGCGGAGTTATACTCAATAATTTTCACCTAATTATAATTACTACAATAAATAGTGAGATATTCTTTCTCTGAGGAATACGCATTTAAATCATGGAAATGTGATCTAATTAAATTATAAAGCAAATCAAGTATAAAAAATATCACAAAATAGTGTAAACCAAATCAGTTTTGACGTAGTTATTTCGGTTGTACAAGCGTGTTTTCTTAAATGATCGCACCACTGCCTTGTAAACATTGCCATTCCCACATCCAAACCACTTATTTAGATTTCCAGGCCATTATCAGCAATGAATTTTATTGCCTGCTGTCACCGAGGACATTGTTTGGCAAATTTGGTGGACAATTCCGCAAATCGAACCTGCTCTTGTTTAAGGTGCGATTTTAATCTCGACTTTGCGAATGCTTTTTTAAACAACTGTTTGTGGGCAGCGCTTCTTTGTGAAAGTGTGTCGTTTCTTCTTTATTTTATGTGGCAATAATCATGCTGTTTCAGTTTATATAAGATTTCATTCGACTGAATCTTTGATCAACAGCTAGCTTGCGTTATTTTGATAGGTTTTATTTTGGAGCACTCAGTACGGTAATGGATAGATATTACCGCACTCAGTGTGGTAATGAATATTACCGCACTCTTTTTGTATAAAGAAATACGTTGAATCAGAATTTATTGATAAAGATAAAATATTGAACAATACACGTTTTGCTTATGGCAGTTAACGAGACTCGTTTGATTGCCGCAAAACTCGGCTCACCGTCTCGTTTTTGGCAATCAAACTCGTGTCGTTAAGATGCTCATAATCAAACTTGTACCGTTAATATCTATAAAAGTACAGTTAATGTGGTTGTTATGACAATTATACTGACAGCAGGTAACGTGATGTTTGTGAAGGTGTGTGATTATCACCTATTAGTCAGGAATGTATGTGATTATCAGTTGCTATGTACATTATCAAAAGTTAATACATGCGTAACTATGCGTTTTGTCGTTTTTCATTGGTTAATGTTAGAGGGAGTCGTATAATCACCAAAATGACACCAGGAACTGATGGCTTAACAGACTCTCCTAGACACGGCTGGCTGCCATCTTACTGCCACTACAGTTGGGCCACCCATCCGAGTGCTTACTGAGGCTAAAGTTGCTTAACTGTCGTGATCGTTTGATCGAAGCCTGAAGTAAATGCCCATGCAACTAGGCACATTAAAAATTGATATAAACACATAGAACAATATATAAGCAGCTGTATCGGAAAATAATTAAATCGATGTACAAACAAAACCTGTTGCTTTATTTTTGTTGGTCATCAACAAATCTGGGAATGTCATTAACTCGGCTCTTGTGTACCTGTATTTAAACGTTTCTTAGAAGTATTAACAATAAGGATAAAGTAGAATATTAACACTAACAAAAGTGTAACTTTAATTTCTCAATTTATGGAAAAAAAATAATGATATGTCCGGTTGCGTTGTTTTCACATCAGAATAAGTGACCCATGTTTAACTGCACGCAATTCCAATTTCAGTACACATACACAGCATTCCTTTAGTCGGTAATTGGTAGTCGTTAAACGAAAATCACATCTTCTCGTGATCTTGTGGAATTATGTTATTTTCAAATTTGTTACCTTTTCTTCCGAGTTTGTAAAGAAACATCTCAATTGTAATTATTAAAAAGGTTAGTCGTTTTTGGGCTATTCTGAATACCTAAAATTTACCATTAACATGATTAATACACAAATAATGTCAAAACTGACAATAAATCGTGAAATTTTGCTAGTCGTTTTTTTTTAATTTTAAGGGGATGATTGTATTTATAGCTATAAATCTTGCCTAAAATTAAATCTCTAAAGTTTTTTAAAATAATGTAATAAACAAAATTGGTGTAAGCCATTTAGTTCTCTATGTTAGCTTTTATCGGCTATTTCTAAACCATGACTTTGAAGTACATCATAAACTCTCCTCTTTTATCTCTAAACTGTAATGTAGCAGCACGTAATTTTGACATTTTCCCAAGGCTTGGAACAAAGCCTGTAGAAAGCAGGTTTATTAAAAATGTACCCATTTATAGACGTCAATTTAATTGAAAATTTAATCAGGAAAAATCGCGTTTTAACTCTAAAAAATTGAAGTTTCCGGTTGCCACGTCCGCTGCAAAGTGCAGATCGCAGTTTTCCTACAAGAAGTGTCTTCCACTAATTTCCATTATCATTTATCTTGCGGCGAAGACACAAAAGAAAAGAAAAACACTGCGACACGTATTGCTACTTCGCTTGAACAATTTCAGAAAAGCGCTGTGCGGTTCAGCCTGAAATTCGAGATAGTAATAGGGAAGTGCGACGGAAGCTGAACGTTTTTGAAGAAAAAGTAAGACAGACAAGCTCCGTTGCAGCGAAGTTAAATGCAGCTCCACGCTCGTTACCCCGAGTTTCTCTAAGCTTGATTTAGTGATTTTTCCGCGTGAGAAACGCCAGAACAGCGTCGTATATTTGTATTGATAAAATTGGGTGGATAAAATTGAGATACATGCTCTGTGTGTAGTTTTTGACACATCAGTATGACTGAATTTCTTTTATGAAATAGCTTTGGTAGCAGCGAAGTTCCAAGCTTTTTTAGTCAATTATTTTCGTCGAAATCTATCAATCTGAATAAGCATTGGAGTATAATTGGTATTAATTACCAAAAAGAAAGTGTTATTGCAAGTGCAAATACACAAGTACTTATGTTAACCATTCCTCGACTGTGCAGCTCCATAAATTACCAAAGAGGTTAAGTTAATTGAAGTAGATGATCGGACATACAAAACCTGAAACCAGGTATTGTGATTGCAATCTTGTTTAATGTAACGTGTAATGATAAATTGAAGCACGGCTGAAATATGATATTTGACTTAAACAAATTGGTGTCTTATTTGCAGACAGTTCTGTGGGATGCCCAACAAGTTAATTTTAAATGCAATCTGACTGCCAACCCTCAGCCTCAGTCTCTCCTTTAGTTTATCCGTTTTGAAAAACTTGTTCCTGGAAATTGAATGGCTGCATTTATAAGTACTATGTGGTGAATGATAATAGATTACCATAATCAAGATTATAAAAGCAAATTCAAATTTTCAGCAAGTAGTTTAAGTAAAAATAGAAAACACTGGGGAGAAATAGTGAAAGGGGCAAAAACACATGTCACACTATAATAGTGCAAAAGAAAAACAAAGTGCTCAATCCACTCTAAGAAAAGGATTGTGAAAGATTCCATAGAAGCGGCTAAATGCTTACGAGAATGAAACGCCAATTGATGGTGATGATGATGATGACGCGTTGAAATGTGACCTCTTGCATAGGTAACTATAACTACAAATAAGATCACATCTTGTAATGGGCCGATTCGTGTCACCCTATGTATTTCATAACTTTGGTATTTAACCATCCTGCTAGTAATAAAACTGAACAGTATTCCTCACTATATATCAATTAGCTTAAAACGCATTGCAAATTTCGCGTGTGCAAGTAAACGCGCAACACGGCTGCATGCCACGTTGCATTTATGAATAACTGCAACTGTGGCGTGAAGGACAGCGGGGGAGACAGTCGCGCTCAAGAAGTCAAGAGCGCGTCCAATGACCAAGGAAGTCACGACAAACCATTAAGTGCATTATAAAATGCTTGTGTGGATCTGCGCTAACAGCAGACTACACCTAGTGCATCTCAAGTTGAAATACAGCCTTCGAGAGTAAACAATCGCCTTGGAAGCAACCCTGAGGTTTTCCAGTCGACACAGCTAGAAGCTGCGATTTTGGCTTCAAAGGAGCACACAGCGCTGACCCCGGGCTCTTCTGACAGCAATACTAAAGCCAGGTTAGTTACTATAATTAACTACCTCCATTTGCTGTAACAACCAGTAAAATTGAGGAAACCGGAAGCTTAATAGCGAATGACGCAATCTTGCGACATCTGGGAAAGCGTGCGAAGTGAATACAGCTTGGCGCCACTGCTGAGTCAAGCATCCTTAGTGCGCGCTAAATCGTATGCATCAGCAAATAACTAAACGTGCGGTTTGAAAACAACCAGGTCCGCCTCAAGGAATTTGCGTTTGATACTTAAAACATTTTCCTGCGGTTTGTGTTTGGACTGTAGTCTCTAATTAAATATAAGGCTCACTTATATTTGGTAGATATCTCAACGCGAGTAGAAACAGCTTTAGCACCTAGATATTTATAATAATAAGTTTACATTGTTGAACGCGTAAACTGTATGCATTGATATCGTTTATTCTTGGTGTGTTTCATGTAAATAAATTTTCCTGTATGTTTTTCGTACACATTATATATATTTTATGTAAACTGTTGGGTTTTTATTGCTGGCAGTGTTTGCATGCACAATTTCAGTTTTCTAGGTGACAACGAGCAGACCACCCAGAACAATATTGAATTTCGCGTAGCCATTCTGAGAGTTAAATAGGTATTTATGTTTCTACGACTGTTTAAACTAGCAAACAAAGGGCAATAAAAATTAATAACACAGTAAGTAGAGTATAGGGCTAAGTGAAAAAGCCGCATTACAATCTTCACATAAGTAAAGACAAATGCTGAATATCTCGTAAAATAATACAACTAATAGAAGAGATACGGAAACTCTGTAAAACACAGCCCGAATTAAAACTCCAAATGTTAACAATGTTATAGAAGAATTAAAATCGAGCAACCCCTTTATAAATGATTACAAAAACTTGTCTACAATACTTTTTTTATATTAAATATTTAATAGGATATATGTGTAATGAAATATTAGCAGTAATAAAATGTTTTACAATTACTCAAAAAGCTTTAGGTATTTAATTGTAATTCAAAAGATTGAACAAAACCAAAGAGTGTTGGCACAACTGTCCTTCCTTGTCTACAAGTTCAAGTATGATCATGAAAAGAGTAACGAACTCACCATGGCTACAACGGTGGGATGATTTAAAAATCTGTAGACAAACTCGTATTTAGTGATGAAATTAGGGCGGATGATAACTTGTATCCGACACTATACTTTTATAAGGAACTAGCAGGGCTTTGTATTATAAGTTACAATGAAGTCCGTCGAGAATGCCTTGTTGGAAATTACCCTTCGAAAATCGCCCGTCAAGAGTCTCCTAATTAGATACAAAAAAAAATGATTATGCTATATACATTAAATAATTTCAAGGATTATCCTTTCGTAGAGTGGCGATTTCACAACACATTGTTTACGAAAAGAGCAAATTTGGTGTTCGATAGGATAGTACGCAGGTAAGTGTCGTGCCGTTCTAAAGAGAATTCGGAGAAGGGGCGAAACCGCTTATTAACATTTATAGTTGCAGTAGCAAAATTTGAAAGAGTTTTCAAATGATTAAAAATAACAAAAAGAAGTAACGTGCTGGGTTGCTATAACATAGTAGTTTAGAACTTGGTCAAAAGACATTGCAATGATTGGTTTGTTCAAGTGTTTGATATTGATTTACATCGGCAATTTGTTATGAAAGGATCTTTAAAGCGAACTGTCATATACAAGTTTCAAGCTAATTACAAAGAGAGGTCAAATCAGTGAGCTAAATCGGCGAGCGGTTCACGATGGCCAGCTCTCTCAGCCAATAAATATATTATATAGCTATCTCATGTGGTAACGCCGACTATTCATAATTTATGGTTCACAAGATCCCTATATTCTGTGTCACCTCATATGTAACTACGAGTACATAATAGGGAGGTGATTTTTGTAATACCTCTCCTGTATAGGTTGCGGCTACTGCAACTGACATCACTTCTACTTCATTTTTTGCGTTAGTTTCCATGACGTTGGAACGATTTACACTTGTGTAGTGTCTCTTAGATTCCGAATGAAGCAAATGAAACTAAAAAATTCCTATTTTCAATTTTCAACGTCGCCGTTTAGAGTGAGTCAGCAACAGCTGTAAACTAGTGGAATGCATATAAATTTAAAAATCATTCTGTTCCAACAGAGCTTAATTTACGTTTGCATTCTTTTATGTGGTTTACAATAAATCAAAATATGCCAATTTCAATTTCTATTTTTCTTATAAAATTGTAAAGTTATTTGATTACTATAAAATTATATTGTTTTCGAAGTTTGGCTATAATCAATGGTAATTATAGTGTAAAAGGGCAAAATTAAGCTCAACTCCAGCATCTTAGTATCCGTTGTGAACTCAGCTAATTTTTAAAATATTTATTTATACGTATATTGAAAACTTTTTTTGAAAACGTTTTCTCATCCGATGCCTGCAATGGCCAAATGATAGAAGAAGATTCTTCCTCATGATTATAAAAAAACAGTTGTTATATCAGCAGGCTGAAAAATGTTTATTTAAAAAATCTCTGAATAATTGAAAATTATTTCGTTTTAATAAATATCTTTTAGCAGAAACATATTTAGAAATAGTTAACGAAAATTTCTTGCTCAGTTCTAAAGTCCTTTCACCTTATTACAAGACAATTAAAATGCTAAACTCTCCACTCTCTTGCAATAGCAATACTTTTGAATTCACTTCTATAGAAACCATTTTTGATACTAACGGGGATAATTGCTGATGGTATATGTAGAATCTTGTTTATAGTAAGATACTGAGTAAGAAGAATCTACAGTTTTGCGTTACATCAGTATTATCTTAACAGGGAGGTGATCCATCACGCTAATAGTGGAGGTGTCTTGATACGAAGCAATAAAACACAGTAGTCTTCTCCACGTACATACATTTATTAAAAAGGCGACATGTTTCGAAACCAGACTGGTTTCATCTTCAGGCCAAAATGATCATTGGTAATAAAACTGGTAATAAACCACGTGTTCCAATTTGTAGGTTAAAATGAGGTTATGTTTAAGCGCTGAAGGCAAGGTAGTAATGAAAATTCACAAAGAACACCACATTGGAGAAGGAATTTAATGCAATAGCCAGCAAACTACGTTATAAAGAACGTTATACTGGTTATTACATCAAATTTAACAAATAAAATTAAAACAAGTAAAGTAGTGATTCTTAGTGCCTTCTCCTTCAGTATAACGATCTTTATAACGTAGTTATTGAATTAATTTTCTTCTCCAATTTGGTATTTTGTGTGAATTTTCATTAATACCTCGCCTTCAGCGCTTAAACATTCGACGTGACGTCAGCACAGAAGGCCGAATGTCGGTTAAATTGCATAGGTGCAGAATGTTTACATGTGTTTATAACTTAAAAAAATAAGGGGTTGCTGTGGAAACGGGATTACGAGTCGTCAACCGAGCCCTTAGTCGTACCCCAATCACAGTTTTCGTAATGGAAAACGAATGTTGAAAGCAACACCGTAATTTTGATTAGTAAATTCTATTATACATAGATAGCGCAATATTAGCCATTTAATTTAATAAGTCAGTTTTTAATCTATTTAATAAACATAAAACTAGAAATTTGTATTATTTATTTGTTAAAGTACTTAGTGCAGAAGTCGGGTAGCGCAGTTGGGAAAGCGCTAGGCTTGCATTAAGCAAACCCTCAATTCGAATCCCGCTGGGGCGGATTTTTTCCGCACCTGTGGCGATCGGTATCGAGTTCGGGGAGACCATTCACAGTTGGGCAGTAAATTAACTGTACTCTACTCAGAACCACAGACCTAAGAGATAGAATAACAGTCAACACATCACCAAGAAACACACCTCACGCAATGGTTGCTACGCAAGCACAAAAGCGCTCCCTAACTTTGTAACCCGAATCCGGGACAAGTTGAGCATTGTACCGCCAGACAATCGTATACCAGCCTTTACAGCGCAAGGTGAAATGAGGTTACCGACAATACTTACATACATGCATAAAGTAAATGTCATCAAGGAAAGTTATTCAAAATGTAAAATTGTTGTCCCATGTAAAATTTTAGAACTCAGCGATAATCAAAGAATCGCTCTACCTGAAGATGATGCGCCATTTTTAATACACCCTGTATTAGTGATGTAAATTACCCGGGTATTTATTTTTAGGGGTAAATACCCGGGGTATTTACCCGGGTAAATACCCAAAATGGGTATTTAAACGGGTATTTATGGCCTCATTTACCAAATATTATAAAGCTAATTTAACCACTATAATTGATTGGTAAGTCAAGGTGCTGTATTTGAATTTTATAAAAATGTAGAATAAAATAGCTGCACTGAGAACATTTAATAACCAAAATATTATTTAATAACCAAAATATTGATGGGGGAATAACTATACAGGTTGCCTAAAATTGTAGGGAACATGGCAATACCATGAGTTGGAAAAAATTTCGAATACTATTTTCCATAAGAGTAGTAGTAGTAGTATTAGTAGTATTGTGGGGAGACTCATGTCTAGCAAGTAAGCCTTCATAGGCCCTTTTTGCCAACCCCGTGGACAAAGTCTAGGCATGCAGAGTACCAGGTACCTTAGTCCTATTTAGAAATTTACCAAGACTAAGGAGTTTCAACCTTAGCAAGAAATCTTTTATATGCTACACATCGTAGTAAGTAAAATAGAAAATGCAATAGTTATTTTGATAACTAGGCAACAAGTATCTATTGTATCTACTTATTGCCTAGCTACCAAAGTAATTATTGCATTTTCTATTTCACTTACTCTTATGGAAAATAGTATTCAAACCTTTTCCAACTCATGGAACTGCCATGTTCCGTACAATTTTAGGTAACCTGTATATAACAGCAATGAAATAGCATGCATAAAAAACAGAATTCAATGGTTGAATAAGAAAGAGATGAACATAGAAATAAATATTTGAGTAGACTTGATATGTCTACTAAATATGTCTACTAAAATAACTTTTTTATGCGGTTATTTCTTTCTTACTAAGTATTATGTGCTTTTGTTTATGCTATCTCTTTGCTGTCTTTTTTTCTAAATTCTGACCGGGGCAATTTATTGCGCCTCTGTTTATTTCCATAAACTTCGACAACCAATGTTTTTTTCCCGATAAACGATTAATTTACCTGGGTGAACGCTTATTCAATGTTACATTTAAATCGTTATTTTACATAAAATATTTCAGTGTATTTATATGTAATTTATTTATTAAGATAACATTATTGTGTGAGTAAAAGTTGGCTTAGCTTTTCAAATATTAAAAATTTGATAAATACCCACTTTTTAGGTATTTACCCGAGGCAGGGGTAAATACCCAGGTAAATACCCATTTATAAATACCCTACCAACTGGGTATTTACCCGACCCACATCACTACCCTGTATATACTGTAACTTTACTATATTATATTAGTTAAATGTGTTTTTTAGTTTCTGATTTTTTAATTGTATTGCCACATTACTTATTTGTTCTTCCAAATAAAATTAGACAAATTATTCTCTTGTGTATATTATTTTCATCATTAATGGTTAATGATTATAATATGTGTTTGTTGTAATAATGAATTATGCATAAAACAAAAGAAAATTATAGGTGAGATGTTTGAACATCAAATATCAAATATTCGGACCCGGACTCGGACTCGGATTCGATGGGTCCGAAAAGCCCGAGTCTTCTCAAACCCTAATACCTACCACGACACACTTGCACAATTAGGGTGTACACTATATTTAAGTCATTCACCGGAACTGTTTTGAAATGTAGCAACTCGCCATTATGGACAATATAATGGCCTGTTTGCAACGGTGCTGGTGAAACCCACACGAAGACCAGCAAATATTAAAGAAGTCACTAAGTGACTTGTCTATTAAACAAAGCTCAATTATAAATGATAATTTCAACAAACATGCACTACAACATGCGCACATAGTTCATGCGGCAGCTACCTGGCCTAATTCAGCTGACATCACAAGCCCGTGACGTCAGAAAACTTCAGCCTCGTATTTAAGACAATACTGGTTATATTCATATTACAGGAAGATCTCTTCCTATCTCGTTAATTCTACAGGAATAACGGTTACAACACCATTTTTGTTTAAGACAATAACTACAGCTAGTATAATAAATAATTGATATGGTATACTGCGACGTAGACGTATACACTATACAGCCATGCCATATGATGCTCAGCAGTAATGTTATCTTAATAAACCAAATATTATTTGTATTTTTTGTAGATTTTGAAATATTGTCTATTTGTTGAAAATTCTTTTGATAAATGCATTAAACCGAAAACAAATTATTATTTATATCGGTGACATGAATTCTGATTCTTTTAGTATACATGTACTTTGAGTATATATTCTTTACATAGCACTTGGAAATTTATGAAGAAATAGTAAAATCAAACTAAATAATAGAAAAATCTCGAAAAATAAATAGTTTTACAGAAAAATCTGAAAAGAAAAACTAAAAATGAGTATATTTACGCTGATTTGAGTACCTACTTTATTAGAAGATACATTTTAAAACTATGACAAACTAAGTGATTCTATCAAAACGATGGAGCGCTAGCATATGAAACTGTGTAAATTTGGGTAATACTGGATTATAGATTTCCAAATGAATGGATTGTACGTCGCGGCCCTGTTCCTTCAGATTTTAACTTTGGAGTACACGAAAAGCAAAGTTTACATTGATGACCTGATATAGAAAACGACGCAGAAAATAAATGAAATGGCAAATCAATAAAAAATAGGCAGCTCATTGTTTTATTTTATATTTAAATTTACTAATAATGTTATTATGTTGAAGATAAACAAACTCAAGACGGTAGTGAAAAGTGACCTTAGTTCATCTCAACGTTAATTATAGCTATAGTTAGCAATTACAGTGACGGATTCAATAAAATGGAGATGTGCTTCGGATTTGTTAACAATAGTTTTATTTGTAATTTCTCATCTGTGCTTTTGCAGCTTTTAATGCAAGTTTTATTTAGCATTTCAATATCATTTGAATATTTGATTGCACGGTGTTTTCACTTTATTTTGTTCTTATAAAGAGGTCTTTTGCAAAATTATATTAGTTATACCCTTTTTACAATACCTTTTTTAACGATGCGAAGAAATTTCGATGCATAATCTAGAACATTATTCTGTGTTTCATTGTCAATCAATTGCAAATAAATTAATAGATGATTCACATACGATTCACTTACAAGGTAGAATTGAACAAACTGGAAACGCATTTTAATAAAGTTGGCAATATGAGTAAAAACGGATACAACGCCAGTTCAAATCATTAGTTTATAAAAATAATAATTGTCTGTGCTGACCAGAAAAAGAACCTTTACATTTTGGCAAAGAAAGATTTTTAGTTGTTATAAATATTCATCTGAATGCACATATCTGAGCAAGGTAGCCACTTCATGTAGCCAGGCAACTAAGAACAAAGCACATGCAAATGACATATCGATCTAGCTAACAAATTGGCGACTTCCCGATCCGACATCGGAATCACATCCCGGAGCAGCCGGAAGTCCGGGGTGCAATTTCCGGTGTGAGTACAATGGCGGGTTCAGCGCTGATCCGGGAGAATCCGGGCATGAATCACGGCAAACATACTCCAGACAACGGCGGGGCGTGATGCCCGGAGCGCTGCTAACGAGACGACAGCGCGAGTTGACGCTAATGAGTGTTTGATGGCTGATTCCCACCTCTAAAGTGCCCATATTCACTCATTAACAATCAGCCCGTGTGTTACATTCGTGTTCAACACACGGCACTTCCCGAAAGCCATCCTGATATGTTTAACTACTTCCCAAATTCAAGCCGATAAACGAATCTGCCCTTCATGGAATAGTTAATTCAAAATTTGAAATTTTAATGAGGGAATCATTACAAAATTGGAATTTATAGTCTCGAAATATACACTTATAAATTATTTTAACTACTTGGGTTTGCAAATCTACATAAAATTCCAATATACAAACATGGCGTTCCATATAGTTTCTGTTGTATTAAAATGAATAGTAAATCTCAACGTAATGTAGAATATAAGCACCAAGGAGCTGTGCAATAAATAGCTCAGTAGGTTACTTAAACATCATAACGTTATGCTTAGTATATAGACTGAACGGTTAGTTGAGCGTGTGACCTGTCATTGCCTGTAAACTTCTTAGGGTAAAAATCTATCTTTCATTTTAACATCGCAGGGCTGAACTCAAAATGACTATTGAGGAAGAAGTTCGAATTGTCAAATTAAAAATTTGTATTCTACAATAAAACCAGTTTTTTGTTCTGCTGCATCGAAAGCTATTAATTTCGACAGTGTTTAGCGGCCGAAAGCACCCACTTTTTCGTATTAGTACCGTTTACTTTTCTGAGGTAATAACCATAGCAACAAACAATAACGCTGTGGTTCCATAGTTGAAATCAAAATACACATTGTAATTTTTTTGGTATGATCATAACCTTCTTAACTTTTCCCGGCCTCCTCGATTAAACTCACAATTTTTAATAAGAAAAAAAACGCTTCCAAAGTATTCAAAACAAAAATTATGTATGTAACTGCGGATCGTCCAAAAAAGTCCTTGATTTCGTACTTGTAACATATACCTATTATTGTGATTTAATGAGCTGTGGTCATGGAAACACGAAAATATAATTCGATCGGTTTTTATGTAAAAATACTGGGCTCATCGACTAGTGGAACTTGACACGGAATAATGAGGGTCTAACGAGTTCAAACGGTTTTGAAAAGATTAGCCGTAAACCTCTTACCTGTAAACCGCCTCAGGCGGACTAATTCATAGCCTACTGCACTATGCCTTGAAGGTGTAAACCCCATGCAGGCCAATCGCTTCAAATTACGTTGTAAATATCTGGAAAATTTGGGAAATTGCCTTTTTTTTATTGTTATACCTTAGCTATGTCTGTCATTATAAAATAATCTCTATAATCGCGTTCGATGTCAGCAGGCAAGTCTCTTGTCTTACATTGCTCTAAAGCTCCTGTTAAATTATATTGGCAATTTTTAACTGACCTGTATTGAAGATGAAATTCTATAGTCTTATTGAAAATATTCAGTTACTTTCTTTTAATTCAAAATTTAAAACAGCTTATGCTTTCTATCGACCAGTTTCTTAACTCATCTCTCTCATTTATGAGATTTTTCTAAAGGTTTTTTGTTCAGTCACGGTATTGAGAATATATTTTATATTCAGCTTGTATCTGAACTGATCGAGGATTAAGAATAATACGTACAATATTCTTCTAATAAAAATAACGCTATTTCGATCTTTGGTTACATTATTTATTGTCTTACAAATTTATTTTTTTGCACAGGTATTATTAAAATTACTTCTAAATATTGTAAAGCGAGTGGCCTATCGATTTACACCTTCGCTTAACACTACGGTAGTCACGGGTTCGATCCCCCGCTGAGTTAGCGCTTGTCACACTAACTACCCCAAGCAGTGTTAAAGTGGCATTACCCTTTATAGCGGATTGCTTGCAGATAAAATGGATCATAGGACCGTGAGTGAAGCCGATTAAGAACTAGACAAATCATCTAAACCATGAGGAAGAAGAACCCCATTCGAAAACTGTTACTATGTCCTACTTTATTGAGCTCGCAAAAAGTGCTAGGCACACCGTGGGTAGTACTCATGGGAAAACATTGAGCCGTACCTTACAGTTAAACCTGTGGCTAACCAAAGTTACTCCCGTCGTATTGGAATGTTTTTGATTAAGTCTTTATTTGGCGCATCGGGATATACCTAAAAGCATCTCTCTATTTGTTTACTTCAAACTTGAAAGCGTGTTGCTGCGTTTTACTATTATCACAAAGATACTTAGAAGATGAATGGGAGCTTCTAAAATATGCAAGCTAAGCTCTCAACTTAATTTGGTATCTATATTTTACTTTAACTGAGCATAGAGAGTGCTAGTAATAATTGAATAATATCAACTCATATAAAGTGCTATTTCATTATACTTCTGAAAACACCTTGTTTTTATCTGTTTTTGCAATGACGAAAAGGTGGATTTTCCAGAACAGCGCACGGAAAACCTTTCCGATGTCCGATTTTTTCTGTGCGCTAAATTAATAAAAAATAAATCGTTGCGAAATGAGATGGCTGAGGAAAGTGGTTGGCGTGTCAAGGAGGGATCATGTGCGAAACGTAGACATACGAAACTCTCTGCAAGCAGAATCAATACAGGAACACATCGAAAAACGACAACTCGGCTGGCTGGGACACCTATGGAGGATGGAGGAAGACCGCACCGTTAAAACTATCTGGGAGATGGGTACAGACTCGAAAAAAACAAGAGGAAGACCAAGAAATGTCTGGAACGGAGAGATTGGAAAAATCCTGGCAAAGAAAGGAAGTAATTGGAACGAGGCAAAAAATGTAGCTAAGGAACGCAAGGAATGGAAGAAGTTTTGTAGTAATAGTAATAACTGAACCTCTACACCTGTCGGTAGATGAGGAGCTGATAATGTATGTATGTGTGTAAATCGTTGCTATGGAAATGTTAATTGTGTTTGGTACTATTTTTACGTAGATTTGTTACTTTGAGAATATAATTCATGTATCACGTGACGCTATTTCAACCAATGAGGGGCATGCAAATGCCTAGTTACACATTATTACAGCGGTAGTAATTTATTTTCGTAATTGTTTTTAAGGGTGATCATAAATGGTTGTGATTTTTTATTAGGTTGGCACTGTTAATGTTGGTTAACCTGCTGTCAATTTTAAGTCTATGTCAAATTCGAGGTTAGCAGGTTAGGTTTTGTGTCAGTTTGTGTCAAAAGTGACGGAAAATCTAACCTGCTAACCTCGAATTTGACATAGACTTAAAATTGACAGCAAGGTAACCAACATTAACAGTACCAACCTAAGAACAAAAAGTAAATATTTGATATTTTGCATTTCATTCAATATATTCTCTTTCCAAATATAATTCGTGTAATGATTAATGATCGATAATTTTTTACTCGTTAAAACCGAAACAGCAAATTTAACTCGTGCTACGCACTCATTAAATTTAGGTTCCGGTTTTAACTCGGAAGAAAAATCATCGATAATAATCATTCCACTTGTTATATTACAACTGAAAATAACATTTACTTCTTATCCTTTTTGACGTTGTGTTCTGATTAGTATAATAAAAATTATCGTTCATTACACGTCCAGACATGGATTTTTCCGTGCTTGCATGACTTAACCGTGTTCGGCTGCGCCTCCAACGCATTTGTCATGCGCGCACGCAAAAATCCTTGTTTCCAGACTCGTAATGAAATATACTATTTTATTCACGATATTGCACAATTTTAAATAGCAAAATACTTGTATGGTATCGTAATATTTTTGTGGAGGCTTTATACAATATGTTCATTACAAAAGTCCATAACAGGCTGTGGAAATTCAAACGTATGAATAATATGTTGGTGGCACTGTAAGTCTATGTCAAATACGAGGTTATCAGGTTAGATTTTTCCGTCAGTTTTGACACAGACTGACGTTTTTTCTTGGTCGTCACAAATAAAATGGCGACAGGATAGCTTGGTAATTATTTACACATTCCCATTGTTTTCAAGATATATTTAATTGTTGCAACATTTTAAGGGTTCAATGATATTGAAATTTGGAAGGAAATTACCTAGAAACGAGTTTGATGTATAAATAGTACAGATCTGGAATAGGCACTTGTTCTTCTCCTCTAAATTTACAAATTAGGTAATCTGAACATCGATTAAACACTTTTACTAGTTTTTTCTATTTCATGATATTCTCTTCGAAGACATTTAGTTTTAACCATTGTTGTAATATTACAATGTAAAACGAAAATACAATGCTAGTGATTATAAGATTTATATTACAAGCGATATTGCTTATTACTTATTATAGTAGTAAACTTCCTGTATTGAGCAATCATTTTCATGTTTGTTTAAGGGAGATTATTAAAGCCACCTCAACTATAAATTGCATCAGTCAGTATACATCGAGACAATTTTATTGGAACTGTAATGAAATACCAGCAGTAAATTGGGGGGAATTCTTCGTTATAGCATTGGGCTTAAACGCTGTGCGGCCTTTTATCCCGGTGGCAGATCCTTTGAGAAAGGACACCAGGTGCGCTTTGTGGAAAAACTTAATAAAACGACCGCCGCCGGAGTCCCGTAATGAGTTTAAAACGCCCGAAATGTGCGGTGTGGTTTAATCAGATGCTTGTTAAACGAGTTAAACGCTCTTACTTTATGTTTTATATCGCCAAATTTTAATGTAATTTTTAAAAGTTTCTAGATTAAAGCGGAGTTAAATCTAGTTTTTTGAATTATAGTGGTCGCGAAACTTTTTCAATTATACGATTCTTTAATTAACATTCTTTTATTGCTAGCAAGGCTTGTAATTAAAAATCTCTAATTTGAGATGTCGCAGAGACAAATCACATGCACAGTGGGACAGGAGGAAACTTCGAAGCCCGCGGCTCCAATATTCTCGAATTCAACCGAGCAGTAAGGTTTACTGTTCTGTGATTAGTACTTCACAATTGCCTTCGTCAGGCTTCTTTCATGATTTGATTTTTATCTGTCGGTTCGCTGATTTCACTTTGTCTCGTTATTTTATAAGTCACTTCAGCCATTCGAAATATGAAAAATATTCGTTGTCGCACCATCAAACATAAATAAAAATTAAATTGTCTTGGAGATTTTTAAGTCAAATAATGGCACAGGTTTATGACAGCCTTTCTTAACCTCTTTAAGCTGTGGTATAAATTACACTAATGATTTTGGTTCATACAAACAAAACGTACGTCATCGACGCCATGTAATAGATGCTAAAATATATGGTACTACATTACAAAACTGTATCAGCTTTATATGTGTTACTAGTAATATTGACTTTACATAAGTGTTAAAAGTTACACATATAGCGATTCAGTGTTTCTCTTCATCGTAAGTTACATATTATGGTTGCAATCTCATATGTATATTATTTATTCGTTTCCAAGTTTCAAACAAATTATGCTTAATGTATTAGTATTTTTATTAAAATTATAAGAAAATGCCTCTTCTTATATTTTCATTACTTGGTTCTTAAAAACTATTATAATAGTGGATATATGTCAAATATTGGTCAAGTGTGCTGAAAGCGGTGACTGATTTGCGGTCCATAATGAGATAAACTGCTGACTAATAGAACATTCGATAACTGGCAGCAAACCCTACGACGATAGGTCTTCCTGGCAGAAATAGACGTATGACATACATACGTATGTAGTTTCTGATTATCAATTTATACAGACATCTTTCGGTTTTCAGAATGGTGTATCTTCATTTAGTAAGCAAAATTATGGAAATTTAAAATGTTACGCGATTCACTTATAGCAACTTGACGACCCGTAGATTAAGAACCGTTGTTGCATGGCATACTACAAAAGTATTATTAAGGAAGAAGTTCACATGTAAACCGCAAGTCAGTTTTATAAAAGAAATGCTGCTTTTAAATATAATTTACAATTTAAATATAGTATGATCAAAAATTATGTTCAAGTAGTATGGCTAGGGAATAGTACCGAATTTATGAATGTAATTGTATTCATAAATTGGGAACGATTTCATACACATACTAGATGAAAATAATTTTTGATCATACTTTAGTTTAAAAGCGATTATGCATGGATTATATTAAAAGTAATTTATTTTTTCGCTGCGGCAATACAGGCTGTTTAGAAACCAAGGCAAATAAATAGCATGCGACTTCTATTGTTGAGTTGCTTTTATGTTTGTTTCAAGATTTTCGAATATTATCCAGCTATTATCTTAAACTCTGGCTAGATGACCAGCCCAGTTCCATCTTAGTTTACATATACGGTACATAATGCCAGCTCTTTTTGATCGTCTCCTTATCTTGATATTTAGTATATGATTGTGAAGGGTGATTCCCAACACACGTCGTTCCATTGCTCGCTGGGCAATTTGTAGTCCTTATATAGGACACAAGTCTGTTCCATATGTTAGAATTATAGCACTTATTGATCGTAGGTCTCAGCTCGATATACCCTTGTTATCTCAATTAAACTCTTTGAACATATCTTCTAAGGTTAACGTAAACGCTTGAGAAACCTCTTGCCGTATTCCTGTATTGTTTTGATTTTATTAGTTTCTTTTCTTCATCCATATTGTGAAATTATGTTTGTTAGCTTCTTCTATTACTATTCTTATATCTTGTAAGTGATCGAATGTGCTATAGCTTTTTCTAAAACTTGCCGGTTTTCGTGTACTATCTATCCAATTTATTTATTAATTGTTTTGTGAAAACTTTCTAAAGTGAGCTTATTAGTCTGTACTGCTTGTTATATCTATTGCTAAATAGTTAAAAGACATTCGTTGTTCTATATTCTTGGTGTTAGCTTCAAATGATTCGTCGGCTAAATCTTTCAAATTATAACACCAATAACTACGTGGATACAATTGCCGTCCGAACTAATTCAGGGAGACGGAGTGCAGTCCCTTAAGTACTAACAGATATTTAAAAAAATGAATCTTTAAATTAACGACAAGTGTATCCATGTATCACAGAGACTTCGTAAACTGCAGTAGCCTAAATATTCTGAAAGAAAAGCTCAATACAAGCACAGGTAGCAGTAACAATAACAACCACAATGCTAGATTATTTTTGAGGCTTTTCTTCTTCCGTTAGTTAGTCAAGTTTCGCCTGTGACGTGGTTCACATGTTGAGTTACCGTGCTCTTTTGCTTTTTTCTCCCGATGAAGCCCCTTACGAAAGTGGGCGAAACGTTGAGTTCTTCGATCTCAATCATGACACGGTCCAATCCCGGAAGTCGTTTGTTACTTAACCACAATGCTAGTATCACAGTATAATAATCACGAATT
The DNA here is from genome assembly GCA_940337035.1 of Agriotes lineatus. Classification (NCBI taxonomy): domain Eukaryota; kingdom Metazoa; phylum Arthropoda; class Insecta; order Coleoptera; family Elateridae; genus Agriotes; species Agriotes lineatus. The sequence goes on along the minus strand of OW679194.1, from coordinate 194,413,853 downwards.
CAATATCATATTGTACAAAGTACAGGTGATTATTTGCTAAACATAGGTAGGTAGGAGTAATAAATATCTAGGCCAAAATTTAAGGTGCAGCCCAGAACATAAATCTACTGGCGAGTAAGTTAACATATACAAATATTTTAAAAATACACCAATAAATTTCCCTAAATACTACAACAGTTTTAAAAGATGTTATGGAGATTACTCTATGCTCCGAGGATAGAAAATTGGTAAGTGCACTACATATGCTTGGTTCATGAAGCGAACAAATTGACAGCGAAATCCAAAGCAAAATCTGACTACAACATTCAATTGGTTTTAAAGTAAGACAACAAAAAATAAAACATGTTCAATTCCTTTTGTCGGGCCCGCTTAAGGTCACACGAAGCTGGCACAGCGCGTTGGAGGTTATACTCCACATCGAACATAGAGAGCTGCATGCAGCAGGCGCCTTCAAGGTCTCAGCGAAAAACCTTTCGGGACGACACAGGTGGGTTAAAATTTGGGGCTCCAACTGCGGCCCGTAAACCGGGCACGTGCGAGAATTAAAACTAGCGTGCTTCCAAGATCCGTTAAAGATTTGACTCGAGAAAGAACTTCTCACCAAATTGCAAAGCCGTAATATTCTGCCTTCATCAGCGAGGGCAAATTCCACCAAAACGAGGACCGAACCCACGCAGGAACTTTAACAATATTTAGGACGCTAACTGCCGGCGATGGGCGCAGAAAGAAAAAAATGAACGCCGAAACAAAAGTCACCATTATTGCATTCCTGTACCGATAACCAAACTGCAAGCAGGCAGGGAGTCCGCGAAATTCAAATCATGTACTACAGACATCGAAAAGCATAGACGGTGCATACAGAACTATGAAATTGTAGAGGCGCAATATAAATGTAACAAAGGCGCATTTTACATCTTGGTTCTTTACATTTCACTATAGATTTGGTTTTTCAACAGACGTTTTCATGGTATTATTTTTCGGTTCCCCGATTAAATGTCTTGCCAGGCTATTCTCACTTTCTGGTGGCAGCGTCAGCATAGCATACACACCGTTTCTAATTGCTTTGTCGATTATTTTCTTCTTTCCTTTATGTTAGGGCAGTGCACCTGTTCTTCACCACAAAGTGGTTTTATGAGCCCTCTTCGCTCTTAATCAGAGTAGGTGGCTGGTCTTGCCCGTCAAAATTGAGGAGGAGACTACCACAGGTGTTACTGTGGTAGGCGAGGAGCGTAAGATTTTTAACATCTTTTTAGAGGTCGAGGGAATCGAACCCGGGCCGACCGCTTGAGAGTCGAGCATTTACTCGCGGGGCCATCCGCTCACCAACTGTCAACTATTTTATTCATCATTAAATTAAGTAAGGCCGTCTCATTGGCAGCTTCTTTTATTATCCTAGTTATCACTTGGACTATTTTTTCTTCTAGGATTTCTATATTGTCTCTTAGTTATGCTTGACCGACCGCCTTTTTTTAGTTCATAAGAAGTTGAATGAAAAATTAAATTAATTGTTATATTAATTCAGTGGTCTAGGTATCGGGCTAAGAAACCAAAGGTGGGGTGAGTTCAATTATCCCTGACTGCTCTGTCAACAGACATTTTCGGCCTCAAAGTGCCACTAATTCCTTGAAATTGATTACACAGACGTATAACCTGTTGTAATAATACGAAAGTAGGCAAACCTCTAAGACGTGTTACGCTAGTAAAGGGGACTATTATTATAAAACTAAATTTTTTTATCATTTTAACTTAACCACAAGACGATATAGAAAGAATAGGGCGTTTCCTACATTGTCCTACTTACTGGACATTTTCTCAAAAATAATCAATTTGAATTTATTTGCGCAATAGAATTTTCCATGGTTCTCTTTTAGTTTTTTTTAAATAACCACCTCCACCACTGAAAACTAAAAAAGTAAAAAGATGTGAATAAATAAATAAATGTTATGTATACATTTATAATTTAACATTAAACTATTTTAATTAGTGGAATGACATTTTTATAAGCCGTTAAAAATGTGCTTTGGCACTTTTGCAATCTATTTTTGTGCATTGAGCGGAATAGGAATACTTCATATTCTTAAATTAAGTTGCTTTATCTCGTATAAGATGAATGTCCTTCTGTTGAAAATGCTCAATAAATTATTATTATTATTATTATTATATTAAAATCATTTATTAGTTTTTAATTGCTGAATACCTTTACAGTAATTGGGAATATGTTTTAATGCAAGATTAAGTGATATATATTTTATTTCTTCAGCAACAACAGGTTACTCCATTTATTTAATTATTATTTATAAAAGTTGCGCCTGCTTTAGAAGCAATGAAGTGTATTCACACAAATGATTTTATATACGTTTGCTACTAAAAGAAATACCAGTCCCATGTGTGTTGCACAATTTTTATAAAATATATACATATTCAACTCTATAAATTTTAATTAATTTCGTGCTTCTTGACGTTTGGACGAATAGTCTGACCATTAGTAATTCTTACTGGAAAATTAGGAAACGCCATTCATTCGCCAGGTAGCACGAAGGAATGCCAGTTGTTATTTTAAAGGCGGCTTTTTATAATTTTTGGTGTGAAGCAATCCATAAATGAGCATTTTATTAACTACACATCTATAATTTATAGAAGAGCGTTATTTTAATAATCGGCATTCCAGAAAATCCACAGATACCAGACATTTATGTGGCACTTCAAGCTTATACTCTCCAGCGCGCATTTGAATATGTGGAAGCATATTAGGTTGTAAATGCAGAAATTTGCAGTCATAAACACTGCAATGTAATGGTCTGTTTGTCCAGCCTCCCCTTTTCACTTCCTGCACTTTTATTGCATCCCCTGATCCCACTTTCAGTCGTATTAAACTTTCCCTGCTCCAGCGTGTCCTGCAGGCTATGAAGCTGCAGCGAAGGCGGAAGCCGACAGCAGTGCGTTTCAGGCGAAAGCTTATCTATTCCACATTGAACGAACGAAAGCAAGAGTGGATGGAGAATGCTTTATTAGTTACTGCTTTGTGTGCGGTTTGTGGTATTGCATTTGTTGGATGTCGAGGAATTTATGATATTGTCTTGCAAATAATAGGCATTTAGCAGGATATTATGATTTTAAAGCTGCGTTAACGAGAAGGTATTTTCGGAATTCGAATTAACTTGTTTAACCTTAAAAGCTATTACATATAGTTTAACTCAAATGACTATGATAAATGTTGAGCTTTGATACTTTCAAGCCATAATGGTATAATTACGGAACTAGTTTTGGAAAAGGGATGTTTTATTGAATGAGTGCAGCTTGTTTGAGAGCAGCGTTAGCGAGTACTTAAACAGCCATACGAGTTCAGTAAAACCACTTTACTAACGCGTTCCGTATACCATTTTTTCGCATTTTATGTAGAAATGTGCAATATTAAATTTTATATAAAAGTGACATAAAATGTCAAAATATAACCAAGCTAAGCAAAACTAGTTTTTATGTACTGAAGCACAATAAGCAGTTCCGGTTGATATTCAATCAAGTGGTGTGACTTTCTAAAATTTAAGTAATTGTATTTTTGATAGTTTTACCGATTAAAAATAAATAATCTCTATGTTAAAAGGCGTTGTAATGGTTGCTATGGTACAAAGTACCACATTACTAATGATTTTGAATGTAGAAATGTAGTTTATTATCATATGAAATGCGAAAGTTTTTTTATTAATTTCAAAGCTTTACACTTACAATTTTAAATATCTAAATCGTCTTTCCAGAGGAGCTGGCTGAGAGGTAAGCCTTGTTCTGACTAGGCTAGTAATTTAGTCAAGTGGCGAGTAATTTAGTTACTAAATGCGTGCGAACTATCTAAATTTAGTCGAGTATTTAGTAAAGTGATTTAGGCAAGTCAATCCAAATATTTCTATTTTTCACGGGCGAGTAGCACCCCCACCACGCTTCACTGTTTACTAACGTATCTACTCAACAAGTGTGAACCTGTTTTTTAGTCAAGTGCATTAGTGGTGAAATTATTTTACTGTACAGTTCGTTTGCAGTACAGTTTCTGTGCGGATCTATTAATATTTTACGAACTGTTTTACGATTATACCAAAATGTCATTTCGTTGGAGCGAAGATACGACTACAAAATTTGTAGAACATTATTTAAAACATGAGTGTTTATGGAACATCAAATCAGATGCTTATAAAAATAAACAAATAAAGAACTCTGCATATGAAGATTTGGAAAAAACAATGAACATATCTGGATTTAAAGAGAAAGAGATTAAATCAAAAATTAAAAATCTCAGGTAAGTAAAGACTTTTAATACCTACATTATTTTATTATAGAATTTTTTTGTAGTAATAATACAAGAATTATAAATAATTATAAATCAACCTTACTATAATCATTTTACGGTTAAAATCTTATTTTATGTAAACACGTTTTCAGATCAACCTACTCCCAAGAATTAAAAAAGATCAAGGATTCCAAGAAATCTGGAACTGGGACTGACACAATTTACGTCCCGACAATAAAATGGTTCAAAATAATGGATGAATCACTACGAAATATTAATTCAACATTAACGGAAAGTGAAAGCAATCTGGTAAGTAAAATTAAGTTTTTAATAAACCATTCTTGTCTGCCATTCAACTGAGCCCTCTCCCACAAAATAATCTGCATATCTATCTCGAAGATCTGTAGCACTTCTTGATGAACGATTTGATGAAGAGTGTAGTATTGGTTTGAAACCTTGAGAATTCAACTCCTGCCTCCACGTACCAGGGATCACATTCCCTGCATTAACATTTTCTTGATCTGTTGTATATTCCAACTGTCTGTTCTGCAATTTAGTTTGCCTGAGCCAATTATGTAAAGCGCAACATGCTTTAACAATGACAATAACTTTATCAGGGCTATAGGGCATTGGTTTTTCAAACAGTCTGAATCTGGCAGCTAGTATGCCAAAAGCGTTTTCCACTATCCTTCGAGCCCTTGACAATCGATAATTGAATATCTTTTTCTTTAATGTTAATTGATTTCCTGGGAAAGGTTTAAGTAGATAGTTTTTGGAGGGAAATGCATTATCTCCAACTAATATGTGGCCATCTGGAAGCATGCCTGCTTCTAATGCTCGATACAAACTGCTGTTGCGGAATACCCCTCCATCAGAAACCCTCCCATTACATCCTATGTCAATATAACTGAAGCAATATTTATGATCTACAACAGCTAATAAGATGATACTATTTGAATTTTTGTAATTGTAGTATAAACTTCCTGAATCAGGAGGAGCTTTTATGACAACATGTTTACCGTCGATTGCTCCGCAGCATCCCGGAAAGTTCCATTCATTGCAAAAACCATTCTCAATTGTTTTCCACTCTGCCATGGCAGGAATCTAAAACAAAAATTACTGTATATCTTTGATAGTTAGTAACAAACATTTATTTCATTTTCAGCCTAACGAAAACAGTGCAGACATTGACACAGACAACAATATGGATGCTGAGGAAAACATATCTGAAGGGAACAATAGTAGTAATAATTTTCGTGAACCCGAACCAAAATCTAAACCTATGGCTAAAAAGAAAAGACTTTCCCAGCTTACAAGTATGGTTAGTCAATTAAAAGAAATTACCGAGACTGTAAATACTAAGACTACAGAAGAAGAAAATGAATTTGAGGTTTTTGGAAAGCATGTCGGACTTCAGCTGAAGGCAATGCCTTTAATAGTAGCACTAGAAGCGCAGGAACATATACAACTGTATATAAATCAAATTCGACGTCAGCAGCTACAAAATGCATCTAAACAAAACAGGTACAATCGCTCATCCACACCATCTTCATTTGAATCGCAACCTTCGCCATCAAACAGTATCACTTCAAACCCTACTTCAACATATTATACTGAAGATTATTATTCTGAGGAACAGCACTCGCAAGAAATACCATTCCCACCGCAATATTCTACAACAGACGGTCTTAACCTGGGTAACATACTTGCAGAAGCAATGACAGATGCAGATGTTTAAACCTTTAAGTTCTTTAATTAATAAAAATGTTTTTTCATCTAAGAATTTGTAATTTATTTGATCTTACCTGGATGTATTCTTCCAGTGATTTATAAATGGCTTCACAAACATCTAATAGGAACTCTGAAATACTTGATTTCCCAAGTCGAAAGAGATGTGTCAGGGTCCTTAAACTACATCCAGTAGCAAGAAGGTAGAGAACTGCTTGTAGTTTTGTTCTTGCAGGAATTGCAGATCTTAACTGGGTATCTTTGCGTTGAATTGAAGACTGCATTTTCATCAATAGAAAATTAAAACAACTTTCCGTCATCCTCAACGTAGCGAAGTATTCTTTGGGGTCTTCCAATGCTATTTCCATTATAAGACCGTTTGAAGCTCCTAGTTCGTGTCTTCTATTAATCCATTTCCGTACCCACATTTTCTTTTTCTTTATCTCATTAATTTCTTCCGCCACCGTTTCAAAAATAGTTTTTGTAATAAGATTTATTATTGTATTTATTCTTTTACGTTGCTCTCTCTTCATTTTATTCATTTTTTTAGGTGCACCAAGTATTATTACTGCACAATTACTAATGAACTTTACTCGACCAGTAATCTGAACACTTTTCGACTTACCCGACTAGTTTTAGTAACTAAATTACTCGCCACTTGACTAAATTACTAGCCTAGTCAGAACAAGGCTGTAGAGCTTTTGGTTCTAGACCCAAAAATGTGGGTTTGATTCCCACAGACCCTACCACCATAAACAATATCAATGCTTGAGCCTCCTTAAAGAGGAGAGGCGGGTTCCCTTCTAGTGTCGATGTTAACAACGAAATCGGTTTTTCTGCTAGGGATATAGAATGTTTAATTCTTCTCGTCTGCTTGAATATGCACTGGCTTTAGATTTGGCAACAATGCTAGATTAGAATGCTCCGTGCGGATTAGGCAAAGAAGTGGTTTGTGGTTACGTGACAAAATGTAATATTATTTGTCATTTTCAGTTGTCAAAGCCGAAAAACATGAAGACATAGTTACATTAACAAAACGCACTATTGCTATGGAATTATGAAATTTATAATAGTTGTTCTGTTTCTTTCGACTTTGTGACCCATTTGCTTCACAAGTATTTTTGAACGGTATTAACATGATCTAATAAAAAATAGCAATGCTGAAATATTTTTAAAGAAAATATGTAAAATCTTGAGCGCCCTATTACTGTAAATACAGCATGGACAAACGCACGGCTAGGGTTGGCAGATCTGTCTGTACAAACTATAGTCATAGTTTAATTGCACGGCCATAGTAGTTGATGTGTGATATACTTATTTAGTTTTCTGCCTGCCTAGACCTAGCCCTTTAACGTTCCATGACAAAGAAAAGGTATAAAGCATGTTCCGTATACACTCGAATTTGAGTAATCCAAAATGGGCTTAGGAAGCCGGACAGCGCAGTTATCAAGGCGTTAAGCTTGCATAAAGCAAGCCCTCGGTTCGAATCCCACGCTAGGCGAAATTTTTCCACACGCACACACACACACACTTTATTTCTCGTCTTGCGTTTTCGGAACGAAACGACACGAGAAATAATATTACGAGAAACGGGAGGAGAGGAGAATGTCTCCGAGAAATTGGGGACTGTTTAATTCAGTGCTTAATACACGTAGATGTTAAAATCATACGTGAAATAAGAATATTTCACATCAACAAAGCATTTTAATCTAATGTAATAATTTTATTTTTGGGACATTTCTTTCTCGACGAGGAATTCGAGAGTCTCGTACGCGAGATGAGACGATACTGACTTTATTTCTTGTCTTATATACAATTTCTAGATGAGACGAGAGTCGTATCATTTCTCGTCTCGTCTCGTCTTGCGGCAGCACTGCAGGTATTCGTCTATCAAGGTACATAAGCGTTGTTCGTTTCGCAGATTACTGACGAAGGCATAATTGCTTTTGACTGCGAACTGCATAATTTATGCTATGGTAAAATTAATGGTAGTGGCTTTCTTAGCCGTACATGTAATTTTTAAAACTCTTTCATAAAAGTACTCTTTGCTCTTTTAATATAGAAAAAACAATGATAAAAGATATTTTCAGCCATTGAAATATCTTTATATAGTTAATAATTATCATAATTTATAAATCAGTCTTTGAAAATATCGTTAAATAATTTCATCTAGAATTGAATAGTAAGTACATGGTGCGGTACCTATTTTTTTTTTATTAAGTTATCCGAAAATGTATTTATTTTATGTGCTACAAAGCATAGCAATTTGGGGCTGTACGTATAAATGGTTCGGTTGGATTCATTTTGGTGTGAATACGTTTTGCTATAAACCGATTCGACGAAATATCGTTTTGATACTATCTGATTTTATCAGGATTACAAAGAAATATAATAAACTGCTTTTGTACGAGACCAAGGAGACAATGGATATGGAGCAAGCAAATATTTTTAATTCATGTATGACGACGATGACTTCTGTATCTTACGCAAAATATCTTCACCTAAAAGTAGGCCATAAAGCATGGAAAGGCATTGTTAATTGTTAACATCGTTAACGACAAGTAAATATAAAATAAATCATTGTGTGGACTGTATGAAAGGTTGTGACGTTTCACCCCCTTACTAAGGGCAGCAAACATTTATACCTCGAGTTAAGTTCAATTCGGAGAAATAGGTTCACTCAAATATATATGTTGTTAGCTATATACATAGATTAATAAGAAATAACTGAATTGTACATTATTTAATTAATACGTTTTACTGGAACGGTATCCGACTTCCTGGTTCGTGCCGCAACGCACTATGCTGGGGCGTGTTGTGGGTTCCTATGAACGGTCCTCCAGCACGCACGCCAATTCTTCGCGAAATGAGCCACGTAGGTCGTTTGGATAGCGCTTGACCTTCTGCTCAGCCGTTGTTTACAGTGATTTATGCTGCAATTATCCGGTGAATTTAGCGACTTTAAGGGTTACCTGGGGTTGTTGATGGTTCCGAAATACTTATACGAGGGTGGCTGGTGCCGTACGGTAGTTAGGTGTCGCTCTTGGAACGGTCGCGGTGCCAAATACTGCGGACGGAATTTGTTCACTTTCAGCCGGGACGCTTTGGTTTGACAGCCCGCTGGTGCTGAATTCGTGGAAAGCGAGCTCGATCTTCGGACACCAGAAAGACGATTTCAAACGTCTAAAACGGACTCTCCAGGTGAGTTTATGAGGGACGGCGGCCACGCTCTAATCGCCAGCAGGCAGGGTAGGTGCTGAGATTCCTACAGGTTTAATTTTTAGTAAAATGAGGTTATGAGATGCATTTTACCTCTAGGGGGGGGGGGGGGGTTGCGCTTAATAATTAGGCGGTCGGAAATGACTTTTAAGCGGTTAGCCCTGCAAGACAGTACGGCGAATCAAGCCTCAGGGATTCGATTTTCCAAGAAAATTCAACAATCAACGTAAAATCGGATTCTAGCGGTTTTGGTCTTACGGCTGTGATACGGAAAGTTTCAACTTCTCGGGCTGACAGTACAACACGTCATCTCCCTTGAAGCATGGACTGGAAGAGTTGAAGGCCTACTCCGTTAGACAGTTCAGCGTGTCAGACTGGAGGGCCCAGGTAGGAAAGGAGGGGATTTGAGAGGATAAATCTCAAGTTGCTCGAACTGGCACTGCAATCTTTTTTTTATACCTTTTCTGCCGCGTTATGGGGGTACTTGTCCTGGCTTCCACTGGAGAGGGAACGACGCCGTCGTCATACGTCGCGACCACGCGCGCAGCGGGTAGGAATTCTTATCTCCAGTTTGCGCGTCGAATTGATGCAACGCTAGATTAGGCGATGTATCAAATTAAAATACATTTTATGTATAATAAAAATCTAATGCAGGAGCAAGCGTTACAAGGTAGCTTACCAAAACGACGATTTTGGAATTGCAAAACAGGAAATAATCGATTACACTTGCACCCAAATACTGAAGAGTTGATATGTTTTCTTTATACGGAATGAATTTTGTAATGCGTTGTACGATTCGAAATGATTAACAGGATGTCTTTATGTACGAAACGATCACAAGAATGTCCACAGAAACGGCAAATTTAAGGAAAATAGGCCAGAAGAATTGGGGGGTAACGCCATAAAGGAATTTTATAGTAGGTAGGAAGGATAGAGTGTGCTTATTTACAGTCTATGAATTGCCATTACATCTAACGTTAATATTAATTAAGTTTATAAATCTAATAGATATCGTACACAATTCTCTCGTAATAATAATTTTGAGGTTCAGAAATTTGTTATTTTCATTAAATCAGCTATGACTATCGGGTTACAGTTGGAAATATCTACACCAAAATTTGAAGAAATTTGTACCTACGTATGTTTATTATATCTTGGCAAAAAGTGTAGAGCTTACGAACATGAGTTAACCCCTAAAACAAGGGAACTCTTCCTTACTTTCGACGGGCAAGGCTAGCCACCTACCCGCTTTAAATAGGGCTCGTAAAACCACTTCGCGGTTAAAACAGGCAACTGGGCTATAAGAAGAGGAAGACGAAGAAGAGTTACTATTAGCAATTATGTTATCGCCTACTCTAGTGGAAACAATAACATTGCATTATTCTATCGGTTATCGACGTTTGTGACTAATTCACTAATCGTTCTCTTTTCTGGGTTCCCACATTTCTCAGCAAAGATATCCTTCTTTGTCCAATTTGTCTCTTTCTCTCTATTCAGCATTCGATATGTATTTGTTTTCATGCAGTATATGTATCTAGACAGTCAGCTGAAAATAGGATTTGTAAGACATAATGCATAATGTTTTCAAGTGCCCAAAGCCATTTCCAAATAACTTTTCCAATTTTCAAATCTATATCTTTATCGGTAACTGAAGATGAAGGTTTTATCTGGCTTCATTCTGCATTATGGATCCTTCCATAATATAGCTCTCTTTATTGGAGTTTGGTGGGAATTCCTTTCAGCAGGATATCAGCAATGTTAATGCAGAATCAAACACGCATGAAAGTCACCGTATCCGGTATTACGTCTCGAATGTAGTATATTCGATTTGAGGTAACAGACAGCCGTAAGTAAGACGCATGGGAATGGAGCGCAGTAGCGAAACAAGAATTTATACGACGGTCGTCGTTTATTGCAGTGCAGTGGTAACGAGCGGTAACCGCGGCCGCAAATTGAAAATAATGTCGTTTTTGTGGTTTCACTTACACGAGTTTGCGGGGAGACGCGTATTAAAAGTTCAAAGCGAGTGAAATGTTGACTCGCTTATTGTTTCTGACGTTCCGCTGCCGTTTATTTATTTAGGTTTAATGCGCTGGCACTGCCTTTTATGCGCCGGCTCTTTCGAGATTTTTATGGCCCCCGGTTTTTAATGAATTTATAAGAAAAGTTTTTAAGGATGCGCCGAAGACACGTAATACCCTGCAAATGGACCCTCGAGTATTGCGCCACATTTAGAACTTGAATTATTTCGACACTACAGACGTGTTGGGTAGAAATTCATAAATACTTTCATCCGGTTCAATACCTGGCTAACACATAAATAATCTAATCAGACTGGCAGCCATCTCTCCCTCACGCTATGCACGAATGCTATTTAGAAAGGGTCATTTTTGTGTTCATTTTCTGCACGGTTAGTATTACCCATAATACTAGCACATATGATTTTAGTACAAGTAGTTTTACTTTGAGTCAACTTCTGTTATTCTAAAAATGACTTTTAAATGTTCGCTTTAAAGAAACTTTTCCTATACTTTACTGGACCACTGGTATATTATTACCGATTCCCTTGAACTGGTCCGCCGAAACTTTGTTTTGCTTGTTACGTCATACCATTTGAAATGTTGTGGGGGCGTTTTCTATCTTTTTGATTTATATGGAAACCCTACCTCAAAGAAAGACGCAGAAATGGAATAAGTCCGGGGTGGACTCTAGAAATACAGCGCTTTAAAGTAGCTGTTTGATTCACACAGATGCGTGCATCAAAACCTTTTTGATTATAATTAATCACGTAATTCAAGTCATAACTGTTTTATCTCATTCAAAGGTCGTGGTAAAGCCAAATTTGCATCTTGCCGTATTTGTTTGCCTCTGTTAATGTTGGAAAGGAATTTGTAAGCTTCCCTTAATGGCTTTAAAGCGGATGGATACATTTTCTACTAGAACTTAAGCCGACTTAGCATATTTGGGAATCATGGGTTTATGGATTTCGTTCAATTGCCTCATTGAGAGAGCTTAGCATTAAGGTTTCTTAGAATAAGCATTTTTCCTAAATAACGTGCGATGCTCCGATTGGCTACGCAGGATCGCCTCAGCCAATAGTGTTTGAGCTTGCCCCTCCTTGAATTGGCGAGTTCGTCTCGCTGTAAATTCAGAGTTAGTTAGATTCAGAGCCTCGAGGAAGCAAGTTCAGCTATGCTTTGTGCTAGTTTGCGTTTCGGTCTAACTCCCTGGTAAAGTCGTTTCCAGGTTGTTTTGTGTTACGGTTACGCGCAATTCGCTATTTTCGCGTGGCCAATCCAAGCGTGTCACAACAGTTGAAGCTTTTGTAAAAAACCATCGGTCCATCAGTGACGTTTGTAATCGTTGTTACTCAATATACTCGTGTTTGTTAAGTCTTGTTTCACTCCAACAACTAACTGAACCCAAGTTAGGGTTATTAAGTGGCAGTTCCCGGCAATCCCATTGAACCGGAACTCGCAGTGGATTAATTGGGGGCCCCATTCGTGGAAGCCTCTTATCAAGTTAATCGTACAAAAAACATTGGTCCTTCGAGCCGGATGTGGAAGAAGCTAAAAAACGCGAGTGTACAAGTTTCCAGTAGCTGGTGGATGCAATTGCTCCAACATCGTTTCGTCGGAGAGCGTCAAGAAGCTTCGCCAACACCAGGAAATTCAACCATCGAGAGCTTACACCGAGTCCAGGTCCCACGTCAAGCGGCAGCGATCGGCAGCGGGTTGGTTTTCTGTTCGTCAAGAAGTTACTACGTTCTCAAATCAAAAGTAAGTCCTTTTCCATTACACCTTCGTTTAGTGCTGTTTTTTGCTTGTGTCAGTCATGGTGGAAACTCGTTCGACATCAGCGGTCATGTCGGAAACTCGCACTTTAACCACTCGTTGCAAATTCATAAAAGCCCAAGTAGATCGTTTCAAAACTCTATTTCATAGAATTTCTTCGTCCAGCCCCGTGAAGGCTCACGAGGTCGGCAACTTGTCAGAAGAGTTTAGTTGTTTCCAAAATTTGTTGGATGAGTATAAGAAGTCAATGGAGGGCCTAATGGAGGCCGACGCTGAAAACTTTGATGAACTTTTCAATGAATTTGACTCTTTTATGACTCATTTTAGCGAGATTAGTAGCGCAGTAAAGGAATTCTTATCAAAAAATAAGATCAGTTCGGGTATAAAACCGAATGTAGGTCAAAATTCTTCGCAAAGTGGCCCTTCAGGAGAGCTCGCTGGATTAAGATTACCACCCTTAGATTTGCCTTCCTTTTCGGGGAAATTCGAGAATTGGGTTCAATTTCATGACTCCTTTACGTCGCTTATTCATAACAACGTTAATTTGACCAACGTTCAGAAATTTTACTATTTGATTTCTTCCCTTAAGGCAGAAGCTGCTAGTTCAATCTCGTCGTTAAAAGTTACCAACGATAACTATACCATTGCTTGGGACATTCTAGTCAAGCGATTTGAAAATAAGAAACTGATCGTAAAATCAAACATAAATGCGTTATTCAGTTTAGAGAACGTAAAAAAGGATTCACATTCGTCTGTTCAAAGGCTGCTCGATAGTGTAGTTAGAATTTTGGAAATTTTAAAGGCGTACGGGGAACCCACAGTCGACACCATACTAATACATATCATAGTTTCGAAGCTCAGCTCAGCAATGCAGACTGACTGGGAATTATGCAAACATGCCGGACAATTTCCTACTTTGCGAGAGTTGTTAGATTTTTTAGAGAGCAAAAGTCACTTATTAGGTTCGCTGGAAGCTGCGAAAATAGGTTCGAGTTTGGGAAATCAGGGATCCGAGCAAAAAAGTCATGCACGCGCTCATGTAGCCAGAGAGCAAGGTAATCACTCTAGTGATTTTTGCAAAAATAGTAATCATTCGATTAGCGCTTGCGAATCATTCTCAAAATTGTCGGTAAACGCTCGTATCGAAGAGGCGCGTCGTTTGAAATTATGCAACAATTGTCTCAAGCCCGGACATTTCGTGGTAAAATGCACATCGTCGAGATGCCGCGTATGCAGAAAAAAGCACCATACTTTACTGTGTTTGCGTCCAAAGCGCGACGCGCACGAAAATACTTCGTCGCCGCGTCCTGGACCGCCAGAATCCAGCAGTGACGCACGGGAGGTCGGGGCCGTCTCCCCGAGCGAGGCACCCGTCGCATCCGTTTCAGCAGCTTGTAGCCGTCCTGCAATCGCGGCGCCAGCGCAAGTTTTATTGTCCACGGTTAGCGTATTCGTAGAAGGATCCTCCGGGTCATTTTCCCGGGCAAAAGCTCTTTTGGACCCCGGATCCCAACTTAACTTAGTTAGCGCCGACTTGTGTCAAAATTTGAAAATTGAGAAACGAGGTAATATCACCTCACTGTCGGGTGTTGGTGCCAGGGCTCTGAACGCTGAATTCAGAGCAAACGTTCGAATCCGCTCCCGTAACGGGAAATACGAGGACATTTTGAGCTGTATTGTGTTAGACAAAATTACGGACCCTCTGCCGGCCCTTTCTTTCTCGTTGAGGGATTTGAAGATCCCACCAAACATTGTGCTAGCCGATTCAGATTGTAATACACCGGGAAAGATTGATCTTTTATTAGGCGCGAATGTCTTTTGGCAAGTGCTCTGTCAGGGACAGGTGAAATTGGGCCCAGAGAAGCCATTCTTAACAAAAACTCTTTTTGGTTGGGTTTTAGGCGGAAACATGAACATCGAAAATCGAGCGCTCATGCTTTCAAATAGAGTTCATTTAAGTGTAGCCGGCATCGAGCACGGCATTCAGAGATTTTGGGAAATCGAGGGGGCTTACGGTTCATCAGGCCGACTCTCTGCTGATGACAAATTTTGCGAAGACCATTTTCAATCGACTACGAAACGGGCGTCGTCGGAGCCGCGTAGGTTCATCGTGAGCATACCTTTCAGGAAAGATGCTCCATCGCTGGGAGACTCGCGCGGTATAGCGTTAAAGCGTTTCTATTCATTAGAAAACAAATTGTCAAAAAATCCCGAGTTGAAAACCGCGTATTCCGCATTTCTCAAAGAATACGAGTCGCTTGGTCACTTGAGCAAGGTGGACGACGAAGCGAGCCTTCCTCATCCTAGGTTTTATTTACCACATTTGCCAGTCATAAAGGAGGACAGTTCAACGACCAAACATCGCGTTGTTTTTGACGGCAGTTGTGCGTCCTCCTCCGGAGTATCGCTTAACGACCTTCAACATAAGGGCCCAGTGGTCCAGCAGTCGTTGTTTGCAATTCTTTTTCGCTTTAGGCAATTCAAGTACGTGCTGAAAGCAGATTGCGCCAAAATGTATAGGCAAATTCTCGTGGACCCCTCGCAGACGCAATACCAATTAATTTTATGGCGTGACGACAAAACCTCAGCGGTAAAATGCTTCAAATTATTAACGGTCACCTACGGTACTAAATCAGCCTCGTACCTAGCAACTAGGTGCTTGATACAAATCGCCCAGGAAATCGAAGCATCGCTTCCAGAGGCCTCATTAAGAATTAGCCGGGATTTTTATGTAGATGACCTACTGACTGGTTTTGAAAATAGGGCGGAAGCCATAAAAACGCAATTCGAAATTAGTAGCGCTTTGTCGGGGTACGGGTTTGAATTGCGAAAGTGGGCATCCAACGACAGTGAAGTAGCTAGCGCCATTGGTGTAGATCGCGGCAGCATGGAGCCCATTTCTTTGACGGAAGACGCCACGGAGAAAACTCTCGGCATTTTTTGGGATACTCGGCGGGACGTGCTAAGTTACAGAGTAAACCCTAGCTGTTGCAAATCAGTTACCAAGCGGGATATACTCTCTAGTATGGCTCAAATATTCGATCCCTTGGGACTACTTGGTCCAAGCGTTCTAACTTTGAAACTTCTCGTGCAACGGCTTTGGCAGTTGAAGTTGTCATGGGACGAAACGGTGCCCATGAAGATGCGCTCCAGATACGACGAACTCCATTCTTCATTACGCTCTTTGGGCTCGTTGGCAATTCCGAGACGGGTAATTTGCGATGACATAAATTCGATAGATCTCCACGGATTTGCGGACGCGAGTTCTGTAGCCTACGGGTGCGCCGTGTATATACGTTGCGTTGACGCGCGCGGTAATGTCACCACCAATTTGCTTTGTGCTAAGTCAAGGGTCGCTCCATTAAAAACAATATCCTTGCCTCGTTTGGAGCTTTGCGCAGCCTTACTGTTGGCTCGTTTGATTAAAACTATACTCGATTCCTCCGCATTTAAATTTGACCGCGTGTACTATTGGTCGGACTCCACCATAACTCTGCACTGGATAAATAAGGATGCGAGTAATTGGAAGACGTTCGTCGCGAACCGGGTGTCCGAGATTCACGAACTAAGCAATAGGGAAGAATGGTTTCACGTGCGTACAAATTGCAACCCGTCCGATATAATTAGCAGGGGAATGTTACCCCAGGAGTTACTCAACTCACGCTTGTGGTGGCACGGGCCAGAATTTTTGTCACAGGCGGACTTAAAACCCCAGCCCGTTAAAATTGATTCGGGTGAGCTAGCAGCCCAAGAGTCGCGCCCAGTAGTGGCCACTCTTCACCATCGCGTCCCAGAATTTGAACTTTTCAGGCGCTATTCCAGTTTTACAAAATTACAGCGCGTAGTCGCGTACTGCCTGCGTCTCGCGAGAAACAGAAACACCGAAACGCGCTGGTCGGGACCTCCAGCCATTGACGAATTGGAGGACGCGACTCGCCGCCTGATCAAAATTGCCCAGGCGGAAGTCTTTTCCGGAGAAATAGCAGTTTTGTCTAAAAAAGCGCCATTGCCGAAAAATAGTGCGCTGCTTTCTCTAAACCCATTTCTGGACGATCAGGGCCTACTGCGCGTGGGCGGCCGTCTAGAAAACTCCAATCTAAGCTTTGATCAGAAACATCCCCTTTTGTTACCAGCTAGTCACCCTTTGTCGTTGCTAATCGTGAAGCAAGAGCATTTGCGGCTCTTGCATTGTGGACACTCGGTGTTACTGGCCTCATTGCGGGATAAGTTTTGGATCGTGAGAGCCAAAGACCTAATACGTAAAGTAATACACAATTGCGTGATATGCTTCCGGGCCAAGCCTAAGATGAATGAACACTTGATGGGATCACTACCCGAAGCTCGTGTCACACCCTCTCCCCCTTTCAGTAATTGCGGGATAGATTACGCGGGTCCCGTGTTTATAAAAAACAAATCCGGGCGAGGCGCGAAAGAAGTAAAGGCTTACGTAGCCCTATTTGTGTGTTTAGCCACGAAGGCTATTCATCTTGAACTCGTGGAAGACCTCACGACGGAGGCTTTCATCGCATCATTGAGGAGATTCATCTCCAGACGCGGTTTACCCTCCAACATATTTTCTGACAATGCTACCTGTTTCACCGGTGCCAGAAATCAGCTATCGGAATTAAAAAATATCCTGTCAGGCTCTAGTGAGCAATGCATAAGGGAAGAATTGTCGAAACATAACATTAAGTGGAATTTTATTCCGGCACGCTCTCCGCACTTTGGCGGCATTTGGGAAGCGGGGGTAAAGTCATTGAAATATTATTTAAGGCGAATATCTTGCAATGCAAAGTTAACTTTCGTTGAGTATTACACCATGCTGACTCAAGTGGAGGCGATACTAAATTCCCGTCCACTCTGTGTTCTCCCTACCGACGCCTCATTCCCCGAAGTCCTTACTCCTACCCACTTCTTGATCGGTCGGAAGCTGACTTCGTTTCCGGAAGCCCAACTCCAGGGCATACCGGAAAATCGTCTCAGCCGCTATGGGCTGGTCCACCGGCTGTCCCAGCAGTTTTGGGATCGCTGGTCCCGGGACTACCTCCACCTCCTGCAGCGCCGGCCTAAGTGGAAGTCCTCCAGCACGTCTCTAGCCCCCCAGGTGGGCGACGTGGTACTCGTCCACGACGAGGCATCTCCAAGCTACCGTTGGCCACTGGCAATCATTTCGGCCACATATCCAGGAGCGGATGGTGTTGTGCGTGTGGTGCAAGTGCGCGATTCCCGAGGGAATCTCCTGAAACGCTCGGTGCGTAAAGTGTACATCCTACCCAAAGACGATCATTGCGATCAAGGGCAATAAACATTGACTTTGCTCTTAGTTGGTAGTTTTCGCTAATTGAACATTTTGCTAGGTTTAGTTGTTTCTTTGCTTGTATTCATGCTAGTTGTAAGTTATCTGTAAGACTCTTGGATTATCATCTGTCATTAGTTCTTGTTATGCATTTGATTATTTTGTAGTGTTAGATTTCAGTTTAATTTTGGGATTTAATCACGTCGTGCCATAGTCGGCACTTCGGGGGCGGCATGTTTGATTCACACAGATGCGTGCATCAAAACCTTTTTGATTATAATTAATCACGTAATTCAAGTCATAACTGTTTTATCTCATTCAAAGGTCGTGGTAAAGCCAAATTTGCATCTTGCCGTATTTGTTTGCCTCTGTTAATGTTGGAAAGGAATTTGTAAGCTTCCCTTAATGGCTTTAAAGCGGATGGATACATTTTCTACTAGAACTTAAGCCGACTTAGCATATTTGGGAATCATGGGTTTATGGATTTCGTTCAATTGCCTCATTGAGAGAGCTTAGCATTAAGGTTTCTTAGAATAAGCATTTTTCCTAAATAACGTGCGATGCTCCGATTGGCTACGCAGGATCGCCTCAGCCAATAGTGTTTGAGCTTGCCCCTCCTTGAATTGGCGAGTTCGTCTCGCTGTAAATTCAGAGTTAGTTAGATTCAGAGCCTCGAGGAAGCAAGTTCAGCTATGCTTTGTGCTAGTTTGCGTTTCGGTCTAACTCCCTGGTAAAGTCGTTTCCAGGTTGTTTTGTGTTACGGTTACGCGCAATTCGCTATTTTCGCGTGGCCAATCCAAGCGTGTCACAACAGTTGAAGCTTTTGTAAAAAACCATCGGTCCATCAGTGACGTTTGTAATCGTTGTTACTCAATATACTCGTGTTTGTTAAGTCTTGTTTCACTCCAACAACTAACTGAACCCAAGTTAGGGTTATTAAGTGGCAGTTCCCGGCAATCCCATTGAACCGGAACTCGCAGTGGATTAATTGGGGGCCCCATTCGTGGAAGCCTCTTATCAAGTTAATCGTACAAAAAACAGTAGCTCTAGAACGAATTGCCCCTATATGTATTCGCTATTGTACCAGCTGTGCCCCGTTTTCGGTATTTACTGAATAATTGACTCTTTGCCTTTTTAAAATTGCTTCGAATGACAATCACGTATTAGTGAATACTGGAACAGATACAAATACTCGGGTATTTTCACATGTCAAACTGACAAGTAAATTTTAAAATTGACGGTGTTTTTATCAATTTTTTTACATCGAAAAATAAAAATGTATCTTATTATGCATTCATATAATGAACATATATATGTTTCCAATATAAAGCGAAAATTAAATCAGTTTCGATTATAGTTATGTTAGATATTTATCTTATTGGTGTAGGTATACGAGGGTGGTTCACCAATTCATAATGTTAAGACTTTTATGGTGATAATTGCCATTTTCCAACTGAAACGTTTGTTTTGAATTCCGAATTTCCCCTTACCTATGTAGTTCATATTTCAATAAATATTGGGCTGTGTGTATGTAGTTTATACAAAAACAAAGGAGTTAACATAAAACTAATGAACCTAAAAAAAGACATGCACAGTAAATGTATCGCCAGTACGACAATAAATGACCAACAAAGTGGAGAGGTACCAGTTACTTCAGGAGTAAGACAAGATAACTCCTAAAGTCCTTTATCAATCCAGCTTCATCGTGAACGACATACTAGAAAACCTGGCGAATAACTTGGGATTCAGAATGGGTAATATTTACTATCATATAATGTGCGTGCTTCGCTGACGATGCTCTCCTCGCTGAAAACAAAGACGGACTGCAGATCCTCTTGTATAGATTCAATACTATAGCTGAGTACATAATATGACCATAAAAAAGCAATGTATGGTTATGACAACGAATCCAACTCGTTGGATAATAACTAGAAATAGAGGGAAGCAGTGAGACCAGTGATGATATACAGTTATACCTAGGAACAGAAGTCATTACTGCCAAAAATCGAATCCGTGAAGTGAAAACCCAACAAACAACGCATCAAGAATACTTTACTGAAGAAAAAGAACAAGCAAACACACTGATATCTAGCCTACCCTCATTCAGTTATCTTTCTATTCCCTCTTTTTAGGAGTATAAGGCGTTGTAATAGTCGTTCGAGATTTGCTGTTCTCCTTCGTCTGATTTGTTTACTTCTCATGCCAAGCGCATATCTTCAAAAAACTTCCTTCATTTCTTCCTATCGTTTGCAATTAATTTAATTCCTTTTCTCACGTATAAGCTCTTTGTTCATGGTTTTTGTAACAGTGAAAAAGTTATACCTTCCGAGATTTCTTCAGAGCTTCACGTTTCAGGGTCCCTAGATGACGAAAATAGTAGATTATGCAATGAGGGAGAGAAATGCGTTATTTTGCTGAGGTGCAATTTGTGACTCGTGACTCGAGGGCGAAGCCCGAGAGTTACATAGCACTGAAGCAGAATAGTAGTCTCTCCGAATTACAAATACTACTTTTTTCAAGTTGCAGGAAGATTTAAAACTACAAACCTGTTTTTTTAAAACGTAAGTTATTGACATTTTAGTTACAATTATTTTAAAATTAGTAGCCTATGGTAAATTTTAAAGTTGGTGGCACTGCAACTATGTCAAATTCGAAGTTAACAGGTTAGGTTTTGCATCAGTTTTGACACAAACTGACGCACAACCTAACCTCTTAATCCTGAATTTGACATAATTTTGAGCTCTTGTTCTCAGTCATAATGAAAACTCCCTATGTAAATTTCTCGGAATGGGACGTTTCTGCGCGGCCGATTCGGCGCAGCCCTTTCGGCGCGAAGACGTTTCGGCGCAAAGACGTTTCGGCGCGAAAACGTATTCACTCCGACCAATTTATGTGTGCGGAGCATTTCACATGCTACAAATTAATAAAAGCACGCCAGGTAGCAAATTAGCAAGAGAAGTTTCAAGTGAAGCACGGACTTGCTACTACGAGTTTTAGAAGTTCGACCACTAGAAAAATTATATTCAAATATTGCTAGGTAGTGGCTTAACTATTTCTGTTCGGTGAACAAGGTATAGTTATTGGCCAGTTAGGTTAATCGTAATTTTCAACAAGGTTACTTACATCTAATAACCTTTGACATTTTTTACATTATCCGATGGCTTTTTGAATTCTGATTGAACTGTTGATAAACAAACATCTCCTGGCATGTCATTGCAATTAGCATAAGTGAGCCACGAACCTAATTGTGCTTTGAAGATTCACAGCTACATATTCATTAAATTACTGAAGCAGCGAATTGTGTTTTTGTTTTCAATGTCGACCGAGTCTATATTTACAAGATTCAACTGCATGATTAGTCTTAAAGCGTAACCCGTTTTAATAAAATTAGCAAATGAACACCTCTTGTTTTGAATTACGCCACACGGCAGTTCTCTGTTCCAAAAATTTGTTGGTATACAAAGCCCTAGCCTCTTCCCTTTGAGAATGATCGGTGATCAAATTACGTTTAGCCATAGTTTATATAAGGAACATTAAAAAATCATAGATTTTTTGAAAATGCTGTAGTGAAAGCTATGTTTTATACAATTACAATGAAAATTATACCCCGTTCACTTCATTTGTTACTCTGAGCAGGCTTTGCATGTGCATTCTTTTGACGGCGTAATAAACAGTTGATAACAAAAAAAATTACCAAAATAAAAGAAAAATTCTCCAGTCGTGAAGTAAATTAAAGTTTGAAGATGCCAAGAATGAGGAGTTTTCCATTACTGTAGTACTTTTAAGAAGTTACAGAACGTAAATGTCATTTTGACATTAGTAATTTTTTGTAACTAAATATTTGATAGACTAGTCAAAATATTCACATTCAAGGCCTGCCCAGAATCACAAATGGAGTAAATGGGGTATACGTATACATACATGTATTTTTCATGACATACTAACTAAGTAACGTAGAAAACATTAAGAAATACAATTGTAAATTCAATTACTAATTATATTATGTCTTTTGAAATTCTATTGGTGGTTTCTTAATTTCGTTTAAAAGGAACTAGAATATTACACATTTAAACGATCAGCAAAATATTTGATTTTCGGTAGATATTAAAATAAATATTATTTTCAAGACCACAAAACCAAAAATCTTAGAGTTTATATATACATTTGAGAAGAAGTCAATGTTAGGTGCATATTAATTTGTGCTTACTTTTATTTGAATATGTTAACTACGGCAGGTACCTATATATATTGAACAAACGCTTTTTAAGTATTATTTAACCTTTTGATATTTTTAGAGGTATACTTTCAAAACTTTTCTTTACCTACAACATAAAAATATACCCAATTGTAGCGTTGTGTTCTGACGCAAAAGCTAATATTTTCTAGTAATTTTTATTTATATAGAATTTTAATTATCCTCTACAGTCCTCTAACTAAAATATATTCGAAAGAGCCTCCTACGGAAATTTACAAAATATAACATTTTATTAGTTTGTGATTTAAATGTATAAGTGAACCCACAAAATAGGTATACTCGCGCCGAAACGTCTTCACGCCCAATTGGCTCGCGCTGAAACGTCTTTGCGCCGAAAAGTCTCCGCGCCGAAAAGTCTCCGCAGCGAAAGGGCTGCGCCGAATCGGTCGCGCCGAATCGGCTGCGACGAAACATCGTAGACCGAAATTTCTCTCGTCTAGGGAATAATTTATTATTTCTGTCACGATTTTGGTATCGTAGAAATCGTGTTTTGCTCCCAGACGTGAAAAAACATGTATTTTCAATTCCGTCTGCCTGTCAGTCCGTCTATTTGTCCGTCTGCGTGTCCGTCTGTCTGTCCGTTTGCCTTTTCGCCTGCTTATTGGTGGTATAGGTCAAAAACTATTTGTTGGAGGAAGACGATATTTTGCATGCAGATAATACGTCTACCTGGCTAGAAACTAAGCGTACTTCCGGTCAAATATAACTATATAGGATGAGCGCCTTAATAAAATAGAATTCTGCATATTTTTACTTCAACTCAAGAACAATTAGTTAACTAAAAATAATATTTTGCATACGTCTCAGGTTTTTACCCTTGACGAAACTAGGCATATTTTGGACGCAACATATAAAGGGTGGACAACGTAAAAAATAATTCCTTTGTTTCTTTTTACATTTTAAAAATGTTTAGTTTCAAAACTTCTGCTTGCGAGGGAAGTTTTGATTAAAGCCCTTTACTGATTTTTTCAGTATTCCACCCGTTTAACTTTTTTTATTACTTTCCTCGACTGAAAGACGAAAGAAGTAATTGTAATCGTGAAAAAATCGCCTTCCGAGATTTCTTTAGCTCTTCCCGTGTTTTCTCCATTCCGTCTGTCTGTCTGTCCGTCGGTTTATCTGCCTGTTTGTCCGTCTGTTGGTGGTCTAGCTCAAAAAGACGACGAAGACGACATTTTGCATAAAGACTATATCCCTACTTGGCCCGAAGCTGAGAGAATTTCAGTGAAATATATACAGGGTGAGTAAAAAATTATTGTTTGCCTATTTCTGCTTCAACTCAAGAACTATTAGTTTAATAAAAGTAATATGTAGCACACAGCTTAGGTTTTTATCCTTTTTCGAAAAGCGACATATTTTAGACCCAACATATACAGGGTGAACACTCTGCTTGAGACCTGTCGTTAGCGCGTCGTATACCGAGTGTCCATTCTCAAAGTCGAACATAGGCAATTAACATTAGTGCATTCACTCATTCTTCATTGAAATAATTCATTTTTCTGTAGATAATTTTAATGGACGTTGACAGAAAATACCGGATTTACGCCAACTAATTACCAATTTTTTTGACAAATGCTGTCGAACTTGAAAAACAAGCCATGGCATATTTAAAAATTCCCAACTTTTAAATTAGTATTTTAAAATACAAATCACATCTTGAATATTATTATTGGTATCATTTGATGCGTAATAATTTTATCTTTCTATTGATACCATTACCTTCCCTGTAAGTTAAATTGGCGAGCAGCAATCGGCAAAAACATTCAATACAATGTTAATCGCCTATGTTCGACTTTGAGAACGGACACCCTGTATACTGCTGCCGTAAACGCATAGCGAGACTCCCTGGTCCAGAGTTAGAGCACCGGGCTAGCATAGCGGTCCGTATTGGAGCCCAAGTTCAAATCCCACCGGCCGCAATGTTTTTTATTTGCAAATTGATATAATTCATGCTACGCTTACGAGGGAAGTTTCGTGTAAACCTCTTTACAGATTTTTTATTTGTCTGTATTTTGCTGTGTTACTGGTTTTCTGCGCAGTGAGCAAATATATCATTCAGTCTTATTTTCACATGCTGCCTTGTTTATTTTTGGTTTTGTGTTGGTCCATACATTCGCATTTTATATTAAGTCTGGCGAAAATAATAGTAATAAGTAATGATTTAGACTCATGCAACATTTTTTACGTTGACAATAGAAATACGAATTTAAGCTTTAATAGTTTTTTAATGCATAGTCTATTTAGGATAGGTATTAAGTGTGATTTAACCTAAACAAATGCTTTTGAAAGAGCTTGACTGATTATATGTACATACGTACTATATGAAATATCTAACGTATTTGCAATTGTTTAGAGTTTAGGGCAAACTTTAAGAAGTAATATTAATTTTGACAACTTTTAGGTGTATTAGCGTGTTGATTGAAAAAAAAATGTTTCTGGTGCGACGACTATGTCTGCATTAGTCGCAGTTTTCTATCGAAGGTTTGTATACGTGCAGCTTCACAGGTACAACGTAAGGGTTTAAACACAAAGTGTTTTAGTAAATAAAAGGTACTGAGTTTCTTAGATATTTTTCGTAATGTTAATAAACAAATCGTCGTTTTTTTTTATAAAGATATTACAAAGGTATTGCACTTTTTGGTTAATGATTTTACTAGTCTGAATTCTGATAATTTTGTTCATAACTCTGTCTGCTATAGTATCATTCTACGTCAAAGGAATAATTTCAATTTAGATTTGTTGAAAACAAAGATAAAACTTTTACTATGAAATATAAACGATGTGTATTTTGTTGGGATTTTTATCCTGTTTGGATATTATTTGTAATAAATAAATAAAATAAAATAAATATTTGAAAACCGTTAATATAATTTAAGTATGCATTTTAAACACTGGGCTACCATATATTAATATTTTTCATATAAGTGTCGATTAGTAAACCCACAAATATATTCGCCGAACAATACGAGGGTTAGAGGGGTTTATAGTTGTTTATTCGATTTAGTGGAAAGGTTGCTGGAATCCCTGACTTAACCTCTTGGCTATCGTATTTCGTTTGAGGTTACATTCCAATTACACCTTTAATATCGTAATACCTTTACTAATTAATCTCAGACATATATAGGTAGATTTTCCTATACATAAATATAAATTGCCCGCTTGGGTTAGACCACAACATCAATTAATACCACCCATTTGCTTAATTAACAAATACTCTATATAGAAGGAGATTATGTCCAATAAATTTCACAAAATAGTTTCTTGATGCAATATTAATAATAGATAATCGTCGATCACTGCCGGTTATACGGGGGGACTTAACGTCGCACCCACTTTAGGGCAGTTAAAAAAGGCATTTATTTCAAAAATAGGAAATTCAAAAAATTGCCATCTGCTTCTCGACATTGCAATTTAATTAGTGGTTTATACCAGCGCAGCGTGCCAATAAAAAGCGGAAAATAAATTGGTATTTTAATATCAGAAAATGATTACTTGGAGCTGCTTGCGGTATTTGCAAGAGTATTACGGCAGTTTGCAATTAAAATTCTTTCTTTGTAGATCGAGTCATTTGGAAAGGAGCCATCTTAAACGAATCATCGTAAAATTGTGATAAATAGTGCTTAAAAGTCGGCTTACACTTTACGTCTGTGGGTTGGTATTTGATAGGTTTTTTACTATTTGCCTTTAGTGTATAGTAAAATTTGATTTAATAAGTCTATCAAAATAGCTCTTGCCATATAGTGGGTTGGGCTTAAATATTGCAGAAATGATGTACTAACTACGAAATGTGATAGTAAAAATTGCACCGTACCATATTTTGGCTGTGTAATTAAAATTATTTTAAAAAAGAATTTCTTACTTTTTAACGTATTAATGTATTTTTGTAATTATTCAACAACAGTTAAAAAACATGGGATCAAATTATCTTACTAAAAAAATTACTGTATATACAAGAACAATTTACCTAGTTTCTTGTAAGGAATGCATTTCCATGATAATCGAATAGCTTAGGGAGCGGGTAAGTTTCCTGAAAACCTAAATCAGTTACGAATTTAAATTTGTTTTGTTAATTAGGAAGTTTAAAGCATGTCTTTAATTACTTGCACTGCACAATGAACCTCGTGAAATTCAATTATTGCACTGAATGGCGCGGGAATGTACTAATTAAAGAGCAGCAGCAAACTAAAACAAACAAAACTTGCTCGTACGCTCATAGTAAACGTTCCTAATACACGTGTCAACTCATCAACACAGAAAAAGAGCATAATGAAGCATTTACATAATATAAATGTTAATGTGTTTTAGTTTATTACGGCGAAACGTAATGAAACTTGGGTTGGGTCTTCGAAAGCCATTAGATTTACATATACGTGGGTATACTCAAATGATAGTATTTCCTATACCTAGATATCTCGATGCACCATCAATCTCTTAAAATTGATTCGAAATGATAGCGATATCCGTTTAATCGACTTCTTGCCTTTTATATATTAATAATGTATGGACCAGGAGAGACGATCTATAAATGCATCCTTGGCCGTAATCAAAATATTTTATTGAAGATAAACCTGTATTAACACTTATTTTGATATACTGTCTTAAACCGTTATTGAAAATAAAGCTACGTGTGTTATAGAAGTTCAGCTTCAGAGATTTGAGCTTGATCTGATATCGTTGTAGGTGAACTGGAAGTGTGGTTTTTATACAGTGTTTCCAAATAAATAAGATGGTATTGAAGCAAGCCAAATTTAACAATTGTTCGTTGTGAAATGGAAAGTAAAACTAAACATTTTTGGATTTGATAAAATAAATTAATGCATACTTATAACTCATGGGTTTTCCATTCTATGAGCGTTTGGTGGTTAAAAGGCTGCTTAACACTTTGTTGATGTGGGTTTCTGCCATGTCCAATGTACCTGTCTTCTAAAATATTTTGTTCTTTCTTTTAATTCGAGTATTTCTCAGAATCATTAGATAAGATCGTGCTTTTTAGACTTTTGTTGTGATAGATCTTGTTTGTGAAGCGTTGTTTTTAAGCAACTATTTAATTTTTTTTGAAAAAGGTCTAACTTTTACATTTAGTATTAATATTTCTGCTACGAGTATATATCTATCATATTAGAGTGTAATGCACGCATCTTTTAATTTCGTATAAACTGTACACAATGGAAACTTTACTAGCGGTATTACAAATTCAAACAATGAATAAAATGAAATTGAAGTTAATTCTTGGGTTTCTAGCTAAATTAAAATAAAATATTTCTTTTTACACAATACTATTTAACTCATTGATCATTGCCCGAAAACCTTATTGAAACTGCAATGCAATTTAATACAACCAACAAATGTACACAGACATAGGAGTTCAACTAACTACATATTATATGCAAATAACACCAAATTCATTATATTCAATACAAACTCGGAATTCAAATATAACTGTTTAGCTTCCAAGTACTAACACCAGGTTCGTTATATGCAAGCCGAATCCAAATCGAGATTAGTAGTTCAAATTCAAATTATTTTATAATATTTAGATACGTGCAATATGATGAAAGATTCAATGAACAGATAGTATTCGGGGATTATACAAGCAGAAAAGGATTTAACCAAGTAAGAGCGCTCGGAATCCACTCGGCGAAGTAAAGAAACCCTAACTAAAACAGCATCGCCCAAATTGAATTTCACAATGAAGCCTCATTGAATAGACGCAATCATAGATATGGTGTTGTTTATCGCATTCATTATCGCCAAATAATGTACCGCGTCCCTGAAACTTGACCCGTTTACTGTTTTTCAAATAGAAAGATATAGCATATGTTTAGAAGATAAAATAAGGCAAGTCAAATTTGTATAAAGCAGATGGTTGTTTACTAATTATAGTATATCAAACACAAGGGCGGTAGCTGTGGGCCCAGGTATACAAACAGTTGAGTAAAATAATTGTTACCTGCACTCACTGACTACGTTCGTCTGAAGGCAGAAGGAGTCGCAATCCGACCAGAATGAATCCATTGCTAACAGGTGGCAAAGAGAAGATGGAGGATACCAAGATTAATGGAAATAACGTGAAGAATATCGAGAGTTACTCCAAAAGGAGTAAAATAAATCCGTCAACTGACGTGAATATAGGGCGATAGCCGGTTCTGTACTGAAATGCCATGTGTTCAAAGGGTTGGTTTACTTCAAAAAAATACTGCTAAATCGTAGATCGACCATAGAAGTGCAGAAAGCCAAAAAGCCATTACACAAATTCTGCACTAAATTGCTGACAATCTACTTCCTAACGTCCTACGGCATCGGAAGTAAAGTGAAGGCTCAAAATTTCCAAAACTGGTACTGGAAAAATAGCTGCTCTGTCCAGTAGGTATTCATTTGGAAATTTTCAAAAATCAGAAATGCTAGTTGTAATATACAAATGACTTAGTGTACTATTAATAATGAACCCTCTGTAATTTTGAATATATTTTCTTTCACTTTCAGTGAAGTGATTGTTGACATTTTTTTGAGATCTCCGTCTTTCAATGCTTCGTCGTAATTGTGTCCAACTCTTTATCAACAGATATATTGTCATCTATGTAGTCTTGGTGAATCGCTCTTCGTATTGGTATTTTAACTACCTAAAAGTAATTAAGCAGGTAGAGGTAGATTTGGTTTTGTTATTTGTCGTCGTATCTAATCTATTACAGTCGTTATAATACAACTAGTATTTGCTTATTGTAATAAACTTTAATTCACGTTGTGTTACTTTATAAATAATTTTGGTCAAATCTGGTATACCTATATCGTAGTTCAATAGAAATTAATTACTCTAACGTTGTACTTGGATTGAAGATCAAATTGAATTAATAATAATAATAATAATAAATTTATCAAAATTATATCGTAGTGTTCGTATGCATCTTTAATGTATCATTATTACTACTACAAATATTTACATGGCATCAACGACTATGGCCCCGGGATCTATGTATTATCGTATCAAATTCACTAGACTTCTCATAAATTTCAAGTAATTTCTAGAAACTTCTTAGGCGCAGCCACTACTTCTCAATTTTAAACGTGTAAAAATTAAAAATGAAGGGCTTGTAGGATTCATTCCTAGCATCTCTTAACATCATGTTCAACTGAAGCATAAGTATAAGTAATACATTAGGGTACATGTACAAATGTATAAAAGCTCTCTCAGAGTAAAACATTTTGTTCGTTTGCCTGTGTTTTTCCTAAACCGTGCTCTGGGAAAATAATTGCCAGACTAATCCCCTTCTCCGGATTTGCCCTTTACGTACGCGTACATCGCAACAAATTAGTGTGCGTCGCAATAACTTCAAGTGACTCGAAACTGGAATTCGCCATTCGAAAGCTGGTCGGTGTGCATCAGGGTAGAGGTAAATAGTTTAATTCAGTTCAGTGCACATTACCAGAATGGAACAAGGTATGCAACGTGATACACGTTAACGAACGTTGCCTGAATCTGATTAAAATTAAACCGACCCCTTCAGCGCGGGTCACGAGAACGAGATTCCTTCCATAACCTGTTGGTTCTCATCGAAATAGGAT
This sequence comes from Agriotes lineatus, assembly GCA_940337035.1. Taxonomy (NCBI): domain Eukaryota; kingdom Metazoa; phylum Arthropoda; class Insecta; order Coleoptera; family Elateridae; genus Agriotes; species Agriotes lineatus. The sequence goes on along the minus strand of OW679194.1, from coordinate 194,383,725 downwards.
CCGCATCGAAGGGCCTAGTTCGGTAGATTTATATCTTTACCTATATCTAATTTTCTAGTGATTTATCGGCGGAGGTCATTTTGCTTGAAAGGATCCTTAATATTAAGATAAATTAGGTTATTATGTTGTCTGCACGAGGTGGACTAAGATGTTATCAAGATTGTGGAAGTTGGAAGGGGTAGGTAATGACCTTATTAAACGAGTGTGCAGTTAGAATATGAATGTGGGTTAAAATTGAAGTTTTCGTGGGAAAAATGATTAAGTGCTAGTACGATGGCAGTAGTGTATAGTGGCTTTTGGCTTGAATTTCTTTATATGTATATAGGACATTTCAAATTGTATTTACATTTTAGAAACGAAGATACGCGAAAAGTTGTGGTACAGCACTAGAGCATTAAGTGTACCTCATAACATAACTCAATCGGAAATCGTGGAAATTAGGGCGTTTCTCAAGGATTGGTCTTAGGACCATTCATATTTATATTATACACGTCTGATGTTGAACTACGTGTGCTTTAAAAATCACTTTACTGTGAACAGACAAGCTATATATTGCAATGAACACATATGAAGCCATTACGATTATAATAGTAACTAACGTCAATTCAAAAGCATTTCAAATCTTATTTTAAAAATGTTCCATACATGTGCTAATTTGAATTTGCGATTGTATAAAATAGCATTGCTTTTGAAATAATTTGTTGTAAAACTGTATTTAAAAATAGTGTTAGCCTTGATCTGAATATAAAATGTAATCAGAGTAGGCTTTGAAATCATAAGAACAATGTGAGGCCGATGTAAATAAAAAAACTTGGGGAAGCGAAGCGAAGTTTGGTTGTGTTATTTTGGCTTCCCCACAAATCTTTTTTTAATAGTGAATAAATACCCATTTTCCCAATTAAAGTGTGTTTCAAATTAGTTGAGTGTCCTTTGGTATTCTGTAGAGGAGTTTCCTTTGATATGTGACACCTCTGCAGGGGGTAAAAAATATTTGAATAGTGCGTCGAGTGGTAGCTAGTATTTCGGTGACTGTTTTGGAGATTCTAGCAGATTATTCGGAGGCCTGTAAGCTGGAGGTATGCACTGTTCGGAGCAAGCGAGCTGCAGGCGGCGTTCAGAAAGGTATCTGGGCTTGCTACAGCAGCCCAACGGAGAACAAGGACCTCCATTCGTCGCGGGGCTTGCTGAGGGCTCAATTTAAGCCCTATTTTGCATTGCAGAAGCCAATTCCAAGTCAGGAAAAGTTGATCCTAAAATTGAAAGCAGTGAATTTTCAAAGTGGCGTGGTTTTTGTGAATTTCTGGTTGAAGCATTTCTTGAGTGTTTTGTTAAAGTGGCGTTTACTATTTACTTACGTTTTTTTATCTCCTAGGCAACGCATTAATACGTAATAACCAATGTAATTGTTGAAATGAAGCCAACTTATATTGTACAAGTGTGAGGTTGGGTTGCCATATTTAACAGTTTTTTCCTATTGGTTTAAAAATGCCACATTTAGTGATCCCTGTAGATAAATAAACAGTATATAAAGCGCTTGCGTTTAATAAAACCACCACAATTTATTTTTATAACTAATATATTAGAAATAATTGTACACATCAATATAATTTGATAGGATGTAGACAACCCAACCCAATTGAGATAGACATTAATCTAAATAAATTAGATACAACATAGCAAGAGCCGGGTTAATCAAGAAATAGGCAGATATTTGCGTTTAACACAAAAATCAAATAATAATATTACAGTAACAGATAAGGCATATAATCGTAATATCAAACTAAAATACATTATTTACTGCATTATTGTGTTTAAATTGCGGGAAACCAAAACTGCGTTAAAAATTCCGCGAGACCGCAGGTCGAGTGGAATTTGAGCAGTTTTTGTTGAGAGAAATTTGCAATAATTTGCATGTTAACGAAAAAATTCTCTTAAATTTTTTTACCTTGAGTGGTATTTGGAAAGATTATTTAATAATATTGGTACATATGTGACTTTTACCGTGTTCGACAGCACACATTTTACACGTTTTCCACTATTAATTCAATACTGGAGCTTCTAACACGATTATTAGTTTTTTTAGAACGACGCCGATTTGAAAACTTCACTTTGACGTTTTGGCGACATGTCAGTCAATTTTGATTGGCCGTTTCTGACAAATTGAACAATTTTCATTGGTGCGTTCACACTAGTTTAATAGTCATATGAATTTATAAACATTTTGAAGATGGCTACACAAAGCCATGGAAGCCACTTATTTAAAGTGCTAATAATACCTACTATAACGAAAAGGACAGAAAATATCAATTTTGATAAAATGTTCATTTAGAAAATAGTGCAGCAAGTGCCTTGGAACAGCCCACGGACATCGTAATCTCTCGAAGAATTTTGACATCGGAGACTGCTTTTTTCAAAGCAAATTTCCGAAGATTCAAGCTGGCACGAAAACAAAATGAAATGCACTTACGAAGAAGGATGTCCATACTGCTATCAAAAGTGTACGTTCTATTAAATATATGGATAATAAAGGAGGGGGTATTTCGAGAGCGATTAAGGGTTGTTTGTGTGTAATCTTATTGCTTTCTAATTGCTGTTTATATCATTGTTGTGAATATGCAGTTGATGATTAGATTTTCTTCCTCCTCCTCTTATTATAGTTGTGGCTCTATGAGCTCTCTTTGCTCATAAGTCGGGTAGTTGGCTAGCCTTGCCCGTCAACATTGAGGAAGAGTGTTTACTTAGAAATTAACGACTACCACAGGTGTTAGCGTGGTAGCCGGGGAGCGCACATTTTTTAAAATCCCTCTATACTCGCCAGGAATCGAACCCGGGCCTAACGCCTGAGACTCCGAACATTTGCTCGCTGTGCCATCCTCTCACCGCGTGCTTAGATGTTGGTGCTAAATTCCCTGGATCATTATAGTTATGCTTTTCGAAATTTTTATATGTAATTAACAAACATTCATAATCTAATTCAGGATATATCTATTTTTCGGTAAACTAAATTATGTTTGTTATTAATAGAGAACAGAATATATGCAGCCCATTATTACCAAAAAATTGCGGATATATATGCAACCTATTTTGTTAAAATATGCAGACAATTTTAAAAATATGTATATACCATCTTATTTACTTTATGCAGAATCTAAAAATGTTTTAATTAATGATCGATTAATCATAAACCTATAATAACATTTAAAAAAGGAAAATCACGTATTTAATGTTTTGTTTTACTCATTTTACTCGTTTAAACTGAAAACATGAACTTGAAATATTGAAAACGTTATTTCAATGTGTACATAAGTACAAGGAACATTTATAAATTTTGCAATATATGAGCTACATCAACATCCTCAACAAATTCACCATTCAAAATGTGGCTTATATTATTTAAGACGTAGAACCAGGTTTCTTCTTGATTAGTGAATAAAATTGTTCTAAAATTTGAGTATTTACTTCTTGCTTTACCTTTTACACCGTTGCATGAATCTTCAAAATTATTGATTAATGCCAAAAATTCATAAAGAGTTATTCCTTGCGTTTCAGATTACGTTAGCGTAATGACAAGCTTGTCATTTGTCGTATGCATGTAATTCAAATTTATTAGATACATTTTAGTCCCTTTTTTCTAAGAAATTAATTATTTACTTGTTTTCTTCGGAGGTTGCCTTGAGATACCACTTTCATATTATTTTTTTACATTCCGAATATCCAAAAGCAATCCTAGGAAATTTTCTAAAAAAAATATAAATTTATGCAATGATATGCACGCAACTGCTAAAATATGCAAGAAATGCTTAAATATTCAAAATATGCATTACTTAATTAGTGTCAATTAATTTTAAAAGTTTCAATTCTTGCACATTTTTAATCCTATCCTAAGATATGCATAAATTATAAAAATGCAGTTTGCATAAAATCCGTTCTATAGTTATTAATAAACAGAACATTTTAATTTTGTTACACATTTAGACACATGTACTTATATCCAGGGGATAAAAACTAACAATAAATTTTCTTCCGCAGCAGTACATCAAAGCGTTTCAGGAAATGTAGTAATGACAAAATAAAGTTTTTCTCAAAGAAATATTCGCTATTAAGGATGTTACTAGGAAACGGCATTTATATTCTGACACGTCGTACATTGCATTCAAGAAAATATGGTCATATAACTGCGTGGTCACTATGTGATGCAAAGATCAGATCAAGTCTATGAATTGTACTGGAGATCCACGTATCTGATAACGACGCGAGGCTTATTCAGATGACAGCAATGTTTTATACAAACTTTTAAAATTGCTTTTGAGATATGATAAAAGTGAGAAGGAAATATTCACACGTTTCATAGACTTTATCAGCAAGTAAAAATAATTTGAAGTGCTACGTTGTTGCCAGTACCTATTATTGCACGGTTGTAGCAGACGGAATAATTCATTTTCACATCATAAAATGTAATATGATATCCTTCAGTAAATGCCACACACGAAGATATATGTACACAACAGGAACATGAAGACAGGAGATGATTCTATTTGGGGTGGTTTAGAGATGATGATTGATTTGTATCTACATTTTATATTCCGTCCTGTCGTAAGCAAACCACATTCATTAATCATAACCCTTGACTTTGAAACGAGATTTAGTTTGTGATATCGTTACTTTAAAAGTAGTTGCTGATAGCATTATTTCAATATTATGTAAAACGGCGTGTGCGCAAAAAATTGTTTTGATAACTTACTATAATTTTTCAAATGAAAACTCTCATGGGTATATACAAAATCTACATTGCTTTTTACAGCGACACTGAAAAGTTGTGTGAAAGTATTTGATAACAACGTATCAAATCATATTATAACCCAGTATACGTCTCTAAGTATTTAATTAGGGAATTCAGCTCCTTGCTACTTCAGTTAGTTTCTTCAACGCCGCAGAATCTCCCCTGAGAAATCAAGAGAAATGGCCCTTTTTATTAAAAGGTCAGTGCGTTGTATCGTTAAGTTTAAGAAACCGTCTCCCCTGCATTGTGATGTTTATTGGAAATAATTCGACTAGCCACCTGTAGAGTACAGAACTTTTGTGACACCATTTCTATTTGTCTCAACCGTATACTCTCGCAATTATTGCTTTATTAATCAGTGCGCCATTCATAAATCCTTACGAAACTAGATAATTTTGGTGCCATATTTACGATAAGTTACTTTAAAAATCAATCTGTTATGTCAGATACAAAATAAAGACGTTTATGAACTCTAAAGACACTAGTAAAATTTCAACGTTGGTATTCACGGAAATATGTAGTAAGTAAGTTACATATAATACTATACAAACAGGCGTACAACTTTCAAACTGACGAATAATAGATAACAATAGAAAAGGACTTTTTCTTAATATTTTAAGAGCGAAGTCACTAGGTCCAGAGCCGAGCCGTGCCTGGGGTGCAAAGCGTGCACAGCACCCGGGCGGCAAACTATTTGGGGCGGCAAAATGAAAAATGAAAGAAATTTAAGATAGGTATGCTTGTGCCTTGCGGCATTAGAAAATGCAACATTTTTTATCAAGTTATAGTCTTGTGTCTGGCTTTTTTTCGTATAAAGGTAACTTGATACAGAGAAACGGTTGCATTTTTAAGGCGGCAAGCATACAATAATAATTTATTACTTATAATTTATTTTTATTATAAACACGTCGCGTCGGTGCCGTTTGCTATTGTACACGGTGATTATACCGACACACGAGTTATCGCTCTGTCGCTATGGTGCAGCGTCATGAAACACGAAACTATATAGATCAGCGAAATCAGCTAGACTAAGCGGCCCTCTTTAGACACAAAAATAATGAGTAAAATGTGTATTTGTGCTTTGTTGCAACATGCTTCATGCTCATGCATGCCGCCGGCATATACGATAACAAACTTAAAAAGGGCAATTGGGGGTTAGTTTAGTTTGCGATTGAATGCTAGTAAGATTGTACTGAACTAAGCAGAAATAAAAAGGCTAAACGTTTCAAGCAAGAGCTAAATAATATAGTGCTTTTTAAAGTTGAAAGTTTTAAAACGTAAGTATTTTTCATTATTTTAAACATTTGAACTTTTCTGCTTATTTTTCTGTTTCGATATCCTTAGAATTTATTTGTGCTTAATTCAGATGGCCGATGGCAGAAAGAGACTTTCCGGCTTTCAGTATCGAAAAAGAAAGTCCGAAAAAGACGAAATTAAAAAAGGACTGGCTGGCTCCTTAAAAAAATTTTTTGTTTCCACGGCGGCTGCAGCCGAACAACCATCAACAAGCCTGCAAGTGGAGGAACAGCTTGATTCGAACAAGGACACGCATATGGAAAATCCAGAAATAGGGCAAGAAAATAATAAATCCGAGGCGGATGCACAGGACACACCGGATTCACCACCACCAACCGAGGTTGCTGCTGAGGACGCTGGGATGGAAATATTGAAAGATCCTGCTCTTTGGCCGCAAGTTTTAACAGATAACATTAAAATGTCTATTCTTGAATTGGGGCCATTACAATTGAAAAATATTGCATTTCCATTAGACGATTCAAACAGATCTTTTTCAACTACTTATTATGACAAAAAATTAAGCAATAATGAAAAAGTTCCTAGAACATGGTTAGTTTATTCTAAGTCAAATAATTCTGTATTTTGTTTTTGTTGCAAATTATTTAAAGTTACTGATAATGTTTTTAACGATGATAAAGGTTATACTGACTGGCGACCTTATCTCAAAATTTAGACAGGCACGAAAAAAGTAAGGGGCATTTTGAGAGTGTTAAGAAATGGGTCGAGCTAAAAAAATCGATTGAAAAAGGGACAACTGTTGACTCAGTCAACCAAAATTTAATTAAGTTGGAAAGAATCATTTGTGTCATACAGTATTTAGCTGGACAAAATGCAGCTTTTAGAGGAAGTAATCAAAAACTTTTCGAAAAAGGCAATGGTAATTTTTTGAAGCTAATTGAATCAATTGCAAAATTCGATAATATAATGGCGGAACATATTGGCAGAATTCAAAAAGATACCAATAATATGCCACATTATTTAGGTGATAAAATCCAAAATGAATTAATTTGTCTAATAGGTGAAAAAGTCAAGCAAAATATAATCGAAACTTTAAAATTGTGTAAATATTATTCAATTATATTTGATTGTACACCTGATGTGAGTCACGAAGAACAAATAACTGTAGTTGTCAGGTTCGTTTTCATTAATGATATTTCAAAGGGTATAGAAATTAGAGACCATTTTTTAGGGTTCTGCCCAGTTACAGATACAACTGGTGAAGGACTAACGGCCTTTTTATTGAATTATTTAAAAGAATTAAATATTGATATTAAGGATATGCGAGGGCAGGGATATGACAACGGTGCCAACATGAAAGGCAAACATAATGGGCTGCAAAAAAGAATCCTTGATATAAATCCTAGAGCCTTTTTTGTCCCTTGTGCAGCTCATAGTCTTAATTTAGTTGTCAATGATGCTGCGAAAAGTTCGCTTGAAGTAACAAATTTCTTTGCTATTATTCAAGAAATATATGTTTTTTTTTCAGCCTCCACCTACCGTTGGCATATTCTCATGAAAGAACTTCCTACCATAACTGTAAAACCTTTATCTGATACACGGTGGGAGAGTAGAATCGATGCCATTAAAACCCTTAGATTTAATTTAGAAAAAATGTATGATGCTCTCTTTTCCCTTTATAATGATACATCAAGAGACAATGACACAAAAAACCTTGCAAAGTCACTAATTAATAAAATAAAATCATATAAATTTGTGTGTTATCTAGTAATTTGGTACAATATTTTATCAAAAATAAACACTAAGCAAAATCATGCAAAAATCTAATATTATTTTACCAGAAACTGTAAAAATGTTGACAGAAATTCAAATTTTTTTCATTGAAATACGATCTGAAGGTAGTTTTACAGCTATGCTTAATGAGGCAAAAAAAAATTGCTGAAGATATAGACTGCGAAAGTGTTTTTCCAGCTGTAGGCTTGGTTAGACCGAGAAAAGCAAAGGTTTTTTTTTTATTATGAACATAGAGATGAATCAATCGAATCACCAGAGTTGAATTTCAAAGTCAATTTTTATTTTTATATTCTTGATATAGTAATATCAAAATTAAATGACAGATTTGAACAGTTAAACGAGTGCAACTCCTATTTTGGCTTTTTAAATAATTTAGGCTCTTTATCTATAGATAAAGAAGAATTAATGAAATGCTGTATGGATTTACAAATTAAATTAACCGATTCATCTACAAAACAAATGGATGTTAATGCAATTGATTTGTGCAATGAAATTGAAATATTGTCCATTTATAATAAAAGCAATACGACTTCGGCCAAGGAAACTTTAGAATACCTTGTGGCTAATGATTTAATTAGCACTTTCCCGAATTTATCTGTAGCCCTACGAATTTTTTTAACGATGCCTGTCACTGTGGCTCATGGTGAGAGATCGTTTTCAAAATTAAAAATAATTAAAAACTATTTGAGATCTACTATGAGCCAGAACAGACTTACAAATTTGGCTGTAATAAGCATCGAGGAAGAGATCTGCCAGGCGTTAGATATGACGGATTTAATACGAGAATTTGCAATTAAAAAAGCAAGAAAAGTCGCTTTTGATATTTAAATTTAGAATTTATGTAGTTTTTAGTTCATGTTTATAACTTCTAAGTTACTAATAATAAATAATTTAAGCAATACTTTGTTTTATAACTATTAAAGCATTATGTTAGTTGTTTTAAATATTTAATTTTTTAATTTATACAAATAATAAAGTTTATAATAACCTTTATATTTTTTTATTTTTTAAAACAAGTTACAGTTATCAAGGCAACGCAGAATTTTAAAATTAACACTATTTACGTCTAAGGAGCTATACGCTATAGGGGCGGCAAACTATATCTTGCACCCGGGCGGCAGATACCCTTGGCTCGGCCCTGACTAGGTCTTATAACAAAGCTGTAAGTACTCAAAATCTAGTCGTTGTTTGGCGAATTAAAATAGCTATTTACGGCATAGTTAAGCATCTATGGCCGAGCTAGTACATTACGGTCGAGCCCGTCAGGGCGAAACACGTTAACTAGCACGGCCATAAACGCGAATACCGGCCATGTGTCGTATAATTTTTTTTGTATACTGAACAAGACCATTTTGATTATTAAAAAATTATCCCAAATTATTTGCTTTCGAAATGATGTGATTCGTGTTATACGTTTGGCAGTATTATTTGTGACACTGTCAGTCTACGTCAAATTCGAGGTTATGTTTTGCGTCAGTTTGCATCAGACTGGCAAAACGGAATTTTCTAACCTTGAATTTGACATTTTTTTTAAATTTAATCATATTTACTACAATCTGTCTTAAGGCGACATTCAGTAGTTGGTTGGACATACATAACAAACATTGAATGGAGATCGTGAAGGATATGTATCCAATGATATCACTCATATATTAACTAAAACTAGTTATGCATACTCTAAGTAACGCAATTTAAGCCTTATATCACTGTTGTCCAAATCTGTGGATTAGGTCGAGCGGTTTAAACCTTTTTAATCGCGGTTGCACATCATTGTCGTTTTTTGTTAAGCACCCCACCAGTACGAGTATATTGGGATGAGCACTGATACGGTCACTATAACGTGCACTAAATATTTGCATTTCCTGGTTGCCGGTAGGAATTGCGAGGTCGCGTGCTATTGTTTCATTTGGGACGGTACCATGGTGCGTTTGCTATGGCTCTGAGTACCTTTGATTGGAAGCGTCTGATGATTTCAATGTTGGATGTAGGGCTGTATCCCATAGCTGTATGCCATATGACCATATGGGTTTTAGCATAGTTTTATAAAGGAGTATCTTGCTTGCAAAAGAAAGCTGTGGTCACCAACATATACTTCAGTACTGCCAAACGTATAACACGAATCACAGGCATCTTTAAGTGCTACCAGCCTGGCCATAAAAACGTACCTACCGGACTCGTTGCTAAGCTGGTAGATAGTTGCTACTAGACCAATATGCAAAATAGTTATTTACTTATCTATGCCGAAAAATTGTCTTTTTATGGACCATGCATGCAATTTCTCGCCATGCGATAGCCGAAGCAAGCAAGCTGGCAAGGCCATAAAAAGCAGTTTTCGTCCGAGTTGCATATTAAATTTTTCCGTCGACCGTCGTAATTTGAAAAAACATTAAAAGAGAAATGTGAATTATAAAAGTTGCTGCGGGCGAGAAAGGTTTGCTGCCGAAAAATTAATTGAGTTAAAAAGAGTAACATTTTCCGTACCTAAATGCGTCCGTAAAATTACATCGTATAGAGAGGTCGACGGAAAATGGATTTATTCAAAATCTCTTAAAAATTTCAAAATAAATTCTCGGTTAATGAAAATTCGTGTTTCCCGATTAATCGGATAAAATCAATATTTAATGTATCGATTTAAATTATCAACGTTCTTGCATTCTGATGGTTAATTGACTGCCATCGGGAATTGAATTCAATAGTTAATTGGCCATTCATTAAAAATATATTACGACCGACGAATATTCACAAATTTTACTTTTTAATTATACTTTCAAATTAATTTGCTAGAATTGGATTCGATTTAATTTAATGCGATTCGTTTAGTCAACTTCAAATTTGTTTGAACAAAATCGATTTATCGATTTTTTCAGGCTGAGCTGTAGCAAATCTTCATTTTTGACCAAAATAGATAGTTTTGTATTCATGTTAAGTAGAGTTTGGGCACTTCATCCCATGTAGGAACATGACCTGAGACAAAGCCGAAAGAGATTTTTCATAATTGTTGAAAACATTTTAATTGCTACATTCTAAGCTTTATAAATTCCGATTTCGTATACTTACCAGCATCGCGTTTTCTTTTTTGAAACTGAGAACTTTTACCCCGTCCACTATAATGTCTTTTGCATGGCAGAACAGAATACATTCAAGTTTTGTTCCACTTACAATAGTTACAGGAAGTTTACATATTTTGTAACTTATTCAGATTTTCTTACGCAGTCTCGGAATCTAGCGAGTCACATCTATATTATGTCTGAAATATTATTATTTCGTTGCTTCACATATATTAAGTTTCCTGCAATAACAAAGAATTTGAATCGTCACCTTGGGTCTCAATAATGCATTGAAATTTCAAAATCGGCGAGCATGTTTGAAAACAAGATCATATCTTTTTCTAAATCATCTTAATGTTCTAAGAAGTCCACTGACTAGTAGTCTTAATTTTGCTTTCAATATTTCTCAGGTTACCTTCCTTACTTGCAATGTTAAGTTTTAGTTTACACGTTTTTATAAACTCGCAAGTATTCCGCATGCAGAACAGTGCTCATCAGTAACTATTAGTAATTTAAATGTTACAGCCATTTGTCTTTTTTTTTATTCTTAACTGAAAAACTTGAAAAATTTCTCCCCATATTTCGTATTTACTGATTACTTTGTAGAAGACTTTATAAATAACTCACGGAATTCGTAATACCTCGAAGAATTACGACATCCGTGGCTACTCATTGTCTGGAAAATCCGAAAACCAAGCTGTTAAAAGCTTGCCAAATTTTGATAGAACAGACGATGGACAACACTGTATAAAAGGGCTTGGTTTTTGCTCCCAATTTATCGGCAGTTGCGTTAGTAATAAGATGTCGGTTCTACCAATTGTGCTGAGTACGTTTGAAATATTAGATTAGTTTTATTAACATACGTGATATTTTAGGCAGGTGACAGTGAAGCAGCTAGCTAAAACTTGATTGGTGGTTCAATTTGGTTAAATAAGTACAATAAAACGGCAGCAACTATTAAATAATAATATTCTTACATGTTTTCCGTTTATCTCAAATTGTATTTGACATTGCTTGTGCTATAGGCTGTACATTCTTCTTTCTCTGTCAACTGCCAGACCGACTAAAGATAACTAACATTCATCGACATTTATAAAGTTTATAATGTACTTCCTGTGGCCTTTCGTAAGGGCAATTTCGCTTAACAAGGGTGCAGTATGCACAAAGTTGAAACACTTACACAGCTTAAGTAAAAGGCTGATTAATTATGGCGTTGTTTTGCTTGCAAGCAACTTTTAAAGTATTCTTTTGTCGCAAACGGCACGGCAATTTATAATTGTCCCTTGAGTGCATGGCTCTTCTGTACGTCTTTATCAAGCAGTTTGCGTGTTCAAAGGAGCTGTCTAGAAAGTTATCACAATGGCGTCTGGATTTCACGCGGGGCATTAACAACCGCCATCCTGGTGTTTTGAAACGTGCAAACGCATATCGCTCCTTATGGCTTATTAAGAGTGATTATTCATGGACATGAGCTAACTTAACTGTGCCATTTATATTTTGAAAGCCGTTTATTTAGCACATGGCGCAATGCTGCTTAGCAATTTAGGGTTTTTTCTTTGTAAGTTGTTCAAAGAAAACGCTCGCTTTTATGTCCCGCTACGGAGCAGCAAAGAAAAGAAACGATCTTCGGTAAATTATGTGGCAATGTACGATTATAGGTTTGCATAACGATAACACCATTGTAAAAGAATTGCAAGAGAAATGCTTCGTGGAACTTCTCCAAATAGCTGTTTATTCGACTGGCTGGATTTGATTTTATTCAGAAATAAAGCTTTAGTTTAAAATTATTCAATAGCAATAGTTTTGTAATAAAAATGCACGACAAACATATGTTTGGTAATATATGCGCTATTTGTTATGGCAATAAAATTAATTTCAAATCAAGCTCTGAATAGTCTGAATAGCATTTAATCATAGATTGTGTTTAAACTGAATTTAATGAATGAAAGAAAGCACAAACATAATTGCAGTTATATACATATTTTAACATTACATACTTATTAATTTAATGTTTAATATCCATAAAGCCATCTTTACTTGCATTTTTGAAATTGGATTATAAAAATTAATTGAGAATCAACAAAGATACAACAATACATAAAAGCAATACTGTGAGATTTAGACATATTGAAAAGATAATTACATAAAGAAATATTAAAGAATTTAATTTGTTTTGTTCAGTTAAATTAGAACTGGTAAAATTTACTAAAACAGTAACTATATACTAATGAGCAGGAAGTATGGTTTTTTTGTCTTCTCCATTTTTAAGTTAGATTTGCCATTGAACTAGATTTACTGTAAAGGCTCTACTTTGAGGGCACCTAATTATAATTTGCTATTATTATTAATTAATTTAATTGTTATATAAGTTAGAGCTAAATCTAAAATTCACAATTCTCTGTTTAATATTATTATTGTGTTTGAACTTTGCCTGTCATTTTATTAGGCTGGTTAAAATGTGACCTGTACTAATTTACTGTAGAAAATAAATGGTCGTATGCCCTTTTCAATATTTTACTTAGCTGTAATTAATTTGGGAGAACCCTAGCTCAGTAGAACAATAACTCTTTAATCCCAGGGTGAGTTCTTAATTTACAATTTATCTGGCGCGGTACTGTAAACCGGAATTAGTTCGAATGCGCGGTAGTTAAATGTTTACCAATCTGTCAAAAATCCCACAAAATGGTTTATGTCGTGCAGTCAGCGGTATTTACGTTAAAATGAGCGAAATTATGAACATTCGTAAGGTATTTATTGAAATCTTCGCGCTTTGGCGGCAAATAACATCTTTTGTTTCAGGCAGGTATTTATTTCGTGACGTCAGATGGACGCCGTCTTAAATTTTGCAATTGTTTAACGGGACGCTTCGATACCTTCTCATAACCTCAAAATTTGGGACGCCTTGCTTATTTTTTGAACTGCGCCTTCGGTGGAGCCCTGAACAAGCTGGTTTCTTCTTCAGTAAGACCTATTCTTGTATGCCCCTCGAATTTCGCACGCTAACTCTGTTATTTTAGGCAAATTTCCTACTTTTACTAATCGGTGGTAGCGGCCGCAATGCACGGAGATGACCCCAGTTGGTATCTGCCTCTGGAACGGCTTTCTCTGGTGTTGATGCTGGCGGTTGCACTCCTGCAGTCCTGCCCGATGTGTAGTAGTGAAGACCCCTGGCTCTGGACCCTTATGCTCTCGGAGAAAATTTTATTTGAAGTGGAGCACAAATTTCACAATGTCAAGCTTTATAATTATTCTTTTGTTCTTCTTGTTTTCCGTTATTTAAAACAAAAACAAATCTCGTTGCTATAGTTACAATGCTAACAGAAATAAGTTTTGATGAATTTTAGTACAAATAGAAATAAGTTTGAGTACATAATCTTACATTTTCAAATTTCTTACAAACTACATTTCTTATCTAAATTGTTTCTTTGCGCCACACACATACACGTTTTATTAATTGCTCGTTTTTTTTTACTAACGTTTAAAGCACTGATTATTTATAGAGTTCATTACTTCTTATTTGCTTCTGCCATGTCCTGCTGCTTGCTTTTCAAATTCCTTTTTCATGTCCTGCTGCCTGCTTGTCAAAATTGCTCTTTCGCAATGTATTGTTCTTTTATTCCAGCTTTCTTTACCTTTTACGATTCCTCACAAATTTCACTGACTAGCTTCATTGAAATCTACGCCTCTTTGACATGCACATAGCAAACCTTTTTGTGTCGATTACTTTATTTCGGTTCTGCTATTCATTCTGCACCAACCTATTGTTTAATTTTTGAAAGTCAACTTCGACGCCTGTGAAAAACAAGCTTTGTTCCTTGCGTTCATTTTACTCAATTACTTTACTATTACTGACATCTCTACCAATGCATTCATTGTTTGAATGTTAAGCTTATCATTGCAGCCACATAAAACACCCCAACTCTGTGCTTACTGAATTGTTCATCATGTTGCAGAGTCGAGCCGTGGGCCTTATACCATTACAATACATAAATACTTTTGATTAGTACGAGATACATTTTAGCAATTGACATAAAAAAATCAATATTAGGCTCAGTCATATAAGATTCAACTTTGTAATTCTTGTGGGGCTTTTGATTTTCAACTAGAAAATGCGGAGCCCATTTCAACCGACTCCAAGGGTCACATAAATCTAGCAGCAAGTCACTGCGATTATGTAGTAGTAGGTACAGATACGAGGAGTGTTCAAATATAATTTATAATTTCATATTTATTCAAAAACAAACACAACGACTCTAATGTATAGCATGTCATCTTTCTACTCAGTCTCCATCTCTTTTAATAAACTGGTGCCATCTTTCCGGAAGTTTCTGTATTCCACGAGAAAAATATTCTTTTGGCTGCTGTCACACCCATTCCCGTACAATTTCGATGACTTATTTATTACAACGAGGTATTTTTCTCCTAGAAACTCTTTTAAGGGTCCAAACAAATAAAAAAACTGATGCAGCAAGGTCCGAAATGTATGGTAAATGGGACAGCATGGTCCATTTCAATTTTTGAATCATAGTCAGCGACGATCGTTCAAATAAGTGCATTTTACTCTGTCAGCATTCTTTTCTGTTGTCAATGTTTTTGGACTGCGAGAATGTGATTCATTCTCGGCACCTTTGCAGCCATCTTAAAACGCTTTACTCCTTTTGTAAACGCTTATGTCTGTTAGTGATTGCGCATCAAACTGCCTTTTAACTGTTACACAAATTTTTTACGGTTTGATATCTTCGTTGATAAGAAATTTACTGAAATGCGTTGTTCGACGCTTGAATGCACTCCCACTTCACTTATGCTTGCCAATTGGACGAAAATGAATTGTGATGACTTAATGACTGAATAAAGTTAGGACTTGCTCCAGTGCATTAATTGATGTATACAATTTCTGTGCCTGTCTTTGTCTTTTGGCGCGCAATTCAAATTATAATTCATATTTGAACACTCCTCGTATATTAGAAGTACAATACCTACAGTAGGTCTTATAATTTGAGATTAAATTCAAAGGCCATGTTCCTATATGGAATGAAGTTGTCGAAAAAAAAATTAAATAAGCATCAACATTTTAGTTTTTATGGCATTTTATTCATTATTAAACACCTTTTGATGCACTTTGGTTTATTTTAACAAAGAGTAACGGTTAATTTCAAATTAAGTTTTTTATAAGACTGGCTGATAAAGTTGCAGGGAAAGTACTAGACATAAATGAAAAGACGAAAAAGTTAAACCACTTTTCTGGTGGTGTGCACAAAAGAAATTGATTCAAGAAAAAACATATTGCAAATATTTAACTTAGAAATCAGATCAAAAGAAATGAGAATATCAAAATAAATATAAAGCACTACGATGTAAAATAAAGGGAGAGTAAATGTTTGAATTAAAATAGTAATCTAATTAATTTTTACATTGGTGGAGTACATCAATAGACGTATGACGATGAACTATATAGAAAAGTCAATTTCGTTAATTATTGTTAAAAATGGAAAGCATAATATAGTTTCCTATTAATTGAGACATGAGAAGAGCTTCTGGGTTATAAAACTCCAAGAGTAGTGATTACTGAACATAACCTGCCAACGTTAAATGAATTGAAAACCGTGTGTTAGCAATCACCGCCGTATGGAAATAACCTTGCAGAACTAATAAAGGATGGTGGAATGACGTTAGAACGATTAAAGTATTTAATGAATAACTACAATTCACAACAAAAAAACTCCGGACGTACGGAAAGTTATTTAAAAAGTGTAGTAGAAAGGATCCCACTAGCTACCAAGGGTTGAGTGTTAATACCACACTCACAGGCGAAACTTAGAGAAGAGGAAGGAGGTGCTTTCGCGGAAGAAAAACTGTTTTACGCCGGGTCGTTCGTGCACAAATAACTAACTTACCTCACAGAAGCTGATAAAAAACAAAATCAGTAAAAGAAACAAAATACATATGATCTTTATTAACTTTTTTCCCTAACGACTACCGTTGCCCCCCGGAACCTCTTAAGCATTACTTCAGGGGGCGCGGGCGTCACGTAAACCTGAACCTTAATTAAGTGAAAATCGAGACCACCCGTGCTGAGAGTCGAACTCTCAACCGTTCCGGCTCGCGCGCTCCATCACTTTTCCTGTGACCTCGGCTGCAGCAGCGATCGCCACTCGCCTACCGCGGTCCTTACCTTTATTTACCTAAAATCTAAAAAAGAAAGAAACTATGGGAACTTTGAAAATAATTGGAGCAATGAGCCTGACGATAAAAACATACAAGAAATTATATCTATAATATAAGTGGCGAGGATTATAAGTTGACATGAAAAAAAGTGAATATCTGGTTCCAAATTTTGATAAGTACCAAATTTCAAGTTGTACTTAACAGC